>JAEQBH010001486.1:0-330542 GCA_016808115.1 Tetrastigma voinierianum
GAGTCCCCTTATCATTGATCCCGCGACTTAGCCTGGCCCGTTTCAATTTCTTAAGCTTCTTCATGGAAAGAGGCAATGTGCGTGAAGTCCAAATTTCATCAACCCTTTTAGGCCCGAAAGTGTCAATAACGGGAAGTATCCGAAAATCGCAGTTAGCGCCAGGATGGACAACCTGACCTACTTCCGCATTAGGACCCTCTTCCTCGCTTTGTGCTAGACATGCAAAGGTGTTACCATGCAACTTGAGTGGGACGTCAACCTCAATAGCCACACTAATGTCCTCGACGTCCAACTCCATCTCCACTCTTCCGTGACAAGCATAGAGGATTGGATTCGAACAAGTGGAATTTTTCAAATACAGATGCGCTTACAATAGGAATGGCTACTGCACAAATGGAGTTTCCAGCTGCTATCTTCAACCCTTCACCAACTTCATCATCTTCCTTCCCAATAACTGCCTCGTGCTTACTGATCCTAGGAATCAGGAGATTACACTATCGCTTGCCTCTTCTGCCTTGACAATTTACTGCCAAAGTTACTACCAAATAAATAAGATTCGTAATGTGCATTGGGGAGCCCAAGGATATTTTTTTTTTTTTTTTTTTTTGGATAATTAAGCCCAAGGATATTCGATCCTTATTGTAGAATAACTGCCATTACCTCTGTCCAGGAGCACAGATTTAGGGAATTCACAATCAACCCCAACCTCTATACAAATTCTAGCAAAAGATAATTTTGTTTTGTTCTCAGTGAGTGGATCAAGGTGCAGTGGGATTCCAATAGTGCTTGCAATGTGCCCAAGACACGTGCTTGTCCAGTATTCCAGAGCTATGTTATAGAACTTGACCCAGATTGAGATAGATGATAACTGAATGTTGAGCATGTCCATTCCAAAGCCTATGCACGTAAATGAACGGTCTTCCCGCTAAGTGCCATGGTCCAAGATTCATAACCCGCCTCCCGTGGGCCTCGGGTCCCCGACCAAGATGAATAAACCATTCCTCTTTCGCTCGCCTTGTAGATATTTCAGCATCTCCCTCTCGCCTCCCTGCAGTCGCAACTGTAGAGCGCACCACCGGGAACGGGAGACGCTTATCCAGAAATTGTCCTACCAAACATCCCTTCCATGTCGATGCCTCATTCACCGCCTCCACCGGAGGTTTGGCAACAAGCTTTACCATCAGCATAATGCGGCATGTATAGAATCGTAACGGTCCACCTCAAGCTACGTGCATAGAGACTCAATATACAAAGAAGTTTCACCTTTCTATTTTCGGAATAATCGTGACAATCAAAAACCAACTCCACCTTCCTCTCCCACTCAAGATATGCCTCGGAGTCATTCTTTCCTTGGAAAGATGGAATCTTCATTTTAATATTTCTCAAATTATTATCTTCCTGATTCCTAGCTTCGTGTCTCCCCCATACCTCCCCTGGCATTAACACCCAAATCATAAATCCATTCTCATCTTCAAAAGTTCTCCGTCATACTCTTCTTCGTCTACCCGCGCCCCTTCTTAGCGCCCCTTTCCCTTCTACTCGCCGTGAGGGTTTCGTGGTCGCCGGCTTTGCTCCACCCTCTCATGGAATTGTTCCAATTCACTTAATATCCTCTTTACTCACTTAGTTAAGGCCTCCATAATGAACTTCATATCGACTCCTCCCACATACTTTTGGATGCTTGTTGTTTGCCATATTGCTATAAAACAAGGTTAAAAAAAAAGAAAAATAATAAAATAGGACTCACAAATCACTCCTCACATGTTTGCACTCAAAGAATGGTTCACCATGTTTTCAACCAATATATTTGGCTTTTTTTTTTTTTTTTCTAAATTCCACCACTTTGCCTTTTTTTCCTCGTACTTCTCTCTTTAGTTCTTTTGGAACTAATCAAACAAATTTTGAATTTTTTTTTCCAGAAATCAATCAAAACCCTACCAAAGGACGTGTTGTGGTGTCACACAAATATTCAAGTCTTTACTTAAGGCAACAAAATAGGGACACCAAAAATTTCAGTTTTTTTCACCGAATCTTTTGTTTTATATTATGGTGGGAATTTGATTTCCAAACAACCTGAATAATAATATACTTAAAAAAATTTATGCTTTTTTTTTTTTTCTTTCAACCGATTTCTTTTCCTTTACTTTCCTTTTTTCATTTTTTTTTTTTTTTTGTAAATTGGGATGGATTCGTCACTAAAAAGTTAAACACAAAAAATTATATCCATCAAGAGCCACAAACTGACTTGGGATGGAGTAGATATTAGGTTGCACTAAAATCGGGATTGAACGGACTTAAGGTAAGGGATGAAAGCCGTGACTCAAGATGGTTCTGACAAAGAAAAAAATAATAATAATAATAAAAGATAGGCAACCGAAAATAGAACCCGTTGTTCGACACCAAATGATACGGTAACCCCGTCAACTTCGTGAGGAGACCCCGGATCGAATTAGTTGCCCGAAAGAACCGCTCTAGCTGGGCCGGCTGGATGGATGACTCCGAATCTATCGCTATACTCAGCAAGAACCTTGGTATATGTGAGGACGCCACAATCTGGGTGATGGAGATCCGAATTGATAAGTCTTGATGAACGCCACGGAATAAATCCAGGGATAAGTTCAAGGAGTTCTACAAAGAACCAAAGAGAAATTGAAACTCGCAATTTTATTAATGCTTTTAAAACTTGAAGAATACAAGGATAACAAGCCTTTTAAATAGGAAAAAAATACAAGAATAGAAATCCAAACATTCGGCCAAAAGGAAAGTAAATATTTGGCCAAAAAACAAGAAAGGAAACTAACATAATTTTTCCTAAACTACTACACACTAAAAATATCCATGAAGGAGAAAAAGGAAAACTATATAATTTTAGGACAAGGCTTAAGTAATAGAATTAGCAAAGAAATCTGGGAACAAATCACAAAGAAATCTAGAACAACGTCTCCAAATCTACAGCAAATCAAGCTCCAAAATAGTGCAGCAATCCGCCAAATCATCACCAAATCAAGCAAACCTTTCTAAAAAAATAAATAGCAACTCCTATTTAACTAGAAAACAGACTTTCTAAAATTAATAAAGCAATCTACTTTGACTTGGAGAACAAATATTTCAAATAAAACCAACTCCAAATCAAAATAGTAATAAAACTCAAAACACTTGGAAATGAATATATTGTGTTTCCAAAGTTTCATAAATTCTCCCAAATCTGAATTTTCCAAAATTAAGATTGAATTCCCAATGTATGTTGTAAATGCTCTGGCATCACGGATCCTTTGTGCTTTGATTTTCATCACAAGGGTCCAAGGAATTATTGAGATTAACAATTAGCGGGCAGTGGTCAGACAACCCCGGGTTCAAGAATTCCTTCACATTATTCGGGAACGTGTCCAAGGAGCACTTGTTCTGTAGGGGTCGATCCAGCTTCCTAGCCAAGAATTGATCCCCAACCCGACCGCTGATCCATCGTGAATAAAGGCCCAAGGAGTGCATATCGGCAAGCTCCGTGTTGAAAAGCGCATTCATGGAACTCCTCCATAGCGCACGCACTCATAATACCCCCATTCTTTCACTAGAAAATCTGGTTGTGTTGAAATCTCCCACCAAGAACCGTAAGTATAGATCCCAGCGTTGGATCGACACCACTGCATGACTCCATAGCACTCTTCTGTTAATCTGGTTATTTGAGGCATAGATGGCGGAACAAAAGAAGGAGCTATTATCCTTGAGAACAGTTATCTAACACAAAATAGCTTGGTCAAGCAGAAGTGAGTGCTAATGTTAACAACACCGGTTCCAAAGACACTCCAAATCCTATCAAGCAAAGCATGATCATAGTTATGAAGCAAACCCTACCAGAAGGATGGAGGAGAAAATTCTGTCCTTATTAGAAGTTCTTACTCGAGTCTCCAAGATGCCGACAACGCTAAGGGAGTGAACCCTAACAAACGCGCTCAATTCTTTTTGCTTTAGGGGATCATTCAGTCCCCTAATATTCCATGCAATTAACTTAATCATGAGAAAGGGCTCCACTCCTACCATCCACATGCTTGGGATCATGCTTCTGTTTTTTCAATCTCCTGAGTTTGCTCTTGGACAGAGGCAGAGGCAGAGGCAGAGGAGAATAGTCCAATTCATCAATTCTCTTGATCTGTTTAAATGTATCACAGTTAGGCACTGTATCAGAATAATTGGCTTTGTCAGGGATAACAGAACTAGTAGATACTCAAAGGTGTTGCCAGGGCGCTTGAGAGAGGCCTCACCACCATTTACTTTACCCCCAGTCTTGACGGAAGTCACCGGGGGGACTATGCTCAGACAATCTCTAATACTATCAATAACACTATCAACACCTTCATTCAACTCCTTAACTGGATTGGAAACTTTGTGATGTTCAGCTCTAGAATCAGCAGTTTCCTCTTCTTCTTTTTTTTTGTTTTTTTGGATAATTAAGAATTTATTACAAAGGCCGCGCCAAAACAAACAATCGTGAGTACACACTAAGCCAAAAAAGGCTACCAGAGACACAAACAGACAGCACCTCCCTTAAAACATAGGAAGGGGCATCAACCCGAACGTAACCAAGAAACCAAACCCCACAGATGTGGTAACCAAGCATAACAACAAAGAACCAACCAAAGATAACTCAAGCCCACAACCCAGGCACAGGAAAACCAAATAAAAACCCGCCAACAACCCGGGAACAGGTAACCAAGAAGACCCATGAGAAAACAGGGATGCACAGGATAGACAAACCATAACCCCGCCCACAGCCCGGGCAAAGGTAACCGAGGGTACCAAAGAGACAAGCCCACAACCAGGGGCACAAGCAACAAACCAACCAAGGGAACCACCCAAGTGAACCACTCAACCCACATCCGGGCAGAAGCAAAGCAACACAGCATTGGCACGCAGAAATGCGCCCAGGGAACACAGCAAAAGTCTGGTTGCCACTCTATGCAGAGAACCAACGAGAACCCAATGAGCCAAACCAGCGGCCCCAACAACAACTCCAAAGACCTCGCCGACAAGACTAATCCAGATTCGCGCCCACATTAAAACCAACAATGGTAACAAAGGACCCAAGCAGTTTCCTCTTCACCATTCCCATGTCTAGCTCCCTTGATACCAAAAGGGATGGAGCTATCAGGAACCGGTTTAGTGTTCGCTGCCTTAGAGAAAGGGCGTTGTAAGACGGCGGCCAAAAAACCTAGTAGTGGGAGCAACCTGTAGAAAGGAACCCATGGATATTCAATCTAACAAAGAGGTATTTGTGAAGTTGCCTGCTAAGGAGAACAACTTTGGGAATTCACTGTTCAAGTCCACCTCAATGCAGATCCTAGCAAAAGATAACCTAGTCCGGTTCTCAGTAAGTGAATCAAGATCCAGTGGTTTCCCAACTGCACTTGCAATGTAGCCAAGACAGGTGTTTGTCCAATATTCCAGGGGAATATTGTAGAATTTTACCCAGATAGGCAGATAAGTGAGCTGGATGTTGAGCATCTCCATACCTGGCTGCCACACACGTAGGATAATTGGTCTCACAGCAATATACCATGGACCATACTCCATTACCAAATCCCTTGCATCCATGTCCTTGAACTTGAAAGATACACCCATTGTCCGTATGGAGAGATTTCTGTGCATCTCATGTTTCCCCATAATCTATCTACCGCAATTCTCACCACATGGATAGGTGGCTATTTATCCAAAATTTGGACTAACCAGCACCTTCCTCACTAAACTCATGCCTCTCGAACACAACCTCGCCAGAGGGCGTACCACAAAGGCCCCATCCACACAAGTCGAGCGAAGAAATCCAATGTGGAATTTGGTTCCGCAGGATCCGAAACAAAATTCTTCCGTGTCTTTACTACCACCTTCTCCCCTTCCTAACCCCGCAGCCACACTTAAATGTAGCCCTTGTACCTCCACAAGCACGCTCGACTCGTCACTGTGTTCACAATCCCCTGCCACCAGCCGTCGGATGACCTAGATTCGCAGGTTTATGTATCACAAGGGTCCCAATACCCAACGCCTCACCACAACCGGATTTGGGATCGGAACTCTGCTCACAGGGCCGAAACGATTGGAACAGGGGATCATACCCATAATCAGCCGTGGAATACCCGAATCCTGGGCCGCCGCCGTCTCTCATGGGAGCACCGTCCTTCTCGGGTTGTCTCAGCCGATGTGCCGATCACCCTTGTCGCTTTTTCACACACCTTCGCCCGATCTCAACATGCAGAATCACCCAATAGAACCTGCAGATACCGAGATCTCGGGACCCGGCTTTTGGCGTTTCGCCACGGCTCAGCCGAGAAGGCACACGGCCCGAAGGAATCTCCGCATCCTACGGGTCCTAAATAGGAGACACATGTCTCACTCCAGTATTGGTCATGTCACGACGGCCATAGGCTTTCCGTTCTTCACGAGCCAACACTGTAGTCCCTTTAGGAGAGGAGCATTCTAGAGAGGTCAAATCCCCCCGAAGTTTTGTCCCCGCCATTCTAGAGACACATTTTCTTCTTCACCAACTCTTCAAACATCACATTGGCCTCTCTTGCTATTTTCATTGTGGTTGAACCTCAGTCAAATAGGCAAGCTAAAACATCCAATAGAGAGATTGTGGACCAATTTTCCGACATGGCTACCAAAGACTAACTAAAGTCCCCGGTAGCGACGCCAAAAACTTGTTGACCAATTTTCCGACATGGCTACCAAAGACTAACTAAAGTCCCCGGCAACGATGCCAAAAACTTGATGACCAAATTTTCAACACGGCTACCAAAGACTAACTAAAGTCCTCGGCAACGGTGCCAAAAACTTGTTAAGACTAATTTTCCGATATGTATTATATATGAAAATATGGCCAAGGGAGTGAATGTGGTAAATACTAAAAAACTGATTTGAAACAAAAGTAAGTGTACTCAAAAACTGAAATGAAAAGTGTTAATAAACACTCATCCCCTTGTGCAAATGGTCATACAAGTAATAAAGTGGACTCTAAAAGTCCGAATATCGTACCCACAAGGATTAGAGGTTCTCTCTAATTGGAATTTTATTACCCCAATTACAAGGGCTCTTCACTATTTAGGCGACCAATTGAAATAAAAACTGATTTAAAACTAATCCTAAAATCTGCCAAATAAACAACTACTTAATTCTAAAAGGTATGAAGAGAGGCACTAGGGATGGTGATAATCATTTAACAATCAATTTGTATCTCGAAAGCGCAAATACTTTGTGTTGAATGCTGGATTTGTCAAAGAGCAATATAGTATAGCTTGGATTCCTCCATACAATATACATTTCACCCATTAGAGAATCACGTTCCTTCTAGATACATAGGTCTAATCAGTTACTTATAGGATATAATCATCTTTCTAAGAATTAGGTATTTTTCCTTTTCAGTACTTCACACTTTTTTCTTAAGACTGAAGACTACTTGCCCCCATAGACAGGATGATGCAAGCCTTCTCTAATGTAATTGGTGCCTTAGCCATCAAATCTAATAAAGTTCTCTCTCTCCTTTATTGGATCTATGCTAACATAGGATCGAGGTCATTCTATCAATTTGAGGTGAGACCTCTAAACATTAAACTGATACATCATCTAATTATCCTCGCACCACGAGTAAATTAGTGATCTATCAAAGTAATTTTTTAGAGTTCATTAGTTCCATAATATCTAACATACCCCTAAGAAACTGCTTTTTACTCTCAGGAATCTCCATCTCTATGTGACTCAGAGGCTCCTTGGAAATCGGTGAGTAAAGATACGCCTCTTTGGGTATAAAGCCAATAATATTTTAACAACTAATTATAAGGAACAGTACCACTATATAAATTCAATATTTAAACCCACAAAATAACTAAGAGTCTACAAATCTTAATGTTAAAAAATCCCCATCCCTAGAGGGAGTGCACGTTCCATTACTAGATTTTCTATTTTTTTGATAATAAAAAAAAAAGGAATCTAATAATAACATTAAACAATGAATCATCACTAGATTCCAATCATCACTAATAAAACAACAAGTAAAAATGAAGGAAAACAATCACAAAAAGCTAAAACTAATCTAGGATGGACTCGTTATGGGTGGCATGGGTGCGGAGGATGTATTTGAGACGTGGGAGTTTTTTGTGTGCTAAAACCCCTTCGATTTTCTCGTGGAGTTGGCGCAAAATTCTGCAGCTGAAAGACAAAATCAGGCCCTTCATAAAACACAGGGTTTGTAACGGCACGGGGACTTTTTTATGGCATGATTTCTGAAATCCGGTTGGTCCACTCATCCCGTACTATGGAGATCGAATTGTATATGATTTAGCTATCCAAAATAATGCCAAGCAGCGGAGGTTATTGATAATATAGTGGAACCGGCTCATTGTGAATCTCTCGCCGACCTTATTGATATCAAGAATAGTGTAAAATTATCACCTGATGTTTCTAGAGAGGATATTATTTGTGGACTCTTGTCCCTTCCAAGTCTTCATAGCCATTCAAATTTTTGAACCATTTAGACTCGAAATGCCGTGGTCGTACCGGGCATTATAATGGATATGGTTTCCCCAAGCTATCAGGAGACATGCATTTATTGTTTGCTGACTATACAGACAGGCTGGCTACGCAAGACAAGCCGCTCAAAATAAGCTCTTGACTAACCCATCATGTGTATTCGCTCTAATGGTGAAGACATGTGAATCACTTGTTCTTCTATTGCCAATTCACCTGTATTTCATTGAGGATATTAAGGTTATGTGAGAATGTCAATTGTCGCTGAATTGGGAGAATGAATTCTTGTAATTGCTACTAAAGGGAAGTCTTTTTGCTCATAACTAAGAGGATTGCGTGAGGTGCTACCATTTATCACTTGTGGAGACAACGTAATAGTAGAGTTTATGAGAACATCTTTTCTCCTGCTGATGCTATTTTTCATCTTATTTGTAATGACGTTCGATTAAGAATTTCTAGTTTTCAAAAGGTTTAATAATCCAAAGGAATGCAGCAATGTGTGAGAGATGGTCCTCTCTCTAATATTCTTAGCTTGTGGACTGGGTAAGACATGTTCCTTTTTCCTGTCAGCTGGCCTCATGGCTCTTGCTGTTTTTGCCCTAAGAATGTGGGTTGTGGTTTGGTTCTCTGCCCAGGATGTGGGTGTGATTTTTGGTTTTTTTGTCCTCGGTTGTTGTTGGTTGCTTTGGGCTGTGGCCCTCTTCCTATGATTTTAGGGGAGGTGCTGTCCAGTTCTATTTTTCCTTTGGGCCTTGGGCTCGTGTTTCGGGTCAAGCGCCTCTCTTCCTATGTTTTTAGGAGTAGGCCGTCCGGTTTTCTTTCCTTGGGCCTCGGGGCTCATTTTTTGCTGGGTTTGCTTTTGGAAATAAATTCCCACTATCCAAAAAAAAATATATGATGAAACAAATCTAGAGACAAGTGAGAGAAAATCCGGGATGAAGGCTCAATCTTTGTCGAATAGTAATGAAATCGAATCGATGTAATAAAGACCAAAATATTTTCAATACAAATAAAAATCTGCTCTAAAACTAATCTAAGATCCTAAAAATCAAAATATGTAGCTAAACTAAAAAAAAAAAAAAAAAGGCAGTTTAGAGTGAGAAACCCCATGAGAGGTGTTCTCTCATTGCTATGGTGAAATTGGCTTGAAAACAATCCAAAATTTGGGTTTGTTGCAACAAAATATCATTGCTAAGTTTGTCGCAAGAAACTCTGGTTTTCTTCTCCAACTTGTTGATGACATAACTTCTTCGGTTAAACTTGAATTTTGGCGTGTGAGGTGTCGTTGGAAAGCTCTTTGAATGCTCATTTTGTCTCTTTTTTTTTGGATAAATGCTCATTTTGTCTTTTCTTAGTTTTTTATAAGAATTAAGAAATGAGTTTTTAAAATTGAGAGTTTGCTCCTCTCCCAACTTATCTCAACTTAGCTTTGGGACCCAAAATGACCGGCCGATAAGGGTGTAGGGTCGTCCGTGTCTTAATGGTGGGGACAAAACTTCTAGGGGAATTGTTGGCTCATGGAAATATGAAAAAGCCAATGGCCGCCACGACACGCCCAGTACTAGAGCGAGTGATGCAGGAGCATCTGTAAACACACCAAACATTGGGAATTCAGCCCTAATTATTGAAGAATTGGATTGGGGAGGTCAAGTCGCATTGAATACATGTGAAAACTCCTTTGACCTCATTCAGCCTTGAAGGCAAAAACGTGCATTCTGGACAAACCCTCGATGGAGCTATATTTATTTTAGAAAGTTTGCTTTATTTATTTTTAGAAAGGTTGCTTTATTTATTCAGAAAGTTTGCTTTATTTATTTTAGAAAGATTTGCTTTGTTTATTTTAGAAAGTTTGCTTATTTATTTTAGAAAGTTTTCTTTTTAGGAGTTGCTTTTGTAATTTAGAAAGTTTCTTTCCTAGTTAAAGTAGAAGTTGCTTTTTGATTTAGAAAGTATGAGGCTATATATACCCCTCATAATGTATCTTTTGACAATCGCTTCAAGTTTAATAATATTTTCGCATTTCTTTTAAGAGCTCTTCTTGTTCTCTTATTCTTGGTGGATTCCTTGGGAACGAGTTCGTGGCTCATACCTAGGTGGGATTCTCGTGGTGAAGCCTTTGTCCTACGAATCAACCCGTCCATAGTTGATCGTGGCGCTTCACTCCATCATATATCTAGCGTGGATCGTTTAATATTAACCCTAGCAAACTACACTTGTGCAAAATCTACTTTCCCTCACCATCTCATCTTTTCTTTAAACTTTCCATAACCAAATTTTCAACCTCAACCCAAAACTTTCCAAATCTTGTTCCATACTACTAAAACCTTCCTAAATAATTCCTTTCTTATACCGTAAATACACCGTCCTAACTTAGAAAATCTCCAAAATTGGCCCATAACCTATTTTGGCCTTAGAAAAGCCACCCAAAACCCATATATTTTGGACTTACCTAAACTCATCAATCCATCACTATCCCAACCTCAGATCAATGAGAGACATGCGAGACCTATTTCCGGCCAATAGGATCTAGACTTCATCGGAGCGGTATTACCTTCTCAGGCGAGCCGTAGCGAAACGCCCAAAACTTGGGACCCAGATCTCGGTATACCGGTTCTATTGGGGTCCGAATCTCGTGTTCCAGATCCAGTCGAAGGTGTGAGAAAAGGCGATAATGGTGGTCTGATAATGATTCTAATGGCGCGATAACACTGCCATAGACTCCGCACATCCAAAGGCTGGCGTTCCCAACGGCGACACACCAATCGACAGGAGTTCAGTTGTCCACTACGACATGGGCATGATCCCCTGCTACGATCGTTAGGCCTTGTGATCGTAGTTCCACCCAAATCCGGCCGTGAAGCACCGGTATTGACCCCATGATACCTAAACCTCGCGTGATCGAGGGTCATCCCGCTACCGCGGCCGTGATCGTAATCCATGGTCGCCAGGTCGTATAGCGCAGAGGGTCGGGCTTTGTTTCGGTGGTAACATCAAGCTAGAAGCGGGGGAGAGGGTTTCTAGTAAAGACTTGAAAGAATTTGTTTTTAGCTCCTACCATAACCAATTCCACGTTGGATTTCTTCTCTCTAGCCTCGTATGACACTCATGATACACCCTCCGAGGCCGTGGTTCACCGCATGAGTACGCAGCGGTACCGGGTCAATAATTTTTCGAGCAAATCCATCATCCATGGTGAGTTTGAGATAAATTATGTGGGGAACATGAGATGCCTAAATCTCCATTACGGACAATGGATCAGATCTTCAAAGCTCATGCACATGAATGTGCGGAATTGTACCGGAGTCTCGTCCATGGTATATTGTCGGGAGACCAACTATCCTAATGTGTGGTAGCCGTGTATGGAGATGCTCAAACATCCAAATTTCACTTCTCGCTCTATATGGGTAAAATTCTTAATATTCCCTTGGAATATTGCACAAACACTTGTCTTAGCTACATTGCAAGTGCAATTGGGAAACCAATTCAGATTCTGATCACTATCGAGAACCAAACTAGCCATTCTTGCTAGATCTCAGATTGAGGGTGGGACCCTGAATAGTGAATTCCCAAAGGTTGCTCTCCTTAACTTGGGCAACGACAAATACACCACTGCTAGAATTGAATATCCTTGGGTTCCTCACAATTGCTCCCACTCCATGTCTTTCTCATAATAAAAATCTTGCACTCGCCTCTTTCTAATGCAAATGAACACAAAACTGCCTTGATAGCCCAACCCTCTCGGTAGAAAGGAGCTGATACAGGCTGGGAAGAGGAAATTGGCCGATTCTAGAACTGTCATCACAAGGTTCCACCCGATCAAGGAGCTGAATGAAGGTGTTGATAGTGTTATTGATAGTATAAGAGATTGTCCGAGCATAGTCCTCCACTCACAAGATCAAGTTGTTATAGGGGTGATGCCTCTGCCAATTCCGGCAACACCTTTGAGTATCTAGCCCTTAGTGAAGTTTCGACCCCACCAGATGATGTGGTTGAATTGGCGTCTACTAGTTCTGTGATCCCTGACACAGCCGATTATTCTGATACGTCGCCTAACTATGATACATTTAAACAGATCAAGAGAACTGATGAATTGGACTATTCTCCTCTCGTCTCGCTTTCTCTCGTCTGGGAGCAACCTGGGCAGAGATTGAAAAGAACCGTGATCCCAAGCATGTGGATGGCAAGAGTGTAGTGGAAGCTAGAGAGGCCCTTCATCGCGCCCAAACTGCTCTGCTAGTCAACCCAGACGATTCTGGTTTGGTGGGGAATGAGAAGGTGTGGTTAAAGAACATCCACAACTTGCCTGGGCAAAGAGGGTTTCAAAATCAAAAATCCGTAATTCAAATGGCTCAAGCCCCACTCGTGTAATTCTAACTATTTCCACAAAGTCGCCAAAGCCAAACTCAATCAAATCCACATGCCGGGAGAATGGATGCAGATCCGAGAACCCTGATACTATCGTAGCGAGCCACAACATTTCCAATTAGTTTAGCGTAACATGCGTGATCGCCACCGATGCTTACCACATGGATGGTTTGGTTTCGTCTCGAGCAACCTGGAGATTCTTAATACAGGATAATGCATGAGAGACTTCAAGAGTGCCATGCTCTCTCGCTTGGTGACAATAAAGGCCCGGTAGGTCCTGTAATGGCCCTCTTCCTCTTCTTCAAAAGGGCCTCGGAGCATTGTCGGGAGCGAGGTGAGGCCGCGCGGTAAGATTTTTTCAGCCTAGTGCATGCTTCGTGGAGATCAACCCACTGCTATCATTGCCTTGTCTTCCAAAATTTCCTAACCTAAGTTCAATGCATGATTATAGACCATCTCAATGTCAATACTATCTACAAGGTGATTTCAAAAATTATTGCGCTTAATTAAGCTAAGGCTCTTCAAATATAATTTGCCCCGGGCTTTATATAGCTTCTTTGTTCATGGATCGAAAGATAGTTGACAACATCCTCCATCTGAGTTGATGAAAAACTATCACTATGATTTTGGGCCTCCAAGATGTGCTCTCAACACGATCTCAAGGCTCAGAGGTGTATTAAGGCCTGCATCTCTATCTGTCCAAGTTTATCCGTGTCAAGCATGAAATGGGACAAATACCAAAAAGTGCTATTTCAACCTCTATATTAGATAGGTTTTCGAAGCTTTTTGCGCTAATCATGTCATTTATGCCAATTAGCGGTTCAAGTCTTCTAGTATCACTTAATGCCGCGGAGGTTATTTGTGGTTGCTTTAAGTGTGTTTTGCGTACTTTGGGAGTTCAATATCGACATATGATGAATCATGAAGATTGAACTCAATTATCAGCCATCAAACAGACTAAAAATCAAAGAAAGAATGAAGGCAAAGTGATGGAAATCAATGCGAAGAGGAGTGTGAGGCAAAACAGTTGCAAATCAAAGAATCCTGTGAATTTTCGCTAAGATTGCGAAAATTTCACTGGGATTGCAAATTTTAATCTAGCGAAAATGCAATCTTAGTAGAAATCAGACCGCTTAGGACCCAAAAATTTCATTTATGCACTATTCCTAGCGAATTTCACGTCACATTTCACAAGAATCTCCACTAAGCTACAAATTGCCAAAGCCTAGAGAAATTTCCTGTTTTCGCTATCTCTTGGTGATTTCGCTACCTAGCGAAATTTTCGCTAGCTAGCGAAATTGATATGCCTTAGCGAAATTCATAATCGCCTTGTCATATTTCTTTGTAATTAATAATGCAAACCACTTCACCTTGGCAATGATCCCACACGCCAAACTGGGAGCCAAAGCCATTTTTGGCTGTTTTGACAAAATTCAAATACCAAAGAAGGGAGCCAAGTCGAGCCAAAACATTTGATATGCATGTTGATCAAACAAAAGGGAATATGGCTGATCAACGCTACTAGCCAAATCTCTGCGGAAAATCCAATACACTTTCAGACAGCCGCGGGAACAAACATTCAAGCAAACTGCAACCAAAAACCGAATCCGTATAAGCAAAAATCTCCAAAACAGATATTCAAGCAAAAAATATTCATGACCAGAATCAAATTTTTCATTAGTTTCCCAACTAGATACAAAAATATTTTATAAATAGCAAAACAAAACCAAATAATTCATACACCTCACTGTGTGATTGAGGAAGAAGAAGGGAAGACTCATTTGACCTCACGCTGCTGCCGCTCGCCGCCTAAAGTCCACCGCTTCCGCGCTTTGATTTGGTGCACCTCAAAGTGAGCTCTCTTCTTCCCTCTCTATCTCTTTCCCCCCCCGCGTCTCTCGTCCCTCCCCGTTGCCTGCCTTCCTCCACACTCCTCCCCGCCCCCTGGGCCGACCCCCTCCCGCTGCCGATCTCCCTCTCCCCCCTCCCAAGCTCTTTCTCTCCTCGCCGCCCGATCAGAGCCCGAGAAGCCCTCCTCCCACCCAAACACCCGATTTTGCTAATAAAATCTCCCGCTTGGCTTTGGGTCTTAATGAAAAACACGCTTTGCTGATTCATAAAATGAAAAAAAAATAAAAATACAAATTATATTCCTTTTTTTGGTAAATACTTTAAATGTGAATTTAAAAACATTTTTTTTATATGAATTTCAATTTAGTTTATTAGCCTATATAAATATTTTTATTAACTTAATTATTTAAAAATAAATATTTATAAATAAAATATTAACAATAAAATGAAAAAAACCATAAATCTATATAAATGCTTTTTAAATAATATTTTTAATTGAATCTTATATATTTAGCTTTAAATTTTAATTAAATATTTATTTATCTTTAAATAAATTTTATAGTGAATGGAATGATATAAATGAATGAAGGGGTATATGATGTAATTATTACAAAGAGAAAGGGTAAAATTGGAATAGATTTAGATAGATGAAACTTAGATGCTCATCATTGAGATGCTTTAGCTAAAAATTTGGGGCCAAATCTCAAAAGTCATTTTTTGGGAGCCAAAATTCGCTTTGGATGTCGGTAATTTCGATGACTCGCCGGAGATGCTCTTACTCTCTTGTCCCCTTTAAATTAGCCAAACAGTTAGCTTATGGTATTTTCACATTGGTGGCCTATATAGCTCTCCATTTTGTAACCCGAGGTAACTTTTAATCTTTCAATACATACGCAGCCTTTTTATTCTTTCTAGCTTTCTCTTTCTCTCTCTCCTCTTTCTTCCTTTTCTTGGTTACAACACCCTCCAAGGATGACAACTCGAGGATGAGGCTAAACCACTTCCTTCCTTTGGAAGTAAAAGGCTGTCAGTGAGGATCTTAAGGTCTGGTGGTTCCCCCGCTTTTTCACGCAGCCAGTTTTATATTTTGGTTCCCAATTTTCAACTTTAGGCTTCAAAGCTTTTGATGTAATTTCTTCTCGCCAATACTTGGCAAGCTTTTAGGTTTAGTATTCTTAGTTTTACACACTAATATCCATTAGCTTACTTACGAGCCACTGAGGTAGGTTAAGGGGCTAGGTTTTCACAAGTAAGTGCATCCACTTTGATCAATACTTGCAATCTTTAGGGCTCAAAGTGGGATTTCATATTTTTAGATCCATTGAGACCATTAGTTACCCTTCAATAATTATTGTAGGATGAGTCAAAGATAGATTTTTCACCTGCCGGGAACCATAAAATGTTAAATAAATGCTTATCAAAGGAAAATTATTAGTTTAGTTTTAACAATGAAGATCCTGCTCGAGATGACTATATGTCATCCTCCCCAATCGAGGAAATTTCAACCTGAGTTCCCGGAGTTCTTCAGAAAATTTCGCATGAGACGTAATCGTAGACAGAGATGCACTGCACTTCTCTATAAGACACAAGGTGTGTAATGGTGCTTAGACTTTCTTATGGCATGATTTCTGAAATCCGATTGCCTCCCATCTATTTATGGAGAACGTGATTATTTATGATTCTCGCTATTCATAGGAACGCCTATGAGTAGGTTATTGTTGCGGTAGGTGGAACCGGCCTATTGCAAATTCACCGACCTTATTGCTATCTGTTGAATATACTTAGTGGACTATCCATTGATGATTCTAGAGATGATATTGTTTCTTGACACTAGCCCTCCCGGGGTTTTGTCATAGTCACTTTGAACCAGATTAGACCAAGAATGCAGGTAGTAAACTGGCACAATTCGGTGTGGTTCTGCCACATAGGAGACATGCTTTATAGTCAGGCTGGCTCATCCATGATAGATTGGATACCCAAGACAAGCTCCTCAATTGGGGCCTTATGATGCAAGGTTGGGACCGTGATGGATGATCAAGAAGTTTAGGTAAGTCAAAATATGGGTTTTGGGTAGTTTTCTAAGGCCAAAATAGGTTATGGACGAATTTTGGAGATTTCTTGCTAGGGGACTATGGTATTTCATCAGATAAGGGGAAAAGGGTGATTAGAAGGTTTCAGTAGTATGGAACAAGATTTGAAAGTTTTGGGTTGAGGTTGAAAATTTGCTATGGGAAAGTTTAAAGAAAAGATGAGGATGCAGGAGTAGAGTTTGCACAATGAGTGTTTACTTTCATCGGGGTCTAATGAAACATCCACACAAGATCGATGATGGAGGAAGGCGCCTACAATCAACTATGGACGGGGTTGATAGATGTCGGAAAAGACTTCGCCTACCAAGGAATCCACCAAGGTATGAGAAGCCACTCGAACTCGTCCCTACAATCCACCCAAGAGAGTAAGAGAACAAGAGAGAACTCTAAAAGAGAATTCAAAATATTATTAAACTTGAACCGGCTTCAAAAGACTTTACATTAGGGGTATATATAGCCCCATACTTTCTAAATCAAAAAAGCAACTTCTACTTTAACTAGAAAAGAAACTTTCTAAATACAAAGAACAATCCTACTTTAACTAGGAAAAGAAACTTTCAAATTACAAAAAAGCAACTCCTAAAAGAAAACTTTCTAAAATAAATAAGCAAATCTTCTCCTAAAATAAACAAAGCAAACTTTCTAAAATAAATAAAGCAAACTTTCTAAGATAAATAGCAACCTTCTAAAATAAATAAAGCAACCTCTAAAATAAATATATAAATTTCCACATCAGGGTTTGTCCAAGTCTCCGCCCACGTTTTTTTGCCTTCCAAGTCCCAAATGAGGTCCAAAAAAGGAGTTTTCATGACGGTGATTCAATGAAGTACTCGATCTCCTAATCCAATTCTTCAATTGTGGCTGAATTCCCAATGTTTGGTGTGTTTTGCAGATGCTCCCGCATCAAACCCCTATATTGGGAAAAAGACTTGTCTCAAGTCTTCACTTAAGATAAGGCCTCAAATCCTTAACCTTGGAATGTAGTAAGATATCATAGCCACTCTGACAATTTAACCTTGTAAGCATTCTTTATGATCTTCTTAATAATTCTGGAAGAACCATTTATTCTCAGCACAACTTGGAACACCTCTTTATCACGTGTAACCTAATCCATCCTCCCGGATCAAATACCAGCCGTTGATAACCTTCATATGCCCTAAGGTTTCATATTGTTCCACCCTTTGGCCCTTTGTTGAATCTTTTGCTTCCTCATGAATAAAATGTTGTTAAAAGCTTGGCAATGAAAACACATACTCCAAGATCCATCTTTTTCATGCACCAACATAGTGGGAACCACATATGAACTTTCACTCTCTTGAACAAGCCCTTTGTCAAGAAAATCATCAACTTGTGTTTTAAACTCTTCATGTCTTTAGGGCTCTTCATAGAGGCTAGCTTATTAGGAAAACCAAACCTGGAAGTGAGGTCTATTTGATGCTGAATAATCATAGGTGGAAACCGTGGTATTTCTTCAGCATTACATCAACAAAATTCTATAATCGATTTTGCTTTGTGCGAGAATTCCTTTCACTTTCGCTTTCTTCAACAACCAAAGTCGTCAGATCTGGTAAAACATCTGATTTCTAAATCAAAATTTGACGGTAGTGAACTCTTTCTCCTCATCTTCTTGATATGGTTAGATTCTACTACTTCTTCTTAAATATCCAACTTAGATTTCGACAAACAGTTGATTTTGTTCTCATCGCCTTCTCGACATGGTTAGATCTCGATCACTTGTTCAACATCTTCTTCCTCGGGGCTTCATCTTCTCAATTAAGGCAAACACTTTTGGTTAGGACATTCAGAATCAATATGCCCCAACCCTTGGCACTTAAACACGCCTTTGACTTTAGAAGCCAATTAGTGCTTCACTCTTACTGAGCTGGGGTAGTTTTCTGTACCACTAGATCCCAAGAATTGTAACCCTCAACAAACCCTTCATTAGCCACACTCTTTGTTGAAGTAGAGTTTCACTAATTTTTTTAGTCCCCAACTCAAAGTGCCTATCACATCTTGAAGACTATTATATGGTTGCAAAAATAACCTAGTAATACTAGATCTCAAACCAAAGAATGTAAAGGTGGGCTATGCATATTTCCTCGGCCTCTTGCAAGTCTCCTTTGATAATCAAGTTTACAAACTTAGCCGAATACTCCTCCACACTCAAATCTCGTTGCTTAAAGTTCTGAATTTTGAGGTAGATGTCTTGGCAATAGTTAAAGGGCAGGTACTTCCTTTTTAGTTCTTTCTTCATCTTTCCCCAAGTTTGAATCCTCTTTTTACCATCTCTTTCACGTTGTCTCTTCATGTTTTTCCACCTAAATAGAAGCATTCTTGCACATTCAGAGCCACCAACTTCACTTTTCACGCTCGGGAATCATAATATACTCAAAGACATGTTCAACCATATAAGCCAAATCCAAAAATTCGGTCAGATCCATCCTTCCATCAAATTCTCGAATGTTAAATTTTGATTGAATCTAACGCCTTCATCATAGTTACTGTGCTCTTATAGTAATCTTCATTCCCAGTAGTAGTAATCATACTCTATGATAATCACAGCCTCGTACATACATACCTTTGGGCCTTTCTTTGCAGGCCCCAAGAAACCTTCAAGTTGAATTAGCCGCAAAGCTCTTCATAAAAATCATCATATTTTCCTCCTTGGCTAGTGAACGATCAAACTACTCAGAGATCTTGCCCTAGCATCAGCACACCGCTCAAATTTTATGATCAACCATCAATCCAAGTAGCTCGAAAATTAATTTCATGCAATCGGACCGTGATGATGATCAAGAAGTTTAGGTAAGTCAAAAATATGGGTTTTGGGTAGTTTTCTAAGGCCAAAATAGTTACACGAATTTTGGAGATTTTCTGGGTTAGGGATTTTGTATTTACTGTGATATGCTTTAAAAGTAGTATTTAGAAGGTTTAAAGAGTATGGAACAAGATTTGGAAAGTTTTGGGTCAGAGGTTGAAAATTTGCTATGGAAAGTTTAAAGAAAAAGATTGAGATAAGTAGGAGAGTAGAGTTTGCACAAGAGTGGTTACTATCGGTTCAATGAAAACGATCCACACAAGATCGATGATGGAGGAGGCCACAATCAACTAGTGACGTCATTGATACGGAAAAGCACTTCACTTACCGCTTAATCCACCGCTGTACGTAGAAGCCACGAACTCGCCCCCAAGGGAATCCACCCCAAGAGATAAGAGAACAAGAGAGAACTCTAAAGAGAAATCCAAAATATTATTAAACTTGAACCGCTTCAAAGACTACATTGTGTATAGAGATAGGTCCCATACTTTCTAAATCAAAAAAGCAACTTACTTTTAACTAGGAAAAGAAACTTTCTAAATTACAAAGAACAACTTCTACTTTAACTAGAAAAGAACTTTCTAAATTACAAAAGCAACTCCTAAAAGAAAACTTTCTAAAATAAATAAAGCAAATCTTCCTAAATAAATAAAGCAAACTTTCTAAAAATAAATAAAGCAAACTTCTAAGATAAATAAAGCAACCTTCTAAAATAAATAAAGCAAACTTTCTAAAATAAATATGGCGCCCACATCAATTGGCCCAAGTCCTGCCATGTTTTTGCCTTCCAAGGCCCAAATGAGGTCCAAAAAAGGAGTTTTCACATGTATTCACGCACTTGACTTCCTAATCCAATTCTTCAATAATTAGGGCTGAATTCCCAATGTTTGGTGTGTTTACAGATGCTCCTGCATCACCTTATCAACTCTATGTCATGTATATTCTGTCGGGCTAATGTTGAAGACAGGAACCATTTGTTCTTCGGCTGCCAATTCACCGCGGGTATTTGGATGAGGATCTTGCTGGGCCAAAGGGAACTCTAGAATGCCGAGGAACTGGGAGAATGAATTCTTGTGGGTAGTTGGAACCAAGGGTAAATCACTCATCTCTATTACAAAGAGGATTGCGTGGGGAGCTACTATATATCATTTATGGAGACAACGCAACAGCAGAATCCATGAAAACCTCTATACTTCCGCAGAGACTATCTTTCACATCATATGTAATGAGGTCATGCTTAGAGTCTCAAAGCCATGCATACATGATAACCCTATTAACATATCTTGGCAGCGAGAGATGGTCTTTCCTCTTTCATCCTCTGAAGCCATTGTGGTCGACCTATTGACTCTATGACCTTGCCACTGGGTGGTTGGTTCTTTCACCGGTGTGGGCGTGGTGTTCCCCTGCTCGTCCTGTGTTGTAGCTTCAGTGGTTTGTTTGTGGGGTGCTTTGGCTAAGTTTGGCATGGCTGTTCCTGAGCGTACTACATCGAGATCATTGGGTCCCGCTCCCAAGAGGTATCAGTGTTTTTTTGTTTATGGCCCGTGCCCGATGTGGGCTTTGGTTATTTGGTGTTCTATTCAGTTTCGCTTGTGTGGCTTGTGGGTTGTATTGGTTTGGTTTTTTTATCAGTTTATCAATGATTTTGTTTCGGGTCGCTGCCCTTCCTATGTTTTTTAGGGAGGTGCTGTCCGTTGCTTTTTTCTAGTGGCCTGGCTTGTATTGTATTGATTGTTGTTAGGTTGGGCCTTTTGGAAATAAATTCTTACTTATCCAAAAAAAAAAAAACTGAGACAGATGAGATCTCCTTGAACAAGGAATTGGATGGGTTCCAAAGTGAAATTGATCAAAAATTGGCATCCTCAGAATCCATCTTGAAGCCTCACCAACTGCTGCTCGCCAGCAGGAAGAGAGTCCAGCTGAAGAGTGCCTAAATGGCACCACGGGTGGAGGAGCTCGTGTCTACAGCCCACAAGAAGCCTGGTAGAAATTAATCCTCAACATTGGTGTTGTTGTCTCAAGTATGGGAGAAGAAGGATGCAATCCCCCTGTTGTTGACTGAGGAAGCAGTAGAAGAACACAAAGAGAACAATTTACTCCCCGCCCTACCGGGATTCAGTCTCAGCATACGCTCTTCACCCGCACCACAATCCCAACCCAAAACACTTATCGCCAATGCCTGCCACCTATAACCCACGCCAAAGGTACATATTGCCTCGGCAGAAGTCTAAACCAGCAAAGATTCGCTCCCAAAGGTAAGTCCAACCTATCACTGCATGCCATGTAACTTCGTGAGATTAGTGGCCTCTGCATAAGTTTGCTACTACATCAATGGCATGCAACGCCATACGGCATGGCATAGTGGTTGGTTCGTGCCGCTCGATTTGGAGCATCCAACCCTCGCATTTTTAAGTTCGCCGGTTCCAAAGAGCCTCTGGGATACGCCGGGCAAAGCAGACATACAAACAAATCCATCGACGTATACACCACCATAGCAACAGGTGGTTAGGTTTCTTTTATGGGTTTTTGTATAGTTACTACCTTTATCAATCGCCTCTACTAATTTGATTAGGATTGCCATTAGTCATAGTAGGCAAGGATACTTTTTTGTATGTTTAGCTTTGTATTCATGTATAGCTTACTTTGCTATATCAAAAGCTGGCCTACCATATATATACGTATTTTCGCATACCATGTTTTGTGCCTTTACCATGTATATTTGTTTTTCTTTTCAATTGAACAATAGAATTGCTTCAAATTGGACAATTGAATTGCCTTTTGTTGGAGAATAGAATCACTGTTTGTCACCTTTATGTTAGAACAAGTTCCAGCATGCTCAACTTGAAAATTTCTCCCTTATGCTAATTCACATACTGCCTTGAAACCTTGCCTTGAAGAAAAAGAAAAATAAAGTCGTGAAGCCTTGCCTTGAAACCCAACACCACCCCAGGTATATGGCGAAAGCCTTGAAGCTCGGGCGCCCTAAGCCTTAATTGGTCAGGAGTCATCGATTTAGTGTCTGCTATACGGGGTGGATGTGCAGAGTCTAACAATTCATAGTGCTTGATTTTCGTCATTCCGGATTCGGTGAAGCCCAGAGCTTGTGGTCATTGATCCTTTGGCTTGATGCCCTAAACCTAATTGGTTGGGGAGTCATCGGTAATCGTTACACGGACTTTGGGCGGTCGGATTTTAAGCATTGCACCTCACATTGTGCTGAATAAAGAAAGAAGAGAGTAACTAGCCCCATTCAGGTTGTTCAAACAACTTAAGGCCATGTCAAGTAGCTAGGTTGGGGGAGGGGACAAATTTTGCAATTTATTGGCTTAACTGGTTATGAAGAACCATTAGACTTGTGGAAATTCCATTTGAGATTCATGGAACCAATATTGACTCGAAATTGTTCTTGTATGGTTTTGGCTCTTTCATGGCGTTTTCAAACTTGTGTCAATTTTCGCCTTTAAAGGTAATGTTTATTTGTTTATACACCTTTTGAATCATAAACTTTTTTGAAAATCACTACGTATCTCCTTTTGTTTTTGCATTGCTGCGGACTAAAGAACGCTTGGTTGTAGAAGGATACGCCTAAAAAGTCACTTATTCAACCCTATATTGGGAGCAGGTTTTTAGTGCTTTTGTGCTGCTTAATCATGTCACGGTGCCAATTGAAGGCCCAAGTCTCTTAGTATCACTAATGCCGCTTTTAGGGAGGTTATTTGTGGTTGTTTTGGTGTTTCAAGGCATTTCTGGGAGTTCAATATCGAGACATGCGATGAATCATGAAGATTGAACTCAATTGTCGCCTATCAACGCACCAAAAAATCAAAGAAAGAATGAAGGCAAAAGTGATGGAAATCAATGCAAGAGGAGCAAGAGGTATATAGCGTAAATCAAGAATCCTAGAATTTAAGATTGCGAAATTTCAAGAACCTTAGCGAAAATTTCACATCTTAGATTTAAATTGTGACTCACGGACCCAAATTTTCGCTATGCACCACTCTCTAGCTTGGGCTTCACATTTTCGCTTACTCACAAGAATTCATGGTTAGCTTAAATTTCGCTTAGCTAGCTAAATTCATAAAGCCTAGAGAAATTTCCTGTTTTCGCTATTCGGTGATTTCACAGCCTAGCTTAAATTTTTCTGCCACTCACAAATTGATATGCCTTAGCGAAATTCACAAATTTGTCATACTTTGTAATTAATGCAAACCGACTTCAATTTTGTGTATTACTCTCTTGTCCCTTTAAATTAGCCACAAAATGTTAGGGTTTTATGGTATTTTTCATACATTTGCGGCTCATATAAGCCCTCCATTCTTGTAACCCTGGTGTAACTTTTAATCTTTCAATACATAATGCATAGCTTTTTATTTTCTTCGCTTTTCTCTTCTCTCCTTTCTCCTTTCTTGGTTGCCAAACACCTCCAAGGATGACAACTCGATGATGAGTACAAACCACTCTCTTCTTGAAGTAAAAGGTCACTGGGGTGAGATCTTAAGGTCGCCGGTGGTGACCCCTTTTCACGTAAAGGTGTTTTTATATTTTTTGGTTTCAATTTTCAACTTTAGGTTTAAAGCTTTTGATGTAATTTCTTTTGCCAATACTTGGCAAGCTTTTTAGGTTTAGTGTATTCTTAGCTTTAGACACACTAATATCCATTAGTTGCCATTTCTACGAGCCACCGAGGTGTTAAGGCTAGGGTTTTCACCGCAAGTGCATCCACTTTGATCAATACTTCTGGTAATCTTTGTATTCATGGACTTATTTTTAGATCCATTAAGACTCATTAGTTACTCCTTTACTTAATTATTGTAGGATGAGTCAAGATAGATTTTTAATGGCCGGGAACCATAACAAGCAATAAACAAGCTTATCAAATAGGAAAATTATTAGGGTTTAGGTTTTAATGCCAAATGAAGATCCGGTTCGGGAGATGACTATATGTCATCCTCCCCAACGCGAGGAAATTAACCCGGGGACCTCTCAGTTAACCTAGGATCTTAAACTCAGTGGCCCAATGCTTCAAGGAGTTCGATTTTACATTTTATTTTATTTACTTTCAGTTTGCAACCAACCACCCTGAATTGCTTACTCCCCACCTTAAAATCCAAACCAAATTCACCCGCTTTGTTTTCACTCAAATTGCCTGTATCGAAGAAAACCCATCCCCGTGTCTTAGACTTAGACCACTATACCCAAGTAGCTGACTACACAGGAGGAACTTAGGTATATAAATTTTGTTGATTCAAATTTCTACCATCAGGCTACGAATCATGAGCTTACTGGGTTTTTTGCCAGCAAGGGGGTGTGGGGTTTGTCAATGGACCCTTTATCCCCCTTTCTGTTTCTTATTGTTATGGAAGCCTTCTCGAGATCCCTATCTAAGGCGGTTCTCAATCCTAGATTTGATTTCCACCCGAAATATAAAGCGATCGATCTCTCACACTTGTACTTTGCTGATGATATATTTTTATTTGCCAAAGGAAATGCGACAAGTGTGCAAATTACTTTGGATGAGCTGGCAAAGTTCGAGGCATTCTCGGGAATGCAAGTTAATAAGCAGAAGAGTGTTGTGTTCTTGGCAGGGATTAATGACAATGTTAAATCTACTATCCTTAATATGACGGGGTTTAGTCAGGGGAGTTTGCCTGTGAAATAAGTGTTCAACTCATCTCCTCCAGGCTGTCTCACTCTGATTGCCAACCACTTCTTGATAAGATTATGGGCAGGATTCAGTCGTGGACTAGTAGATACCTTTCCTTTGCAGGTAGGCTGCAGCTTATATCAACAGTTCTCTATAGCATTCAAATGTATTGGTGCAAAGATGTTCACTAATCCCTAAGTTTATGTTATATGAATTAGAATATATCTTTTAAAGGGTTTTTGTGGTCGGGCAAAGATGTGAATGCCGAAGAGCTAAGGTAATAGAAGCTCTGCCCTCCTAAGGAGGAGGGTGGTCTGGGTCAGATCGTATAAATGTAACACCTTGTATATGTTTCTATATTCAAGTATGATTTTGGGGGAGCAATTGCAACTTCTATGGATTATGATATTTAAATTGTGATTAAGATTAGCCAATTCAATGGTTGGTTTAATTAGAGGGATTAGCAAAGTGTGTTAGATTGCAGTTTTGATGGCATGTGGGTCAATTATGCAATTAGGTAAGTTTAGTGGTTTTGTTAGGGTTTGAAATTAAGTATGTCTTCAAGGACCACTTTGAAAACTTGTTAGGGGAGAGGGACTAAAGTGTAATATCCTTGTGAGCTATGTGGCATCAAGGGAGGCGCCGACACCTCATATATGCATGGTAGAGATCTTGACATGGCGTGTGCATGAGAAGAGCCACATGTGCTGCCAAACCAATTCCTCTCAAGGTTTTGGATGCTAGACCAACTTTTCGCTAGAAAGTGGGAAAATTCTAGAAATTTAGAAAGTGAGAGAAAGTTCTAGAGAGAAGCTAGAGAGTAGGAAGGAGGAGAAACATTTGAATGGAAAGCTGCTTCGTGGAAAAGTTCACTAAGGTATGTAAACATGATCTTGAGGTCTTAGTTGTATTTCTTACGGATTTTGGTTATATTCTGGTTTTGTTGGGATTACATCCAAACCCTAGATTTGATGAAATGTGTGTTTGGTGGAACCCCAAATTGTGCACCGCTGTGAAGATGGCATGTGTGTGTGTGCCCGCTGAAATGTCACCAACTCTTCCCTCGACCCCATGACAATGTTTTTGGCTATAGTCAAGGCCTAAAGAACCCGAACTCTAGGATGGGAGAAGGGGTCTCTCCGCTCTCTCTCCCGAGATGGGTTTCCGTCGTGGTTTCCGATCTCGGCTCTGTGAACATGTGATTTCGGCTTCCTCTAGGAAACATGATTCTTCAAGAGTAGCTATGCATCCCAAGCCCGAATCCAAGCAGATGGAAATGGCCAGATCTGGGGTCATGGTTCGTGAGAGATTGGAGTTATTGGGTTTGGAACATCATGTTCCAGATCTAGGTGTAAGAGATGACTTGAGCACGCCACATGTGGGTACCAGGTCATCGATGACGACGGAGACTCCCGGTGTTCTTGCACTGCCGACGACAACGTTTGGAGCGTCCGAACTGACTAAAAATGGGTCTAAGGCTAGATATCCAGATCCGGTAATAGGCGGAAAAGGAAATGGAGTATTGGGTTTGCCGACATTCTAAGCAATGGGCTGTCAGCTAGTTCAGCTTCCCCGTGAGTACATCTTACCGGACTGGGTGGAGCTCTAACTCATGGGTCCCGCTTTTGGTCTGGCTTCGGCCGACACCGACGCCGATGAGGGGATCTTGGTCCCGCCTCCCTGCCCGTATCCGCGAGGACGTCCCAACAGGATCTCGATTTACCCAAATATCGGGTCCCGAGCTTGTTATGCACTCCTGCTCCGACGGACGCTCGACCACGGCACGACGACGGATCGGCCGATGCCGCTTATCGGCAGAACTGACCGCTATCCAGATCCGCTTCAAGAGGTCCATTGAGGTCGGCCTTCTCACCTTCGCTTAGAGCCCGTGGATCGCCAATAACTAGCGATGACGAACACGCCGACGACGGAAAATGGGGCGCGGTCGAAGTGTCTTGACTTTATTGTCACTGGTCCTGAATTTTTCATATATCACTTTACGACTGGTCAAGGCTACCATCATAGAGGTTCCGTGGGCGTGTTTTGTGGCTCTGGGCTTGGGTTTTTTCTACCGGTAAGTTATTTTTACCGATGGAAGTCATGGATCGTAAGGGGCAAATTTTGTCAACATTGTCCATTTTTAGAATGGTCTTTACCGCCTGGGTGGTTAGTTAATTTGGGGTCTAAGGTATCCTACCGTGATTCTCGCTCATGTTCGGCTCGACGTAGATGACTTATCGCTTATGTCGGTTTCGCTTAGTTAAGGTCAATATGCCAACGCTTAGGTTGCTTGCCCGATTGTGGGCTGTTTCTGGATGGTTCCTTTGGTTGGTTCGTGCGCACTCGGGTTGTGGGTTTTCTTGGGTAGCCTTGGTTGCCTTTGCCCTGGCTGTGGGCGGGGTTTTGGTTTAATCCTTCTTGCCCGCGCTGGCTTGCAATATTGTCAGTCAGAGGCCATTCGTATGGGGCCTGGTGTTGGTTTGTCTTCCTTGCCCTGGGTGTAATATTGTTATTTAGTTGCTTTGCCTGTTACATTTATTGTGCTTGCTAGGCTGATGTCCTCCTAACATGAGGTGCTGGGTCCGCTCCGTTTTCTCGTGTGGTCTCTGGGCTCGTATGATTGTTTCAGTGGGGCTTTTGCCTCTCGGAAATAAATTTAATTATCCAAAAAAAAAAAAAAAAAAGAACTCCGAATGGATGATTCTAGTTGAGAAGGAGCCCAAGACCTAGCTCCTTCGAATGTCTCAGAAGCAACCAAGAACTAAACCCTACCATAAGACCTCTTTAAATTCGAGGTTGAAAGTCGATACGCATTCCGTCCCTGCTCGAGCAAAGCCCAGCTTCTGAGTCATAAGTTGAGTTATATTGATCCAAATGGAGTGATTCAAAATTTCCTTTTTTTAAAGTAGACACTTAGGGGAGTAACTTCATGAAGAGTAAAGATATTATAATGCGGCCTATTTGTTCCCATACTCTCGCCAAAGTAAGGTACAAGTGTTGTGTGTGTCGCTTTTGTTACCCTAATAAGGGTGTTAAATGTTGATATTAGTAAGTGTAAAAGAGAGTGCTCTGAAGGACTCAAGGTTTATGTTGGTAGGTATAAGAATATGTGTGATTCGAAAGGTGGTGAAGTAGTAATAAACCAATTGGGTAATTTTATGTAACCCGGATTGTTTGAGGCTAAGAAATCTTATGACTTGTTAATTGCAGATCCTTTGGAGTAGCCTCGGTTTTGACTTCCTTGGGAGACTTGTGGATTTTTGAATCCAAGGAAGGTAGGGGATCTTGTAACCATCTCCTGCTTATACTCATGGTTTACTAAATTCTATACCATTCCATGCTTGAACTGTAAGATTTTCAATATATATAAATGCATATTTTTATATCAATGGAATTCTTTGAATTAATCGTACATGATGTTTTTAAATATCCATGTGGGTGAATGCTGTAAAATTGTTTTAAAGCATGACATGGTAAGTGGGACCGTGTGAGAACCGGATTGATAGGGGCTTGACACGGGATTCATGACTAGTCCCCGGCTGTAGTCCCAGTGCTCATATATACTGGATGGGCATATCCCCGTGGTAAGTCCCAGCAATTTCATCGTTATATCGGGATGTGGGCATATCCCCGGTAGTGTCCGAATTTGTCGTTGTTCGGGATGATCTGGGCTAGTCCCCGGGTGAAAGCCCAAAAGAGTCACCGACTTAGGGTCGAGATGGTGGTAGTATTGCATCCATTTGCTCTACATCAAACTATTAATTGAAAATGCTCATGTTTTGAGAGATGTGTTGGAATTATTTGTTTTTTTGAAATGTTTTATAAGCATGGCTTGTTAGTGGATTCACTAATGAAGGTCGAACTCCACTCCCATTATTCCTCCACCTTAGATGCGTACGAGGCCAAATTTCTCGCATAGCTGAGTTTGACTTATGTGGTTTTGGAGGTTGGGGAATTGTGTGTCAGCCTTAGCATGCTGGTGGTTGCTCATGCATTTTGAGGAACATCTAGTGTTGTGTGGAGGTTCACACTGTATATTTTGACGCTTCCATATCGATCATGGGTCATTGCATATTTTGCTTGTAATATTAGTTTGGGACACTTTGTAGAAAGCCAGGATTTTGAGTAAATATTATTTTGATCAAGTGTATAGTCTTGGGTGCATTGAGGACTTACCTTTACGTATATGTATATATATGTTTTGAGACCCTAATCTGAGTTTTAATTACGTTTCTAGGCGACATCTGGGCGGAGTTTTTTGACTGTGCTTTAAAGAAATATAGGCTGATATATATGGTGTAGGGCCAGTGGCAGCCCCTTTTATGCCAAGTGTTGGATTTTGAAAGAGTCCTATGTGAGACCATGATGAAAAAAGATGTGGTAAATAACATAAATCACACTGTGGAAATCAGTGGTGCGACAATAAAGGATTGAATGATGTCTATCATGAAGCACATATGGAATTTGTTCTATATGAAGGACTCTATTCGGGTGGCTCAAAAGTAGAGGTTCTATTGAGGTAGGTATTCGTAACGCCAAGATCCTCGAGATGTTCTGGTGTCATGAAGATTCTTTTCAATAGGGATGTGGTGAGACCTCATTAGGGGCATAAAGTGTGTAATGGTGTCGAGACCTTCTTATGGCATGATTTTTGGAACCCCTTGGGTCCAATACTTCCTCTTTTATGGGAAAGGATTCTTTATGACTCCGCCATTCATAGGAATGCTTTTGTTGTTTCTGTCATGGATGGTACAGGTGGACTGGGTCTCATCGTCTCACTAATCTCATAAAGACTTAAGAATGCTCCGACCACCGGCCCCGATAATTCAGAGAGGATGTTATAGTCTGATCCCGCCTCTCACTGTGTTTTTATCAAGAAGCTCTACTTGGAACTCTATCGACCACGCAAGCCTCAGACACTCGGCATGCAACTCCAGGCGCCTCAGGCTATTGCGCGCACTCCTTCATCCTCCGGGGCTAGTTATCCAAGACAGACGATACCTCAAGACAAGCTCCTTAAATGGGGCCTCATCACCTCATCTCTTGTGTTTTATGCCAGCCGTTGTTGAAGATAGGGAACCATTTATTCTTTGAGTGCTGTGTTATAGGCCGTGAACTGATGGAAGGCCCCAGCTATGTGGGCAATACAGGTTACCGAGGAGGTGGGAGAACGAATTTCGATGGGTGACTGGGTGTAAGGGTAATTCCTTTTGCTCTATCACTAAGAGGATTTCTTGGGGAGCTACCATTTATCACTTGTGGAGGCAGCGAAATGCTAGAGTCCATGACAACCTTTTTATTCCTGTTGATTCTATTTTCTCTCATTTGTAATGATGTCAAGCCTAATCGCTGCTTATAATGTGAAATGGCTAACCCCATGATAGAGCTAAGTGCGAGAGATGGCCTTTTTCCCTTGCTATCTTGTGGTCCACCGGGGATGCTTGAGTTTGGTGTGATGGCGTGCTTGTGCCCGGATTGTGGCTGTTTGGTAGTTGTTGTTTCCTGTTTCTGTTCCCGGGATGTGGGAAGTTCTTCCATTTTTATGCTGATTAGTTTCTTTGGTTTTTGTGTGGCCTGTGCCCGGGATGTGGGCTGTTGATTCTAGTTTGAGTTGTGTTATCATGTGTTTTTTTTTTTTTGATAACCAAGGGGTGATCGGTCCGCTTACCCATCCCCATAATCCCCTTGGGGCCCCGGAGTACCGGCCGGGTAAGACTCCCCAGTATCCCCCCGGGAGGCTCGAACCCGGAATCCACCGCCTTTGTGAGGCAGGCCCTGCCACTCCCAGCCCCCGTGAGGGAATATCGTGGTTTGGTCCGCCGATGCCTCCTTTCCTTTTGACGCTGAGGAGGTGCTGTCCGCTTTGTTTAGTCCGTGGCCTTTGGCTTATTTTTTTTTTTTTTTTTTGATAAATAAGAATTTATTAACAAAGGGGCAACGCCCAACCAAAGAATACAATGAATGCAGGCCCGAGGCCACAACCAAAGTTAAGAAAAACGACATCACCTCCCCTATAAATATAGGAAATTGTGCAACAAATAACAACACGTAGCCACAACAAAGACACAGTTTCGGCCAACTGCAAAAAGAAACAACACAAGAACCCGCCCACAACCCGCAAGGCAACAAGGCCCCAACAACAATCACAAATCAAGCATCCAACCTACCAGGAGATAAAATATTAATAGGGAAGGACCATCTCTCACACATTGATCTGTTTGCAGAACTATCAACAACCTTCTAGAGACCAGAAATACGAAGTCTAACATAATCACAAATGAGGTGAAAAATAGTATCAGCTGGAGCATAGTTGTTCTCATGAATTCTACTCTTCCGATGACGGCCTTTGGCTTCTTGTATCGTTTTACACATTTGTTGCTCGCCTTTTGCTTAGAATCAAGCTTTCTGGCTGTACAGCCGACAACCCCGCGATTAGTTCTTGCAGGCCGGGAGATGGCCTTTTCCCTTTGCTATATTGAGGTCCTCTAGGGATGCTTGTTTATGGAGGTCAGCGTGCCTTAGCTCTGATTGTGGGTTGTTTATGGTCACGCTTCCTCGTTCCCGTGTCAGGGAAGTTCTTCCGTTTATGTCGCTGGTTTCTTTGGCTGCCGTGGCCCGTGGTCTGATGTGGGCTATTGGTTCAAGTTTGTTTGTGTTATCGTTGATCAGGTTTTGGGTCGCTTTCAAATTTCGAATTTTGAGGAAGTGATATTCGCGATAGTGGAAGGAAGATATTTCTTTTGAAGTTCTTCTTCATCTTTTCCGAAGTTTCAATTCTTCTTGTCATCTCTCTGACGTTGCCTCTTTAAATTTTCCCACTAAAAAAAGCATTCTTGCCCATCTTGATAGACACCAACTTCACCTTTGCCGCCGGGGGATCATGATTCAAAGACACGTCGATTTGATATTAAGTCAACCCAAGAAGTCATTAGCATGCATTCTTCCTTCAAATTCGGAATATCAAACTTTGGATTGAATCGAACTTTCCTCATTATTACGCTTTCATAGTAATCATCATCATGCAGATCAATCTTCATACCTTCCTCCATAATCATTCTCTCAATGCTTGTCTTTAGGCTTTGCAAATCCAAGGCAATTCGAACTTGGCTAGGCGGCACAATTCCTCTGCCAAAACTTTCATCACCTTCACCTTCCATGATGGTCTCTTTTGCTCGCCATAGATCATCATTGATAGCCATCTCGCTTGTGTAGACGCCGAACTACGTATTCAAGATCAAGAATGCTTTTGCAATGGGGGATTGAGAACCACTTAAACCATGATTAGGACCCTTGTCTCCGAACCAAGAATACCCCTTTAGCTTATGATCAACCATCAACTTGAGCTTTGATACCACTTGATGCAAGGTTGGGACCGTGATGGATGATCTAGAAGTTTTGCAAGTCAAAATATGGGCTCGGGGGTAGTTTTCTAGGGCCAAAACAGGTTATGGACAAGTTTATGAGAATTTTCTAAGTTAGGGAATGTGTATTTGTGGTATATAAGGGGAAAATGGTATTTAGGAATTGATGCAAGGTTGGGACTGTGATGGATGATCCAGAAGTTTAGGTAAGTCAAAATATGGGTTTGGGGTAGTTTTCTTGGGCCAAAATAGGTTATGGACAAATTTTGGAGATTTTCTAAGTTATGAAAGGTGAATTTATGGTATATATGGAAAGGGTATTTAGGAAGGTTCTAGTAGTATGGAACAAGATTTGGAAAGTTTCATTGAGGTTGAAAATTTAGTTATGGAAAGTTTAGAGAGCATGATGCGAGGAAAAAGCAGAGCTTGCACAAGAGTGGTTACTTACTCGGTTAATGCAACGATCCACACAAAAGAGATGACGGAGAAGCTCACAATCAACTATGGACGGCTGATTGATAAGTTTGACAAAGACTTCTACCACCAAGGAATCACCTAGGTATGAGAAGGCCACGAACTCGTCCCTCAAGGAATCCACCCAAGCGAGATAAGAGAACAGAGAACTCTTAAAAAAGAAATCGAAAATATTATCCAAACTTGAGCCGGTTGTCAAATGACTACATTATGGGGGGCATATGTAGCCCCTTAGCACTAAATCAAATAAAACTCCTACTTTAATTAGGAAAAGAAACTTTCTAAATTACAAAGGCAACTCTAAAGAAAACTTTCTAAAATAAAATATTGGAGCAAATCTTTCAAAAAGGGATAGAATAAAATAAGGCAAATCTTTTTCTAAAAAAATACAACGAGAATCATAAAACAAATCCTCGAGAAGATCATGAGCAAAATCTTTAAAAATCAATATGGCGGCTCAAATCGAGACAAAATGCTCTGAAGTTTGGCTTGCTATGATATTATACGGTGATGAGTTCATGGGGATGACAAGCTTGTTGTGGTGGGGACGAGGGATACCCATGATGGATCGACCGTGCTTTGGTTGGCTCCTCGGATTACCCATGATGGATCCTTCGGTGCTCACGCTTTGGAGCCCTTGATAACCTGTAGTCGTCATCAACGATAAAGTTGAGTAATAAGCGTTTACGGTGACAAGTGACAAACATCGGCCTTATCTTAGATTTTAATTTCTTTACTGCAGAATCTGAGGATCGGGGCTCCCAGGCTTCGAGTTCCTAGACGATTGGAAGAGGTGACCACGTGGTTTTCCCTGCTTTGGCCAAAAAAGGGGGTGATGGAAATGGGTTTCGGCAGTCCGATCCTTAGGTTACGTGCGCTTTGTGGTCGACCACACCGAGGCTTCAACTTCAGCACGCTAGCAGCGAGGGGTACCTCTGATGAGTTCACATCCCAGGTGCGACCTCCTCCGGTGCGTTTAAAATGGTTTCGAATCAAGTTTCCGGTGGCTCCATCGAAGGTCATCAACGCGATGCGGCAGTTCCGCAGTTCCATTGTCGCATGACAACGTTGATCGCGTGTCCTTAAATCTCAAGGTCCCGGGAAATCAGGCAGGCGCGTCCAGAGGAAGCGATGGTGCCAGGTTCCACTTTGGTTTGTTAAGGAAGTTCTGGTAGGAGCGGTGGAGATCCGAGGCCGGTGGTAGCGGGTGGGGATACGGGTTCTTGCCAGCTTTTCGAGTGCGTGGGTTGCGGCGAATCCTTCCCCAAATTGGAGGTCATTGTTTGTCGGTCAGTCGGTCCAAGGTTTGTGCTCCTCTAGTGTTCTCCACCCCTTCTATAGTGGATGGTAAGATGATTATCAATCCTCCCGGTGGTGTGTTAGAAGGTGTGGAAGAAAGGGCAGCTGGGAAGAGATACTTGTTGGTAGGTTCTTCGACAAGCGTCTTCCACCGTGTGATTGGAAATCAGGTTATTGATAGGCTTTCGGGGCGCCTTGAATGCTGAGATACCACCATAGATGGGTTGTATATTTTCGGGTTTTTTAGGGGCCGGGAGGCTCGAAGAGATTGGGTTTTTGGAAAATGGACCTTGGTATATTGCTGGTGAACCCAATTATTCTTACCGGTATGTAGGGCAGGCATGGATGCTGTGTCGGCTCTTCCAGCCACTATTTGGGGTGAGATTTTTAACATTCAGCTAGAATACTGGACTGTTACTAGCCTTGGGTGCATTGCAAGTGCTGTTGGTATTCCTTCCACCTTGACACCACCACGAGAACCACTGAGGTTATCTTTTTTTTTTTTTTTTTTTTTTGATAACCAGGGGGTGAACTCAATGCGTTTTCTATTGGACTGGGAAATGGTAAGTACTACGATATACGGTGAATATCGGTTCCTCGAAGCTGCATTCCCATTGTATGAATTACGGACATAGTGGCAGTGCCATGTTGTGAAGGGCCAAGGTTTAGTCATAATGGTATTGGGCCTTCTACTGGCTGTGTGAATATCGCGGGATTTACTCCAGTTAATGGTTTCGACAGTGTTGTCAATAACATAGGTGACCTCATTACTAACCCGACCCAAGTTGGGCAGGTGAATACGAGGAAGATTTAATGGTGCGATAGCCTACAAGTTGATTGAAGCGATCCACTTGTGAGTATGTACTAGTCATGAAGATGCCGGTACACTAGATATAGTTGTTGCTCGAGAACCCTCCAGTTTTGGGTTTCCTACATTACCGGTTGTTCCGGGTCCCACGCTCGATGATGTTGTGCCCCCTCTTAGTGGAGTTGGGTCTTTGGAGTCTTCAAGGCGACCTTCGATGTGATGAATTTCCGGACGTCTCTAATTGTGAAGCGTTTAAACACATTAAGAGAGTTGATGAGTTGGACTGTCGTCATTCGCGGCTGACCCGAGAAGAAGCTCGGCTGAGAAACATAAACATATTGCGAGTGCGCTAATACTAGCAGTGATGCGGGTATCAACATTCCCTATATTATGGAAATCGACTAATCGTTTTGTGCGTTCCTACTTTCTCAATGGATTCTTGGTTGCCTATGCCCGGGTTGTGGGCGAGTTTTTATTTGATTTTCCTGTGCCCGAGGTGTGGGCTTGTTATATCTTTGTTTGGTATGCTGGTCGGTATGCTTGGTTGCCCTGTCTGTGGGTATGGTTGATGTGTGGGTTGTTGACTTGTAGTGTGTAGTGTTGTTGGTAGTTCTGTATCGGGCTGATGCCCCTTTTCCTATGATTTTAGGGGAGGTGTTGTCCGTTTGTCATTTTCTCTGGTAGTCGTTTGGCTTAGTGTTTTGTTCCTGTTTGTTTGGGCTTTGGCCCTTTTTGGTAATAAATTCTTAATTATCCAAAAAAAATATATGGCGGCTCCACATCAGGGGTTTGTCCAAGTCTGACCACGTTTTTTTGCCTTCCAAGGCCCAAATGAGGTCCAAAAATGGAGTTTTCACATGTATTCAATGCGTCTTGTCCTCCTGCATCAAATCTATAGTTTGGGAAAAAAGAGCTTGCCCTCGTAATGTACCGCGTGATAAGCCTGAGTCCTTGACATTGAACATTGGAGAAATTTCATATTCGATGCAGCAATTTGCAACTTGTTGGCATTCTCTCCCAATTTTCTCTATAATCTTGAAAGGGCCATCACCCTTGGCTTGAGGCACTGCAGCTCTGAGGTGGGAAACCTATCTTTTGCGAAGGTGTACCCGAGCCAATTCGCCGAAACCTCAAACTCGACATACTGTCTATTTGCTTGTTCACATGTTGGCATTCTTCTTCTAAATCTTCAAGCGAACTTCTTCATGCAACTTCTTGATCTCTTTGGCTCTAACCAGCATCTCCCTTTAAATTGTTGAATAGTCGGATGGGGTGCTAATTCATGGGTCGATACGGTTGTAGTCCATAGACTACCTCGGAAATGGGCTTTTTCAGCAGGTTCTATGCATGGACCTATTGGCAAACCGACACAATTTGGGGGTAGAATCAAATCCCGGTATTTTTCCACGTTCTTTCCTACATAGCTCCATAACAACAAATTTCCCCAAGCTCTATTAGTAACCAGGTTGCTCATTAGTACGGTGATGGAGACGTCTTGAAGCGATAAAGAAAGTCCACAGTTTTCTCCATAGAGTTCTCCAAAAGTGGCGAGAAACTTAGAGTCTCGATACGAAACCATAGTCTTGGGGGAATACCATGTAGACGCACAATCTCTTTGAAGTACAAATTAAATACGAAGCATCAATTCTAGACTTATTGCATGGTACAAAGTGAGCTTCATCTTTGAAAACACGTCGCGACCACGAGAATCGAATCTTTTGTTTCTTTGTGTTCTAGGTAATCCCCAAAAAACAAAATCCAAGCTTACACCTCACTCCCATGGCATATTTGGAATTAGCAATGGTGTATATAGTCCCGCATTGTTTCATGAGTTTTAGCCATCATGCACTCAACACACTTCTTGACAAATCTAGCAATGTCTCTCTCTCTAACAGGCCAAAAAAGTTTGCCTTCACTAGAGTAGGTTTTGCTTCACGAAGTGTCCTCTAATGTTCCACCGTAAACTCATCTAGAATACTCAATCTCAAGGAACAAGACGGGATGCATAGAGTGTTTCCTTTAAAGAGCGAGTCCATCCATGCAAAACCCTTGAAAGGCTTGTCGGAGACATACCTTCGATTTCACCAAAATGAGCATCCTCTCGTATAGTTCTTTCAACGTCAAATCCAACTACTTGGACTTGCATGGAAGTCACTAGGGCATGTCACCTACTCGAGGCATCGCCCGACAACGTTATGAACACACAGCACATGTGATTGTGAAGTTGTACGCTTGTAAAGAATTCCACCCATGTCGCATGTCTTCGATTCAACTTGTCTTTGGTGGTTGACCAATTTCTATTCTTCATGATGAGAAAAGCTTATGAATGGCTTATAAAGCAAGTATTGACTCCAATGAAATAAATCTCTATCGATAGTATAGAACTCCCTTGTCATAGGTGAGTACTTCCTTTTTGCTTCATTTAACTTCTCAACCCAAAAAGCGATGGGTCTTCCTTCTTGACTAAGAGCAGGCACCACAATCCCACGACTTGGGGTGCCACGCTCTTACTACTTGAAGACTTTTGAATCGGAATTAAAACAAAACATCGGACCGGGTGCGCTCTTCTTAATCAACTTCACGAAAAACATGGAAAAACACTAGTCAACTTGAATTTGTCTGCATACTAAGCATTCAGATTCAGGAAACCATTATAAGAGCTAAATCCACGATAATCTCCAAGTGCTCCCTCGAATTTTTTGCTTTGATCAAATATCATCCAAAGTATTACCACGAAATTTTAATGCAATGCTGTAAGGATATGATTCATAAACCTCATGAAAGTGCTAGGGCATTTGGATATAGTCAAATAAGCATCACCATCCACTCATAGAGTCCAGCTCTGAGTTTAAAGGCCGTCTTTTCATTCATCTCCTTCCCTCATACGAATTTGATGAGAGCATCAACTCCTCCAAATCAATCTTAGAAAAAGATGGACGCACCGTAGAGTTGATCGACCAAATCATTGAGTCTTGGAATGGGAAATCGATATTCAATAGTAATCTTGTTTACTGTCTACTATCAACACATCTCCCAAGATCCATCCTTCTTTACGGTACTATTGAGTAGGAACACAAGGCTCTTGCTCTACGAATAAGCCCTTTGTTTAGAGCAACTCATCAACTTGCCTTATGATATCTTCTTGTTCTTTAGGACTCATCCTATAGGCCGGTTTATTAGGCGCAGCGAGAGCAGTGCAGTGTTGATGTTGAATATCTCTATCAGGAGCAGCCCATGTGTGGATACTCTCTCGGTACTACATCAACAAATTCTACGGTGGCTCTGCTTCTTTGGGATCTCCTTCTCACTTTCGGGTTTCTTGATAGCAACGAGGCCATCACATGAACCGACTGCGATTTCTTTCTCAGGCTTCGGATTTTGGCAATGAATTACGCTCTGGCGGTTTCCCATTCGGAAACAATTGTCGAGTTTCAACGGTGCTAAGACAATTTTGTGTCCATCCTTGTGGAATGTGTAAGTGTTCTTTGAAGCCATCATAAATGACCTTCACATCATATTGCCATGGCCTCTCAAGTATGAAGTGACAAACATCCATTGAACAACATCCACACCATACTTTGTCTGATAGTGCTTTCGATTGTGAAGAGGCAAGGCACCTATGCTTTACCTTGATATCTGTCGCTTACTCAAATTTCAGGTGTGATTTATGTTCTTATTTTTTGGATAATTAAAATTTTATTACGAGACAACGTAACCAAGAATACAAGCAGGGCCATAGCCACAACCGGGTAAAGAAAAAGCCCAGTTGACACCTCCCACATAAATATAGGAAGAGGCAACGGCAGAACAACACAAATCCACTAAGCCCACAGCTTAGGGCAAGAAACAACACAGAATACATACATAGCTGAGCAAGGCAAATAAGGGCTCAACAATCACACCTGAAGTCGAGGTAGCCAAACCACCGGGGGTAAATATTAGAGGAAGGACATCTCTCACACATTGATCTACTTTGGGACTATCAACAACCTTCAGAAGACCAGATATACGTAGTCTAATATCATTACATATGAGGTGAAAAATAGTATCAGGTACGGAGCATGGTTGTTATAACTGAATTCTTATTAGATGGCCACTTAGTGAAGGTAAATAGTGGCAGCCCCCGCAATCTTCCTAGCCAATAGAGCGAGAAGGACTTTCCCTTGGCGGCAATTATATTGCAGGGTCAGTTACATCACCCATTATAAAGACATTACAGATGATGAAAATCAGCCTTGAGATCAGTGATGCGGAGCATTTACAACATACATTGGGGTCAATCTTAATTTTGGAAAATTCAGATTTGGGAGGAACATGAAACCTTAGGAAACACCTAATATATTTCTATTTAAAGTGTTTTGAGGAGTTTTATTCTTATTTTTGATTTGAGTTGGTTTATTTTAGAAAGATTTGTTACTTACGAGTCAAAGTAGGGTTTTAACTGTTAATTTAGAAAGTCTTGTTTTCTAGTTAAATAGGAGTTGCTATTTCTTTTTTTAGAAAAGGTTTGCTTAGTTGGTGATGATTTGCGGCCAGTTCTTTGCTATTTTAGTTGATTCTTTGTAGATTTATAGAGGAGATGATTTGTTCTAGATTTCTTTGTGATTTGTTCAGGATTTCTTTGCTGTTCCCCAATACCAAGCCTTGTCCTAAAATTATATAGTTTATTTTCCTCCTTCATGGATATTTTTAGTGTGTTACTTTAGGAAAAAGTATGTTAGTTTCCTTTTTTTGTTTTTGGCCAAATATTTACTTTCCTTATGGCCGAATATTTAGTTTCTATTCTTCATATTTTTTTGGCCTATTTAAAGGCTTGTTATCATGTGATGTGAAGTTTTAAGCATTAATAAAATTGAGAGTTTCAATTTCTCTTTTGGTTCTTTACAGAACTCCTTGAACTTATACGGGTTTTATTGAGTGGCGTTCATCAAGACTTATCAATCGGATCTCATCGCGATTGTAGGCGTCCCTCGCTATCTGAGGTTCTTTGCTTCCATATAAGCTTAGCGGTCAAGGTCATCCATCGAGCTTGATACTGAAAGGCAGTTCTTAGAGCTAATTCGATCACGGGTCTCCTCACAAGTTGACGGGGTTCGTATCACTAGAGTACCCACACAACCTTAAAATCCTCCCGGCCAGTACCGGTGTGAATTGGCAGCGCAGAAGAATAGGAGTGGTTCACGTCTTCAACACTAGCTCGACGGAATACGAGAACATAGAGTTGGTGAGACCCCACTTGAGAAGTTTATCTTTGGTAACGATATGTCTGTGCGACCAGCCCGGACAATAAAAGCATGCCTCTGATGGCTTGGGAAACAAATCGAATAGTGCCAATTGGCTCAAGTAGAGGCATCTTTTGGTCTAAAGTGGTTCAGCTTGAGCTAACGGTGAATTCCCATAAGGATGGAGTCGAGAGATAACATTCCTCTCTAGAAGCGTCGATATGATAATTATGGCACAAGCTGTTTCTTGATAGCAATAAGGTCACCTGATTAGCGATAAGCTAATTCCACCCCCTCATCGATAACCCGGCTACTCGGCGTTACAGTGAAGAATTATGGAATACGCCACTAAGATGCGCTCACCATAGTAAGGAAGGAGAGGGACCAGGGTTCGAAATCATGCCATAAAGGTCCGCCACCGGCGTAGCCACCTTGTTGCTTTTATGAAGTTCGAGTTCTCTCTCCTGGGTTGAAGGTTTTCCATGACTCGGGAAGCAGTTCGAAGGACCATTGCATTCCGGAGGCTCCCTTGCGCAAATATAACCTCACTTGCCCACGCCACCACAAAGAGTCCTTCTGTAAAGCAGGATTCCATATATACTTCATAGCTGTTGAATCATTCAGGGTCTTTGGCTGCGCGAGGGCCCGAAGCCAGCCCTCCTCCTTGGAACCCACGGCCGACTCCCATTTTGATCATGGCACCACGAGGGCGCTCCGAAATTTCAGACCATAAAAAAGCTATTTGAGAAGGATTGCTCAATCTTAGATATAGTATACTTGGGGATTATGAGCGAGGTTGCACCGGTACTGGTGTATCTTGTACAATACTAAAGCAATCGGTATGTGTCTGTAGGCATGGAAAGAGATTTGCTTGTCGAGGCGGATTACGAGGCGTGATTTTTTGAAGAAGTGGCGGACAATCTGTGAAATTGAGCCTTGTGAAATCAAAGGGACTCTAAATATCTCATAGGAAATATGCCCAAGGCGAAACTGTGGTGTTCAGCAAAGTCATTCTTGACTTCCCGTGAGACTCATTTAGAATATGGAAATTTTATGTTTGTTCACTTGAAGCCAAGAGGAAGCATAGGCTGTTTAGTTAGTCCATGAAGACACGAGACAACTTTGGAATGTCACGAGAAATAAGAACATATCATCTACTTGAAGCATAAGTTAGTTAGGTTAATATCCTTGCGTACGGGGTGAGCGGGAGCCCTTCCGTGGCGGCCCTTTGCTGGGATACGGAGAAGGCCTCCATTGCGAGGATGAATAAAAAGGATTATAAGGGGTCCCCCTGCCTTAACCCACGCTTGCTAGCAAAAAACCCCTCTAGCTCACCATTTATAGAAATAGAGAAGGATGGGGTAGTGATCACACTTGTACTTAATACATCCTTGGTGAGTAGGGGTACCCATGCTGGAGATATTCATGATGCAACTGACTAATTGTGTCGTATACCTTCTTGATGTCAACCTTTAGCGCACACACAGGAGGACCAATATGCGATGGTAGTTTAACATATTAAGGTCTTGGGTAATAAGGACATTGTCAGCCTCTTAGAGCTTTACCTGGCGACTATGATGGGCGATAATCTCTGGGATACAACTGTTTAATTTGTGACGGAAATGATCGCCGAGATATATAATGGTGTTGCAACAGGAGTGGCTTTATGTCGTGCATAGAACCGAGTTGGGAACGTGGGCACAGCATAATTGTGCAATTAATCTCCGCGAGGTATGTTCTTATTTTCTGCTTTAATTTTATTTTTCACAACTTGAATTATAAACTCACTTGGATCCCATTGGAACTTGAGTATTTGCCACTATAATTGTGCAACTTGAGTATTTGCCACTGATCTGTTCGGTTCGGCTGGGAGGAGCGGTTTCCATGTCCGGCGGTATTGGATCCCATTTCCATCGGAGAGAGCAGTTTGGTTTTCCGATTGATGGTGGTCACGATCCCGAACCGCAGTGAGATCACGGAGTTACAATGAGGGGCGAAGTGCGGAAGTAGTGCGTGTTAACGGGGAGGTGGGTTCACCAAGCGAGGGCGATGTCGTTGTTTTGAGGCATGCACGAGGTGAGTAACGTCCGAGGAGCTCTTGTGTGGCTTTCCAAATGTGTTCAGGGCGAGTTGAGCTCTACTCTTAGCTGAATCTGCGTCTCGGCACTTTCGGTTCGGATCAATCGAGATCCGAGGATGAAGGAGCTCTTTGGAATCTTCCGTCATCGGCTATAGGGATGCGGAGGCTGGTTTTCACGCTATTAGAGCATTTTTGGCGCATCCATTTTCGTGAATGTTTAGATCAGTCATTTGGTGTCCCTCGGCCGTGGGTAACTTGCAAAGGGTTCCCGAAAAGTGGAGCTTGTCTGGCCAGATCTTAGCTTTGGTGTTCTACGGATTTGCCTTTGGAATGGAGGAGACCGATCCCGATCATTTCTTAGATTTGAAATTCTTTGGAGCTAATGGCCAGGCGTCCGCGGATCGATGCCGTCGCTGTGCCGGTAAATGGGTATGGGGTGGATCTCGATCCATTCGAGGTGGAAAGCGGTGGCCGTTTCGGAAGGAGTTTGGCGTGTCGGTGTCGGCTTGACATTTACGAGGAAGGCCATTAGGCGAGAGAGGGCGGGCGTCCAGACGGTTTGGACTTGGTCGCAGTTGCCAAGTTTCGGTTCAAATTTGACCATTGTTTGCGATCGATGCTCCGAAGATGAAAAGAGGTTTAGTGCGTGTTCGGAAAGCGTCCTCGGGCGTGGTTTGCTGCGTGGGCACGATATGCGAGTTTTACATCGAGACTCCTCTACGGATCAGTTCTGCGGTTCCATTGTTTGAATTTGGATTTTTGGGTTGATGACAATCGGTGAAAATGGAATCTTGATATCTGATTCCATGAAGCACTTTGGATTCGGGTCTTTACATTGCGGTGTGTGGGCAAGGTTTTTCCCCTTGGTTGGTTGACACAATTGTTAAGATCGGTCCGTGTTTGCTATTCATGGGTTCTTCCCTTATGGTTCGTCAATTTCGGTGGACCTATGTTATCCTGATATGGTTGTCCATGTTCGGCATATGGATGTGTGCGGGTTGAATGATCTTGTTTCTCATGGGTCTTCTTGGTTGCACGTGCGGGGTTCGTGGCGGGTTTTTATGTGGGGGTCTTCCTATGCCGGGGGTGTGGGCTTGAGTTATCTATGGTTGTCCCTTTGCGGGAATTGTGGGCTTGCTTTCTTTGGTTAGTTGTTTGTTATTACGAATGTGGGGTTTGGTTTGTTGTTGATGGTGTTGTAATGGTGGCCCCGCCCCCTTCCTTCTTGGGGGGTAGGCTTTTTGATTCTCACCCGGTTTTTCCCCTAGCTTCGATTGGGGCATATCACGCTAGCTTGGGTTTTTTGGTGTCTGTTGTTTCGGTACATTTGCCCCTTTCCTGGATTTTAGGGGAGGTGCTGTCGTTTTAGGGGTTTCTTGGGACCTCGGGAACAGCAGCATATTGTCATTAAGTTGTTGCATTTGGGCTTTTGCCTTTTACAAACATAAATTTACTTACCTATCCAAAAAAAAAAAAAAAAAAAAAAAAAAGAATCCACTTGGGTAATCACTTGAAACGTAAAATAAAAACACTACTCCATGTCTCCAAACACACACACATATCGGTCTGAGTTAATTCATAATGTACCCAAAGCTGTAAACTACGGCAGCCGATCAAATAACTGCATTTAAAATTCCAAAACTAGTGGCTACCTGACCAAATATACAATGATCCACAAAAGATACCAAGCGTCCAAATATACGGTGAATATCAACATAACGAATATCCATCGAAAATGTATGCTCAACCACCAACAAGCTAAGATTTGGCATACGAGCTTCACGAAAATCTCGAAGCCTGTACGTCCGACTTTCGTGTCACGCCCAGCGGGTCACCGTACTTTTGCATCTAAGGTGGATAGAAATAATGGGAATTGATTCGACAACTCATTAGTGAATCCCATAACAAGCCATGCTCAAAAAAAAACATTTCAATTTATACATAATTCAAATATCTCAAAACATGAGCATTACCACAAATAATAGGTTGATGATGGAAACACATGAGATGCGATACTACCACCATCTCAACCCCTCATCCGGCCCCTCATGGGTGACTTTTCTTTTGGGCTTTCACCCCGGGGACTGGCCGTCATCCCGAGCAACGACAAATTCTTCGGGACTTACCACGGATGTAGCACATCACGACATACGCTGAGCCTTTTGGGACTACAACTAGGGACTAGTCATCGTCAGTGTCGCATCAATCCGATTCTCCACCTGGAGTCTCACATACCCATGTCTTGCTTTTACAAAACAATTTCACGAAAACATTCCACAAACCATAGCTATTTAAAACATCATGTACCAGATTAATTCAAAAGGAATTTTCCATATATATAAAAAGAAATATACATTTATATATTACTGAAAATCACACAATCAAAGCACGAATGTACATAATTCCCACAACATCATCAAACCTGACCTAGTAGGAGAAAGGTTATAAAGATCTTTACACCTTAGTTAAAATTCACAAAAATCTCCCAAGGAAGTCAAACAGGAGGCTACTCCAAAGGATACGCAAATAACAAGTCATAAAGATTCGCCAGCCTCTCTGTCAGTGTCACATAAAAATTACTGGTAGATACATTACTTTATAACCACTTTCGACTCACATATATTTAACACCTTCCAACATGAACCTTGATCCCCAATTTGCACTCTCTCTTACACTTACTAGGATCAACATTTAACACCTTATTAAATAACACAAGCAGCACACACAACACTTGTACCACTTTTTTCATTCATCTCAAGACACTTTTTTTTTTTTTTTCATACTATTTTGACCAGCCATACATGCTTTTTGTTCACTATTGTCTTCGACCAAGGGTTACCCCTATCTCTTAACTCCCACGACCTCTTAAATCGGGTCTGATCGGGACCTCAAAATCAAGAAGTTATGGTTTTTACACTCACGACCTCCAGTATTTTCCTAGGGACAGAATACGTGCCCTCTCTTTGCTACTTTGACGAAATTAGCTCAGAACAAGGAGCCATAATTCGGCCATCGACCCTAACTCATGGGGAAGTTGCTCCCTATGTGGCTACTTTGGCGAGAAGGATTTTGAATTACTCCATTTGGATCAATCTAACTCAACTTATGATTCAAAAACAGAATTTGCTCGAACATGGGTCAGAACTCTTACTTGTATGAGTTGAAACTCAGAGATTCAAGGGTCTTATGGTGAGGGTTTGGTTCTTGGTTAGCTAGACATCAGAAGAGGGCTGGGTCTTGGGCTTCTTCTCCAGCGGAATCATCCGAGTTCGAGGTTCTTTGGGACAACTTATGGCCAAAACACTGTCATGGGGTCAAGAGGAAATTTGGACAGCATCCCTTGGTTACACACACACAGCCACCATCTTTAAAACCGGTCTTTTTTACAATTTAGGGTTCCACCAAACTCACCTTTCATAAAATCTAGGGTTAGGATGAAATCCCAGCAAAACCACTAGAATATAACAAAGTCAATAGAAATACAACAAGGCCTCAGATCATGTTTACATACCTTAGTGAACTTTTTTCCACCAAAACCAAGCTTTCCTTCAAGCCTTTTCTCCTCCTTCTCTCCTAGCTTCTCTCTACGCTCTCTCTCACTTTCTAAAATTTCGAGTACTTTTCCACTTCCTAACAAGAAGTTGGTCTAGCATCAAAAACCAAGAGGAAGTAGTTTGTGGCATGGCGAAGCTCTTTTTTTTTTTTTTTGGATAATTAAATTTTATTACCAAAGGAGCAACGCCCAGCAAAGGAAATACAAGAACGAGGGGGCGAGGCCCTGACCGACGAAGAAAAAAGCGGACAGCACCTCCCACTATAATTATAGGAGCAGACGGCAGAACAACATAAGCCACCAAAAAAGACACAAGCCACGCATTAGGGCAAAGAAGCAACACAAGAACAGCCCACAGCCAGGCAAGGGCATAGGGACCCAATAATCACAAATCAAGCATTCAATACAGGAGATAAAATATTAATAGGGAAGGACCATCTCTCACACATTGATGTTTTGCGGGACTGTGGAAACCGACATGCAGAGACCGAAATACGAAGCTAACATCGTCTGAGTGGCGAAGGCCAGTAGCCATTTGGAACATAGTTGTTCTCGCGGAGTTCTACTATTCAGGTGACCTGGCAATTGGACCATCTCTCACACATAGTAGCTCTTCTCATGCACTTGCCATGTGATAAAAACCACCTTGCATATATGAGGTGTCCATGCCCTCATGATTCCACATAGCTCTGAAAGCATGCACTACTCCCTCTCATAACAAGTTTTTCAAGTGGTCCTTCAAGACATACTTAATTACAAATGCAACGAAACACTAAACTTTTCAATTGCATAATTGACCCAGCGCCTTAAAAATGCAATCTAACACACTTTGCTAATCATACAATTAAACCAACCATTTAAGATTGCTAATCTTAATCACAATATAAAATATCATAGGGCATAAGTTGTGTGCCCCAAAGAATCATACAAGACCTTAACAAAACATATATTAATATCACAGGTGTTACAATATCACTACCCTCTTGGAAACCCATTAAGTTTATAGGGTTTGGATGTGGATCCATCTTCAAATCAAGCTTTTGCACCATCTCGAGGAAACACAATTCTCGAGCTCCCTTTATCAATAATAACCAAACAAAACCGTCATGAGATGTTATACTTTGTGTGAGCAATTGGAGGCTGCGACCCATTTTCCCTCGCTGGCAGTGCCTATCTTCCAGACTCCTTTAGAACAACTAAGGAGATCGTGGTCGGGCATGTGGCTCTCTGCATCTTTGCATGGTCAGATTCAATTGCCTCTTCGACGTCTTCTTCCTCAGCTTCATATTCTTCAACTTCAGGGCAACCACTTTCGTCGGTGGTAGGGACATTCGAAGCTATATGAAAAATTAGAGTGGCAATTAAAGCATGACTTGAGGTAGACTCACTGGGGTGGCTTGTGCACTTCACCTTTACGCTCGGGGGATCATAATATTCAAGAGACGTTCGGTGTAAGCCAATCAAGAAGTCATCAAGCATGCATTCTTTCCTTCAAATTCAGGAATATCAAACTTTGGATTGAATGCGAACTTTCATCATTACGTTTCTATGTGTCATCATCGGTAGTATCGATTTTCATACCTTCCTCCCATGTCATGTTCTCTTGAATGCTTGATATCTTTAGACTTCTTGCGTCTCAAGTAATTAGAGACTTGGCTAAGGTACAATGTGATTACAAGTCAGACTTTTCTCATAGCCTTTACCTTCCCATGAAGGGTCTTTATTATCATAAGGATAATCATTGATAATAATACGCTTTTGTGAGCGCTAACTGCAAATTCAAGATAAATGATGCGTTTGCGATGAGGTTGAGGAGCCACTTGAACCATGATTAGGACTGCTTGTCTTCGGAACCAAGAATACTCTTTAGCTTATGATGTCAATCAATCCGCCAGGCTGATACCACTTTGATGCAAGGTTGGGCTAGTGATGGATGATCGAGTTTTTTTGGATAATTAAGATTTTATTTCCAAGGCCAAGCACCATAAACCAGAAGAATACACGAGGCCCAAGGCCCCAGGTAAAGAAAAGCGGCAGGCACCTCACAAGTATAGGGAAAGGGCATTAGTTCGAAACAACCAACAACAACCAAGGACTACCAAGCACAATAACCAAAATACAAACCCACAACTCGGGCAAAGAGAACACACCAAAATCAAAACCATTACAGGCGGGCTTAAAGAACAACAAGGCCCAAAGGAGATCAGCCCCGATGTGACTATATGTACTATCAATCACGAAGACAATCCACTACCATGGCCGAAATATTAAGAGGGAAGGACCATCTCTCACATTGATGCGATTACGGGATTATCACGAAGCATACGGCGGAAATTCTTGATCTAACATCGTATATGTTTGAAAAATGGCATCAACGGGAGAAAAAATGTTCTCATGAACTCCTATACAACCCATTTGTCTCTTAGAGTGATAAATGGTAGCACACGCAATTACCCAGCTAAGCATTCATTTTCCCGATACCTCGGCATTACGGGTTCCCACATAATTGAATCCCTCAACCAAATACCAGCAGTGAATTGGCAACCAAAGAACAAGTGATTCCTGTCTTCAACATTAGCTCGACATAATACACATGATATCGCGTTTTTCATACCCCACCTGAGAAGTTTGTCTTGCGTAACCAATCTATCCTTAATGGCTATCCAAACAATAAATGCATGTCTCCTGATAGCTTGGGGAAACCATATCGTATAATGCCCCGACCCAGTAGGCTTTTCTTTGGTCTATAATGATTCAAAGGCTGAGGAATTGCTTGGTGAAGATTCCCCCAGACCAGACAGAAGTGTCCACGAGATAATATCCTCTCTAGAGTCATCAAGGCGTAATTGGCACAACTTATTCTTGAGTAGCGACAAGGTCGGTGAGTTCGCAATAGGCTAATTACCTACCATCGTAATAACACAAACTCACCAGCGGCGATTATTATGAATAGGCTGAGTCATATATGATTCAATCCATAGTAAGGAAAGAGAGGATTGGTGGGTTCCAAAAATAAATGCTACCAAAAAAGTCCACATCTTAGTTGTACACCACATTAACTTAATGAAGAGACACCCCGATCACGTCTCGAGTATTTGAAGCGATTCACGCCAACTCACGGGAACAAAATCCCAGGGATTTTTAGCACACCACAGGCTCCGTCTCATATACATCGAAGTTTAGGCGTAGTCGAAATATGGGTTTGGAAGGTAGTTTTCTTGGGCCCAAATAGTTATGGGCAATTTTGGATTTTCTAAGTTGAAAAGATTGTGAATTTATGGTATAAGGGGGAAAGGTATTTATGAAAGGGTTTTAGTAGTATGGAACAAGATTTAAAAAGTTTTTGGGTTGAGGTTTTGAAAATTTAGTTATGAAGTTTAGAAAAGGAGATGGTGAGGAAAGTAGAGTTTGCACAAGGTAGTTGCTAGGGTTAATGGCTTGGTCCCACACAAGATGAATGTAATGAAATTGAAGGCGCCACAATCAACTATGGACGGGTTGATTGATAAGCGGACAAAGACCGCCCGCGAGGAATCCCACCTAGGTATGACCACTTGATGAGGAATCCACCCAAGGGTAAGAGAACAAGAGAGACTCTTAAGAAATACACGAAAAATATTATTAAACTTGAATGATTTGTTAAAGACTACATTATGGGGGTATATATAGCCCTTACTTTCTAAATCAAATAAAAGAAACTCCTACTTTATTAGCGGAGAAAGAAGCTTGAACATTACAGCAACTCCTAAAAAGAAAACATTCTAAAATAAAATATTGGAGCAAGCAAAATCTTTCTAAAAGAAGCCTCATGAAATCATAAAAGCATAAATCCTCCACAGGAAGATCTGGCAAATCTTTCTAAAATCGATATGGGGCTCCACATCGAGGGGTTTGTCAAGTCGACCCACGTTTTCTAAAATCCTCGCTAGAAGATTTGTTTCCAACCGTCTGGCACGTTGTAAGATTGGGTCAACATCTTTATCACGACCACTTATGGAACAACTTCTACTAGCAGCCGTCGCCCTCGAGGAAACATGGCGTAAGTTTCCCCTTGGGAAAAACATGTTTGCTTATCAAAGGGGGCCAGAATCAACGAAGAAAATGGTAATGTATTGGAAAGCATGGGAAAGTTATCACATAAAAGGAACTTTGAGGCGGAAAGATCAGGAAGGGACGGGAAAAACCCATATTTCTCTTGAAGGAAGCGAGGAAACCCTGAGGTGGTTGCGACGGGGACACCCATTTTGGGGGAGAGACGAGGATACCCCTTCCTCCATTTTGGGTGTCGTGATATTGACGGGGAGACCCCGTTTTCCCTCTCTCTCTCCCTCGATTTTGCTTGTGCACTTCACTTTTTATGGGTTTAAGGGGTTTTGGCACTACGGACCCGCGAGTCGGGTGCGATAAATCATTCTTTGTCAGATTTGTAGTAAAACCACGTGCAAGAGCTTATAAACCTACTTAGAACATTGGGAATTCAGCCCTAATTATTGAAAAGAATTGGATTGGGGTCGAGGCGCATTGAATACATGTGCACAACCACGGTAAGTCTACCTCTAAGTCAGGCGGTGCTTTAAATGCCCGCGGTTGGGCGTATAGCTTACGAATGTCCCTAGCAAGCCAGTGATTTGCCCTAGTTGAAGAATATGAAGTTGAGGAAAGAAGACGTCGAGAAGGAATGAGGTGAGGAATCGACCATGAAGATAAGGATGAGCTTACTGTATGCTAGACCATGTGGGACTTCCATGGTTATTGAAAAGTCTTAAGATGAGGCGTGCTAGTGAGGAGGGAGTGTTGCGGTCCAATGTCTTTCACACAAAAGTTTTTTTTTTTTTTTGGATAATTAAGAATTTATTACCAAAGGGACAGCGCCCAACAAAAGAAATACAATGAACGAGGCAGGAGCCGCAAACCGGGCAAAGCGGACGGCACACCTCCCCCATAAATATAGGAACATGCAACAGCCCGAACAACACAAAGCCACCAACAAAGACACAAGCCCACAATCCGGGCAAAAAAGAAACACTTACAAGAACCGCGCCCACAGCTTGGGGAAAGGCAACAAGGCCCCAACAATCACGAAATCAAACATCCAGCCTACCGGGGAGATAAAATATTAATGAGGGGAAGGACCATCTCACACATTGATGTTTGCGGGACTATCAACAACCTTGCGGAGACCAGAAATACGAGAAGTCTAACATCATCACAAAAATGAGGTGAAAAATAGTATCGGCTAGACATAGTTGTTCTCATGAATTCTACTATTAGGTGACCCACAGAGTGGTAGATAGTAGCACCCGCGCCAATCTTCCTTGTAAATAGAGGCGGACTTTCCTTGTTGGCAAAGTGCAAGGGTCGTTCTCCCAATTCCTCGGAGTTCTAGAGACCTCGCACAGAACCTTAGAATCCTACGCAAATACCGGCGTGAGCGCAGCAGAAGAATAGGAAGTGGTTCTGTCTTCAACATTAAGCAAGGCAAAAATACACAAGATATAAATTTGGTGAGATCCCACTTGAGAAGCATCTGGGTAACCAATACATTGTAATACGACGGCCAGACAATGAAAGCATGACTCCTGATGGCTTGGGGAAACCAAATCGAATAGTGCCAATTAACAACCAGCATCTTTGGTCTAAAGTGGTTCCAGGCAGAGCTTACAGTGAAAACCCCAGAAGGATGTAGAGTCCAAGAGATAATATCCTCCCCTAAGAATCATCGATAAGGTAATTGGCACAAGCGTTCTTGATAGCGATAAAGGTCACTGGAAGCTAGCGGTAAGGCCCATTCACCCCCTCATCCCGATAGCTGCTATTGCTCGAGCAGATTCTGATGGATGCGGGGGTCGGCTCAGAATCCGCCACCTTAATAGTGAAGGAGAGGACCAGCAAGTTCAATCGCACCATAAATAGGTCGTAGCCACGAGTCACCCACTGCCCGGTATTTATGAGGGGTCGTCCCTCTCTCAGGTGAAGGATTTTCCGCCAACTCGGGAACAACTCGTGGGACCTTTGCCGCGGCCGCGCTCGAGGAATTTCCGGACCATAAGGAAACTCTTGAATATTTGCTCAATCTTAGATATAGTATACTTGGGGATAATAAGCATTTTGCGCACCGGTACAATTGTATCTTGTATAAGGCAAGCCGTCGGTATGTCTAGCGAGCATAAGATAAGATTTGCTTGTCGGGCCAGATGCAGTATTAAGATAAAGATTTCACACAAAGTTCACATCTAGGGTGAGGAGGTTTGTTTGGTTATTATTGATAGTGGGAGCTTAGGGAATTGTGTTTTCTTGGAGATGGTCATAACGATTTGAAGATGGATCCACATCAGGGAAACCCTATAAACTTAGGCATTTGACTGAGGGTAGTGATATCAGGTAAAGCTATAGGTGTCTTGTCTCTTTTACAATTGGAAAGCACTACCCGGGGCCAGTATGGTGTGATGTTGTTCAATGGATGTTTGTCACTTGCTGCTTTGGGAGGCCCTTAGCGATATGATAGATGGGTCATTTATGATGGCTTCAAGAACACTTACACATTCCGCAAGGATGGGCGCAAGGTAATCTTGCTTGCCCAGTTGGCAGGGGTGCTCCGTCCTCCCGAGCCCGGCGAGGACGGAATTCTTTATTGTCAAGGCATCGGAGTTGGAGAAAGAAATCGAGTTAGTTCGAGATGTGATGGCCTTGGTTTTGCTGATGAGCTTAGAAGTGGGGAAGGGAGATCCCAAAGAAGTAGAGCCAATTTTGGCGAATTTGTTGATGTAATTTTGAGGAGATTCCATAGTTTGCCCATGAGAGATATTCAACATCAAATGAACCTGCGTACCGGGTTACATTTTGCCATGTAGGCCTATAGGATGAGTCTAAGAACATGAAGAGCTTACAAGAGCAGGATTGATGAGTTGCTCAACAAAGGGCTTTATTCGAGGGAAAATGAAACCCTTTGTGCGAGTTCACGCCCCTACTAGTACCAAGAATGATGGATCTTGGAGGATGTGTGTTGATAGTAGGATGATCAAACTTACAAGATTACTATTGAATATCGATTTCCCATTCCAATACTTGATGATTTTATTTGGGGATAAACTCTATGTAATTGCGTCCATCTTTGTGAAAGATTGATTTGAGGAGTGGATACCATCAAATTAGTATGAGGAAGGAGATGAATGGAAGGCGACCTTTAAAACTCGAGATGGACTTTCTATGTAATTGGATGGTGATGCCATTTGGACTATCCAATGCCTAGCACTTTTATGAGGTTTATGAATCATATCAGCAAGCCATGCATTGGAAATTTTTGTGGTGGTATACTTTGATGATATTTTGATCTATAGCAAAGAAATTCGAGTGGAGCACTTGGAGCATTGTAATTTGTTTCTCTGTTCTAAAGGGAGCAGGAATTGTTGTCAGCTTGAAGTGTGACTTCTATCTTAGGCAGAATCATATTTCTTGAGTTATCAGCTGGTTCTTAAAGATGGAACCAGGTTGGGCCTCTCTTTTCCCTTTATTATGGAGCGGATCTTGTGTGTGACTCGCCGATTCATTTGTAATGCTCGAGTAGCTGAAGTTATTGATAGGGGTGGAGCGGCCTGTAGCTAGTCGAGAGACCCCTTATGGCTATCCAGAAGCAGGTTGTGCCCGTACCATATGGGTACCTCTAGAGAGGATACTATTTCTTGGTCCCCGGATCCTTTACGGGTTTCACTTTGCTGGCTTCTGCTTGGAACCACTTGAGGGCCAAAGCGTTTGTTAATTGGCACTGTCGATTTGGTTCCCAGTATCGGGAGGCATTGCTTTCATTGTACGGTTGGCCGGGTTGAAGCAGTTGGTTACCCGGGAGAAGCTTCTCAAGTGGGGTCTCACGATTCTATATCTTGTGTATTTTTGGCGTGCTAATGTTTGAAGACGGGAACATGTTGCCGGTTGCCATTTCACACGGTGGTATTTAGCGAGAGGGGATTCTATGGTTGTGTGGGGTCTATAGAACTCGGTATTGGGAGAAACGACTCTTATGGGTAAGTGCCATCGAGGGGAAAATTAAGCTAAACTCTATTACAAGGAAGATTGCATGGTAAAGCTCACCATCTTACCACTTGTGGGGTCATGAGAATAAGAAGAATACAGAGAACAGCTATGCTCCCGAGTACGACACTATTTTCCTCATTTGTGATGATAGGTAGACTTAAGTGTTTGGTTTTCCGGAAAGGTTGTTGATAGTCCGCATAAGCATTGAGATCAATGTGTGTGATAGTCCTTCCCCCGGTATGTTTTTATCTCATGGTAGGTTGGTTGCTTGATTTGTGATTGTTGGGGCCATGTTGCCTTGCCCGGGTTGTGTTTCCGTTGTTTCTTTTTGCCCGGATTGTGGGCTTGTTTTTTGTTGGCGGCTTTGTGTTGTTCGGTGTTTATGCGTTCCTATATTTATAAGGGAGGTCATTTGTCAGTTTTTCTTTGCCCATTCATGGCCTCGGGCCTCTTTGCTTTGTATTCTTTGTCTGGGCGTTGCCCCTTTGGTAATAAATTCTTAATTATCCAAAAAAAAAAAAATGGAATTGAGATGGACCGAAGTAAGATAGAGGCGATTACAAATTGGCCAACTCCTAGCTCGATCCATGATGTGAGAAGTTTTCATGGGCTAGTCTCTTTTTATAGGAGATTTATTTGTGGATTTGGCTGCTTAATGAGGCTCAACATGTACGAATGTAAGGAGACAAATTCAAATTGAATTTAGTGTTCTGAGAGCTTGAGGTTGATTAAGAAAGAAATAGCGAAAACTGTGTTTAGGTTTTACACGATTTGACAAAGTCTTCGAAGTAGAGTGTGATGCCTCTCAAGTTGGGATTGGTGCTGTCCTAAGTCAAGAAGGAAGACCCATCGATTTCTTTAGTGAGAAGTTAAATGAAGCAAAAACGAAGTACTCCACCTATGACAAGGAGTTCTATGCTATCTATAGAGCTTTATTTCATTGGAGTCAATACTTTCTTTACAAGCCATTTGTGCTTTTCTCAAATCATGAAGCACTAAAATTCATCAACCACCGACACAAAGTTGAATTCAGGAGCATGCGCGACATGGGTAGGTGCACAAGCGTGCAACTTCACAATCTGAAGCATAAAGCGGGTGTTCATAACGTTGTTAGCGGATGCCTTGGTAGGAGACACCTAGTGACTTCCATGCAAGTCAATGAGTTCAGTTTGATGTGTTTGAAGAGCTATACGAGGGAGGATGTTGATTTTGGTGAAATACGGAAGGTATGCGCCTACAAGCCTTTCAAGGGGTTTTGCCCAAGGATGGACGGTTTTCTCTTTTTAAAGGAAACACTACATGTAATCTAGTCTTGTTCCTTGAGATTGAGGTATTACAGATAGATTTACATGGTGGAACATTAGGAGGACACTTTGGTGAATCAAAAACCTTAGCTCTAGTGAGGCAAACTTCTTTTGGCCTAAGCTAGAGAAAGACATTAACTAGATTTGTCGTGTGTTGTGTGCATAATGGCTAAAACTCATGGAAACAATGCGGGACTATATACACCATTACCAATTCCAAATATTCCATGGGAGGAGATAGCTTGGATTTTGTGTTGGGATTACCTAGAACACAAAAAGAAAAGATTAGATGCGGTAGTCGTTGGCAATGAGGGTTTTCAAAGATGGCTCACTTTGTACCATGCAACAGATAATGATAGCCATGTTGCCAGAGCTGTGCTTCAAAATTTAATAAATCTACATAGGCCATTCCCTAAGACTATGGTTTCAGATCGAGACTCTAGGAAGTTTTGTATTACTTTGGAGAACTATGGAGGAAACTTGGGACTTCTTTCTTGTTCGTACCTCTTATCACTTACCCGGACTAATGGGTCAAGCAGAAGTTACTCTTCTAGAAGCTTGGGAAATTTGCTAAGGAGCTATGTGGGAAAGAACGTGAAACAATGGGATTTGATTCACCCCAAATTGAGTTTGCACATAATAAGTCCATGCATAGAAGCGTTGGGAAAAGCCCATTTGGGGTGATATGAATTCTCTTAGGTCGGACCGTAAGGAATTAGCACCCCATCCCGACTATTCAACAATTTTAGTGGAAAGGCGAAGTTAAGAGCCAAAGAGATCGAAAGTTGCATGAGTTCGCTTTAAGATTGAGAAGAAGAATGCAAATATGGCTCAGAGCAAGCAAATAAGAGCGGCTATAGTATGTTGAGTTTGAGGTTGGCGAGGTGGTTTAGGTACATCTTGAAGGACGGGGTTTCCACGAGGAAAGTTTGGAGAGCTTAAGCGGGTAGATGGCCACTTTCAAGATTATAGAAAATTGGAGAGAATGCCTACAAGTTGCGGTTACTTAAGCAGAATATGAAATTTCTGTGTTCAATATGCGAGGACTTGAGGGCTTATCACGGTGAAGACTTGAGAGCGAAGTCTTTTCCCGGCTATGGGGGATTGATGCGGGAGCTTCTCAAACACCTGCTTGAACATTGGGAATTGACCTAATTATTGAAGAATTGGATTAGGAGGTCAAGGCAGATGAATACATGTGAAAAACTCCTTTTTTGGACCTCATTTGGGCAGCGGAAGGCAAAAACGTGGTGAACTTGGATGGAAGCCCACGATCGTGGAGCCAACATAATGATTTTAGAAAGATTTGCAGCGGGATCTTACGGAGGATTTGCTTTAGGATTCTATTGTATTTCTTTTAGAAAGATTTGTCGGCTTATTTTTATTCTATCCCTTTTAGGAAAGATTGTGCGTTTTGGCATTGACTTTTAGAAAGTTTGCTTTATTTATTTTAGAAAGTTTGCTTTTAGGAGTTGCTTTATGTAATTTAGAAAGCTTCTTTTCCTAGTTAAAGTAGAAGTTGCTATATTTGATTTAGAAAGTATGGGACTATATATACCCCCCTAATGTAGTCTTTTAAAAATCAGTTCAAGTTTAATAATATTTTCAGATTTCTCTTTTTAAGAGTTCTCTCTTGTTCTCTTATCTCTTGATTGAGTTCCCATGAGGGCCAATTCGTATTTCTCGCCCCTAAGTGGATTCCTTGGTGGCGAAGTCTTTGTTCGGCTTATCAATCAATAATCCATAATAGTTGATTGTAAGGCGCCTTCACTTGCATCATCTATCTTATTATTGGATCGTTTCATTAGCTTCGATGTTAAGTAACCACTCTCTTGCGAAACTCTACTATCCTGCTTATCTCATCTTTTCTCCAAACTTTCCATAACCAAATTTTCAACCTCAACCCAAAACTTTCAAATCTTGTTCCATACTACTAAAACCTTCCTAAATACCTTTTCCTTATATACCACTCATTACTTTTCTTAGCCGAAAATCTCCAAAATTCGTCCATAACCTATTTTGTCCCAAGAAAACTACCCCAAACCCATATTTTGACTTACCTAAACTTCTGGATCATCCATCACGGTCCCAACCTTGCATCGACCCCATACTTGTTTAAGAGCCTCAACTTCAGCGACTTTATCATCTTGAAGAGTGTTATATGGCTACAATTGAATAGTTTTAGAAGTTCTTGAAGTTTGTGGTAGCTCCAACTATTTTAAAAAAAAAAGCTCCAAAATGCTCTCTAGAGACGACTAAACCTTGTCGTCCTCCGTGGCTTCTGCAGTGATGATAAACTTCGATGGTGGGGGCCGGAGTTGGTGGGCGTTGACCAAACATGGTTGAATTAACCCAGGTGAAGAGCTATCTTGGTCCTAAACGGGATACCCACACGGAAGCGGTGAAGCGGTGTGGAGTTCTCTCAAAGCCTTGCGAAATGATGGGAATAGTCTTGGGGTAGGCGCTCATCGGAGATCACAACTTAGTAGACCCATGTGGTGCGGATCGTGCGGTTAGGCCTCGTTACGAATCCTGCATTTTGCCCGATTCGGAGAGTCCGGCGGATACGGTTGGTGTCACTTTCGCTGAAGCTCAAACTGATGCGTCGATTACGCGCTGGCTCAAACCCATCTTCGTTCGGCTCCTAATCATGGAGGGGCTGGTGGCAACCTCCGGCCAAATATGTGTGCGCGAGGCGTTCGCCCGAGGGTTGGGATCGGAGGGATATGGGTTGGGTAAAGGGATCACATTAGTCATGTTGAGGCGCACCTTGATCAAAAGAGGTGGCGAGTAACTGCCTAAGGCCCCAGGTTGGTTCAGTGTTGGCGGGAGCGTAAGCGAAAAGCGTGGTTTGAAACTGAGAGCAAAATCTGAGCGGCGATGGCGAAGGATTCTGGATGGTGATTGGGGGAGAGGCAGCTGTCCCCGGTGAAATCTGGAAGAACCTTTCTACATGCTGAGAAGCTTTCTGATGTTCCTCTCGGTTCTATAGTCCACTATCTTTGATGGAAAGATGGTTGCCAAGCCTCGGCGGGTGATAAATAGGTATTGATATGTGGAAGGGAATTTACCTTGATCGAACAATTCTGAATGCGTCTCGGTTCCACTGTTGTGCGCTCACAGTTGCGAGGGCGTGGGGCGAAAGGAGATGCCGGACATATCCTGGCCCGGGAAATGGTCTTTACTTCTTTAGGTCGGGGACCGGAGGCCGGGATTGGAGTTTTAGATTCGGGTCCATGGCTTTTGTTGGGAGACCCTTCATATTACGTGCTTGGCATCCTAGCATGTGGATAATGGCAACATTCAGGCGTCCTCTATCCCAATTTAGGTCAAGTTCTACAATATCCTTGGAGATATTGGACAAGCACATATCTTGGGTACATTGCAAATCGCATTGGTATCGGCTCACCTTGATTCACTTGCGAGAACCGGACAAAATTATCCTTTCTTTAGGATCTGTGTAGGAGTAGGGTGGATTAATGAATTCCTAAATCGAGTTCTCTGGACAAGGAAATGGCAATTTCTCTCCCAAGCGATAAGAGTTGAATATCCACTGGGCTCCAAAATCTTTGTCCGGTTCGCAGCGATTTGAGTCATAATACGGAAAATTGTCAAGGTGGAGGAAGGGCCCAAGCGTGCAGTGCCCTCTAATCCTAGGCCGACAATGTCACTAGTAATTTGGTGATGTTTTGTGTGCCTTGTTGTTGAATATGAAGGTTACAAGGTTACAAGGGGTGCCACCGGGCGACTCGATGTTGTTCGATAATGGCGGGCACAGGAATAACGGTGTGCAAATCGGTGACATAGTGCGTGTGTTGAGGTAGTAGCATGGGAAAATGAAAAGTTGCATGGAAACACGTTTGAATAGCACTGAATGAGAAGAAAGGACGGCATCTCTAGTTTCCTCGAGATCGATCTAAGCGATTGCCCGAATTTTGATGGTACCTGTTCTTGACACGTTCAAGCATATCAAGAGAGTTGATGAGCTGGACTTCACGCCTGTGCCAATTTCAAGGAAGAAGCTCTAGAAGCTTCCGAAAGCGGGTTGCCCTTTATTTGCGGGGATCCGGTGGTTAAGGGGCATCACGACTGCAATGAAGTTGGAAATTTGCTTCATGGAACATAAGGGGCTGAACGACCCCTCAAGCAAATAAATACGTTCGTTGTTAATTCCATGCTCTTGATTTTGTGTGTGTTTTGAAGCTGCAGATTGTGCGAAGCTTGGAATGGGACGGGGATCTTCTCTACAATTTTCAGTTGGAAATTGACATAATTATGATCATGCTGCTTGGTAGAATCTGGATTTGTGTAAATCCTGGGAAAATTAGCATTGATATCTTCCACTCCATGGATCAAGCTATGCTGTGTCGTGTTACAAACATCAAAGATAACTACTCATTTTGGTGTTCGGCTGTTTATGCTTCGAATAGTTACATTGATAGAAGGGAGATATGGAATCATCTTCGATGGTGTGTGCAGTGGTTGGTCGAAACCCATGGGTGGCAATTGGTAGGAGATTTCAACACCACAGTTCATCCCGTGAAAATGGTGGCCAATTTGGTGCGAGGATACGGTATGGTGAATTTCATGAGTGTTTGTTCAACCTTGAATTGAGCGGATATTCCTTATTTGGGTCCTATTTTACGTGAAGGATAAACCCGGCGTGAAGGGGCAAACTTTTATTGCTAGGAAGGTGGATCGAGTGCCTTCAGCGAATCTTGTATGTATATGTTTCCTGATGCTTTTGCTGGAAGTCCTCCCCTGGATTATCTGACCATTGCCCTCTGGTTACAAACCTTAATGTTAGTGCAGCCCCTGAGCGTAGGAAAAATATCCCTTTCAAATTTTTAGCACGGGTGAACCACCTGCTTTCCTTGGTATTGTGAAACTTAGATAGAAGATGTGGGGACTCCATGTCTGTTTGTCTAAAGCGAAAAAGAGTGAAGGCCTCCACCCAGATGTTCAATTTACCTCTTTTGGTAGGTGCATGATCGTACTTATCGAAAAAAAAAAAAAAAAAAGGCGCATGATCGTGTTGAGGATGCCGGGAGGCAGCGGCTCAATCTGTGATGAACAATCCCTTCGGATGCCATCTTGATGAGATTAATGAGAGGAAGTGTTTAAAGACTTTCACGTGATCTTCTTTCTTCTGGCGAGAGAAGGAATTTCTTAAAGCAAAAATCTAGAGTACAATGGCTCAAGCTTGGAGATCAGAATACAAGTTTCTTCCAAAATCTGTCAAGGCTCGGCATGCTCGGAGTATGATTAAGGAAGTCTTAACCACGGGAAATGGGCTGCGAGGAATCGAGAGATCCCTTGGCTGATGGGAAGATTTGTTGTTTGCTTCAAAAAAATATCCTATATTGTTGATGGCACACCTTATGACCAAGAGTATTTGAATAACATCGATGGGTTTGGTTGGTCGCAGCATCATCTGGACGTTTTGAATGGTGATATTTCTCAAGAGGAAATTAAGAGGGCCTTGTTCTCTATTGTGATTTAAAGCACAGGCGGATGGCTTTCTTCTCTTTCTTCAAATGACTTGGAGTATAATTGGGTGTGTTATTGATGCGGTGTTATCTTTCTTCAAATCGGCGACTGCGCCGTGAGATTAATTGCACTGGTGCTTTAGTGCCAAAAGGTCCCTAATCCCGAAATCTATGGGCGACTATAGACCAATATCTGTTGTAACAGGTTTATAAGTGCATATCGAAGTGTGCTGCGAGGGTTTAATCAATGCATTCACGAGATTATAAGCCCTGTGGCTTGTGCAAGGTCGAAGTATGGCACGATAACATCCTTATTACCCGGGAGCTTATGATCAGCCATCACGTGATAAAGGCCACTCGGTGTGCTCTAAAAGTTGACATTAAAAAGGCTTTTGACACAATCTACAGTTGGAGCTTTGATACGGGTATTTTAGCGAGAATGGGTACCCTACGGTTCTTGCAGAAATGTATTGGGCTTGTATCACTACCCAGCCTTTCTACATTTGAGTTAATGGTGAGCTTGCGGGGTTTTTTCACTAGCGATAGTGGAGTTTGAGACAAGGGGATCCCATATAGCCTTTATTATTTATCATTGCCATGGAGGCCTTTTCTAGATCCTTGTGCCGTTGGTAGTAGTAGATAGGATTTTCCAGTTCATCTAAATGTAAGGATATCAACCCCTAACCCACTTATGCTGCGATGACTTTTCTTTTATTTGGTGGGACCGATATCCGGTTTCAAAGGTATTTTTGGATGAGTTGAGCAATTTGGGGAGGTTGCTGGGGCTGCGGGGTAAACCATTTAAAAAGCGCCATTTTCATTCTTAGAGGTAAATGGTGGGGAATCAAATCTGCTCTACTTGAACATCAGCCCGGTTGGGAGGTTTCACATGAATATCTTGGTGTTCCTTTGATCTCAACAAGGGTGTCACCGCAAAAGTGTTTGACCATACGGAAAAAATAATGGCCAAAATTCGAGTCTTGGACAAGTAGGGTATCATATGCGGGCGGTCACAGGCTTGTGTGCCTCGTGTTGCATGAGTATTCCAGTTGTATTGATGATATGTTCATTATTCAAATTTCATAATTGCCAAAATTGAACAACTTTTTCGAGGCGACTTGCATTGGTAGGAAGCTTGGGAGGAGATTCTGGAGCTAAGGTTAGTTGGGATTACGTGTGTGTCTTGAAGGAGGCAGGAGGCGAGCTTGGGCTGCGTCGGGATCAAAGACTCGAATGATATGAATGTTATGAAGCACATTTGGGACCTATTTTTTAGGAAGGACTCCTTATGGGTGGCGTGGGTGCAGAGGCTGTATTTGAGGCACGGGAGCCTTTGGTGTGCCAAGACTCCTTCGATTTGTTCTTGGAGCTGGAGGAAAATTCTGCAGCTGAAAGATAAGATGAGACCCTTCATCAATCTGAGGTTTACTCTTGGTAAGGGACATTCCTTTGGCATGATTCACGGAATCGATTGGTCCTCTCCTCCCTCACCTTGGAAGTATTGTATATGATTACGCTATTAAGAATAATGCTCTTGTTCTTGAAGTTATTGGTGATGGTAGGTGGAATTGGCTGTGCGAACTGTGACCTTATGGAAATCGAGCCGGTTGTGTCGATTATCGTTTAGATGTCTCTGAGAGGATTTTTGTTACATGGACTCTTGTAGCCATCCTGGGATCTTCACGGTTTTTTCTGCCTGGAACCATTTTAGATCGAAAATACTTACAGGTGAGTACTGGCATTACCGCGATATGGATTTCCCCAATGATCGAGGAGACATGCTTTTATAGTTTGGTTGACCATTCAGGACAGTTAGTTACGCAAGACAAACTTCTCAAATGGGGCCTAGCAACACTAATTCATGTGTTTTTGCGAACACAAATCTTGAAGATAGAATCACTTTTGTTTTGGGTGGTTGCCTTCCACTTCTGGCCTTTGGTATTTGGTTGAGAAATACTAAGTTATGTGGAAATTCAGTACCGAAGTTGGGGAGAATGAATTCTTATGGGTTGCAGCAACACAAGGGAAATCATTTGTTCTATTACCAAGAGTTGCGTGGGGTGCTACCATTTATGTTTATGTAAGAGCATCGGAATAGTAGAATCTACGAGAACATCTATTCTCCACGTGACAGCCATTTTCCGCATCTCGTCTGTAATGATGTTGGGTTGAGAATCTCAAGTTTCCGAGGAAGGTGGTGGACAATTCGGTGAACGAGTATGTGTGAGAGATGGTCCTTCATTTCATAGCCTCTTTTGGTCTTGATGGTTTCTCTTGGTTGATTGCGATGGGTTTGTTGTTGGTTGGGTCTGGTCTCTTTTGGGCCTTGGTTGCCTTCGCGGTACGTGAAGTGGGCTTTGGGGTGTGTTGTCTCCTTCCGGGTTGTGGAAGTGAGCTTGGTTTTTTTTTTTTTTTTTTTTGGTTTGTTGTCCTTGGTTGTTGTTGTTGTTTCGGGCTGTGGCCTGCCCCTTATTTTTAGGGGAGGTTATGTCCGTTTTTCTTTTCTTTTGGACCTTGAATGGGTAGCCACATTACTTTGGTTGTGGTGTTTCTTTTTTGAAATAAACGGCAATTATCCAAAAAAAAAAAAAAAAAAAAAAAAAAAAAGAAATAGTTTAGAAATTTTGAACCTCAAACCGACAAGGTAGCGGGCTATGGAATTTGCTCCTCGGCCTATCTTGCAGAGTCTCCTTTGATCATCAAATTTCAAGTGCGGGGAACACTCCTCCACGGTCGGATCTGGCGCATCAAATTCTGAATTTTGAAGAAGATATCTTGGCAATAGTGGAAAAAGGAAAGATACTTTCCCTTTTATTTCTTTCTTCATCTTTCCCAAGTTTCAATCTTCTTCTTGTCATCTCTCTGAAAATTGCCTCTTTTAAATTTTCCCACGAAAAGCTTCTTCGCGGCGTCTTGATAGTCACCAACTTCACTTGGCTGGGTTGGGGGGATCATGATATTCAAAAAGACATGTTCGACGATTACACTAAAGCCATTCCAAGAAGTCATTAGCATGCATTCTTCCTTCAAATTTCGGAATATCAAACTTTCGATTGAATCTAGAACTTTCATCATTTTTAAGTTTCTCACAGTAATCATCATCGCGGTATCGATCTTCATACCTTCCTCCATAATCATAATTCTGTAGAATAGCAATAGTAAAGGCCTCTTGCGTCTCAAGTAATTAGAACTTAGCTTGGCGGCCACGAGTTCCCTAAATCAAAACATTCATCACCTTCACCTTCCGCTGAAAGAAGGTCTTTGTCGCCATAGGATCATCATTGATAGCCATTTGCTGCCAGGCGCTAAACCACCAGATTCAGATCGTAATGTGTTTTGCAATGAGGATTGAGAACCACTTGAACCGCCAATTGTGGTGAACTCTTGTCTCGGAACCCACGAAATACGCCCCCAACATGATCGACCATCAATCCTTGAGCTCCCGATACCACTTTGATGCAAGGTTGGGGCAGTGATGGATGATCCGAGAAGTTTAGAGTAGAATCCAAAATATGGGTTTGGGGTGGTTTTCAACTTTGGTCGAAAATAGGTTATGGGCAATTTAGGGAGATTTTCTAAGTTTTTTTTTTTTGATATTTAAGAATTTATTACCAAAGGGCAACGCCCCACCAAAGAAATACAATAAACGAGGCCCTGAGAGCAACGGAAAAAGAAACGGGACGACATCTCCCACATAAATATAGGAAAGAACATGACTCGAAACAAAACAAAACCCGCAAAAAACACAAGCCCACGACCGGGCAAGAAGAAGCAACTTTTATGTGCCACGGCCCGGGCAAAGGCAATGGACAGCGAGAGGCAGGGGCACCAACAGGGAAGGACCCGAGCAAATAATACAAGTCGGGGCCAGAACCACGGTGATAGAATATTAAGAGGACATCTCTCACACATTGATACGTTTCACGGAATTTATCCCGACAACATAGAAGACCGGAATATACGTAGTCTAAAATGGTTCCAGGCAGAGCTAACATTAAATTTCCCAAAAGGAGCTAGTGTCCAAGAGATAACATCCTTTACAGGAGACGTCAGATGATAATCGACACAACTATTCTTATTCTGCTTGATAAGGTCGGTTGAATTAGCGATAAGGCTAATTCCATCAACCATCATAAATAACCCCGGCCTGGCGGCGTTGCTATATGAATAAGCGAATCATGCACGCTGACCCGCTCACCATAGTAAGGAAGGAGAGGACCAGCGGGATTACAGAAATCATGCCATACCAGAAAGGTCCGGTACGGTTACCCACCTTGTGTTTATGAGAGTGCGATCACGTCTCTCGGTTGAAGGAGTTTCGTAATAACTCCCGGGGAACAATTCAAAGAGGACTTTTGCACTCCACAGGCTCCCTTGTCTCAAATACGACCTTTGCACCCATGCACCACCCATAATGAGTCCTTCCTATAAAGCAGAGATTCCAAATTTGTTTCATAACATTAACATCGTTCAAATCTGCTTCAACATGGCGGGTCTAATCCACTGCCCTCCTCCTTCGGAAACCTGCGATTCCCATCGATCTTAGCACGACGAGCATTCCCATAATTTCCGGACCAAGCTGGCGAAAGTTTGCTTGCTCAATCTTAGAATGGTATACTTAGGGATAATGAGCAGACGGCACCGAGTACATATGAATATATACAAAAGCTGAGCAATCGGCTGTAATCTTCGGCATAAGATAGCGACACCTTGTCGAGGCCCAGGATTCGGCCATAATTTTATCAAGGAGCGGCTGACAATCACTATGGGAGAGCCTTATTGAAATCAGTGGGACTCTAAGATATTTCATAGGAAAACTGCCCAAACTGAAACCTGTAGTGTTCAATAAATCATTCTTGACATTATCATTAACCCCGGCTAGGAATATGGCGCTCTTCTTCTTGTTCACTTGAAGCCCTGAGAAGCTCTCAAACATGTTTAGTTCGTCCATGATTACCTGGACACTGGAATTCGTCCCACCAGAAAATAAAAACATATCATCCGCAAAGCATAAGTGAGTTAGGTTGATTTCCTTGCATTTAGGATGAAACTGAAACTCTTGTCTATTGGCAGCCACTGATAAGGATCTAGAGAATGCTTCCATTATGATGATGAACAAGAGATACGCACAGGGAGTCCCCTTCCCGCCAACCTAAACACTTGTAAAGAACCAGCTAGCTCACCATTCTGGATATAGAGAAGGAGGGGTAGTGATGCCAACCTTATTACATTTCAACGGTGAGTAGAGGTGCCCATTACGGATGGGATATTCATGATACGGCTCGACTAATTGTGTCATAGTCCCTTCTTGATGCTTGATGCCGAGGGTTGGGGCCCAGGCGATGGATGATCAAAAGTTTAGGTAAGTCAAAATATGGGTTTGGGGTAGTTTACTTGGGTCAAAATAGGTTATGGAAGAATTTTGGAGATGCTCTAAGTTAAGAAGGCAAATTTATGAAGCGTAAGGGAAAGGGAAATTTAGGAAGGTTTTAGTAGTATGGAACAAGATTTGGAAAGTTTTGGGTTGAGTTGAAAATTTGGTTATGGAAAAGTTTAGAAAGATGAGATGGTGAGGAGAGTAGAGTTTTAAAGTAAATTTGCCTAGCAGGTTACTAAAGATCACACAAGATAGATGATGGAGTGAAAGGCGCCCTGATCAGCGTAGACGGGTTGATTGATAAATGGGTTCAAAGACATAAGCCACCAGGAATCCACCTATAGGTATGAGAAGCCACGAGCACAAAGTCCCCGGGGAATCCACCCGAGAGATAAGAGAGCAAGAACTCTTAAAGAGAAATCTGAAAGAAATATTATTAAGCTTGGTGATTGTCAAAAAGACTACATTAGGGGGGGTATATATAGCCCCATACTTTCTAAATTAAAAGCAACTTCTACTTTAAGCTAGGAAAGAAGCTTTCTAAATTGCAACAGCTGCTTTTTGGATAGAGAGCAAAAGCAGCTTCCCTTTAACTAGGAAAAGAAACTTTCTAAGTACAAAAAGCAACTCTAAAGGAATAATAAAATAAATAAAGCAAATCTTCCAAAAATAAATAAAGCAAACTTTCTAAAATAAATAAAGTAAACTTTCTAAAATAAATAAAGCAAACTTTCTAAAATAAATAAAGCAAACTTTCTAAAATAAATATGGCGACCACGTAGGAGGTTTGTCGAGAGTCGACCACGTTTTTCTCCTTCCAAGGCCCAAATGAGATCCAAAAAAGGAGTTTTCACATGTATTCAATGCGTCTTGACCTCCCCAATCCAATTCTTCAATAATTAGGGCTGAATTCCCAATGTTTGGTGTGTTTATAGAAGCTCCTGCATCATGATGTCAACTTTTAGAGCACACCTAGGAGGACCATTATCACGATGATAGTTTATCATAAGATCTTGGGTAATGAGGACATTGTCGGCAAACTCGGAGCCTTGCACAAGGCGTGCGGCTGGCGAAAGGCATAACCTCGGGGATGCAACGTGCAACCCTCGCAACAATGATCTTCGAGATGCACTTATATATGGTATTACAACAGGAAATTGGCCTATAATCGTGCATAGATCCAGGGTTGGGGACCTTGGGCACCAAAGCTATAATTGTGCAATTAATCTTCGAAAAGCTTATCACTTCTGAGTTGAAGAGAAATCATTGATGCATACGTCCTCCCGATGTACTCACAGCGCCTTGAAAAAAAGTGATGTTTTCGTTATCAAAAAAAAAAAGTGATGAGAAACTAGATCCCTGAACTCTAGATCTTGGGCATTCCGAGCTTTGACGGCTTTGTGGAAGAAGCTAGTGTTCTGGTCTCCAAGTTTAAGCCACTGAACTCTAGATTTTTGTTTCAGTAGTAGTAGGCTATTTCAAAAATATATTATGTTATGATGGTCCATCTAATGTCCATGAGTATTTGGATAACCTTGATGGGTTCGTTTGGACTCATAACTTATCTGAATGCGTTGAAAGATTGGAATAACTCAGGGGAGATTAAGAAGGCCATATTCTCTATAGATGATCACAAAGCCCCGGGCTTGTTGGCTTCATCACTTTTTTCAAGAGCGCGTGGAGTATAGTGGGAGTGATGTAATTGAGGCAGTGATCTCATTCTTCAAATCTGGCAGTTTACTTCGAGAGATTAATTGCACAATTATTGCTTTGGTGCCCAAGGTTCCTAATCCTGAGTATATGAATGACTATAGGCCAATTTCCTGTTGTAACACCATATATAAGTGCATATCGAAGATTATTACTCTGAGGGTTAAACGGTCACATCCCACACGAGATTATAAGCCTTCACAATGGCTTTTTTAGTGCAAAGGTCGAATGTGTCGATAATATCCTTATTACCCCAAGAGGTTATGATCAGTATCATCGTGATAATGGTCCTCGGGTGTGCTACAAAGTTGACATTAAGAAGGCTTATGATACAATTAGTTTGGATGTATGGCGGGTATTTTATCAATATGCAGAGACCTACGTTTCTTATGGAATGTATTAAGGCGTGCATCGCTACCCAGCTTCCCTTCTCTGTATACGTAAAATGGTGAAATTCATTTGGGTTTTTGCTAGCAAAGCGTGGGTTAAGGCAAGGGACCTTATCGCCTTTATTATTCATCATTGCTAATGGAGCCTTTTCTGAATCCTTATATGCGATTAGCATTTGCCCATAAGCTAAGGGGTATCGTTTCACTAAATGTAAAAATCAACAACGCACTTGAGTTTAAGTGGATGATACTACGTTTTCTGGTGCGGAGGCGAGTCCCGATCATCCAGATTATAATGAGTGAATTAAACGAGGGTTTGAGAATTCTACGAGTACGCAAGTGAACAAGAAGAATTGCCATATTCATTCTTGGGTAAATGGTGATGTCAAGCGATTTATTGAACACCACAGTTTTGGTTTGGAGGGAGTTTGCACAATAAAATCTGTAGTCCCATTGATTTATTGAGGCTATCCCACTATGACATCCACAGCAGCTCTGGATAAAATAATGGCCGGAATCCGGTCTTGGGCAAACAGGCGTTACTCTTATCTTGGTAGAGGCTGCGGGCGATTGTTTCGAGTTTTATATAGTATCCGAGATGTAGTAAATTAGCGATGCAGTGCCATTATCCCTATATTCACTATCTCTAAGATTGAGCAAACATTCAGTTTTCACTTTGGTCTTGAAAACTAGGGAATACTCGTCGAGCGAGATCAGATGGTCAAATGTGTCGCCTCGAGGAGGAGGGAGGTTTGGGTCTCGTGGCGGCAAGGCTCGAATGATGTTAGCGTTATGAAACATTTGGAGATACGTTTTTATAGGAAGGATTCATTGTTATGGGTGGCATGGGTGCGGAGGATGTTGAGAGCGGGGTCTTTGGTGTGCTAAAATCCCTTCGATTTGCTCGTGGAGTTGGCGTAAACTACTTCAGTTGAGAGACATGATCAGGCCCTTCATAAATCATAGGGTGTGTAACGGCAAGGGGACATTTTTATGGCATGATTTTTGGAACCTGGTGGGTCCTCTCCTCCCTTACTATGGAGATCGAATCATATATGATTCAGCTATTCATAATAACGCTCATGTAGCTGAGGTTATTGGTGATGGTAGGTGGAATTGGCCTATGGCGAATTCATCTGACCTTATTGCTATCAAGAATAATTGTGCCAATTATCGTCTTGATGTCTCTAGAGAGGATATTATTTCGTGGGCACTAGATCCTTCCGGGGAATTCACTGTTAACTCAACATGGAACCATTTTAGACCGAAAATGTCGGTGGTCAATTGGCATTATACGATATGCCCACCCCAAGCTATCGAGAGATGCATTTATTGTTTGGATGGCCATCGGGACCAGTTTAGTTACGGGACAAACTTCTCAAGTAGGTATGATTAACTCTCTCTGTCATGTGTTTTTGTCGGGCTAATGTTGAAGACAGGAATCACTTGTTCTTCGGTTGCCAATTCACTGCTGGTATTTGGTTGAGGATTTTAAGGTTATGTGGGAACTCCGAATCTTGGGGAATTGGGAGAATGAGTTCACAGTGGAGTAATTGCTACTAAGGGGGAGATCTTTTTGCTCTATTACCCAAGAAGTTATTATTGGGGGTGCTACTATCTATCACTTGTGGAACAACGGAATAGTGAGTTCATGAGAACATATTATACTCCACATTGATGCTATTTTTGTCTCATATGTAATGATGTTAGACTAGAATATCTAGTTTTCGAGAAGGTTATGGATAATCACGTGAAACGGATCAATGTGTGAGAGATGAATTACTTCCCTCTTTCGCAATATTCTTGGCCCTGGTGGATCGTCTGGGTGATTGATGGTACTTATAGTTGGTTGGGGGCTGGTCTCTGTTGGGTGAGTGGAGACCGCCTGCCCGGGATGTCGTTCAGGTATTGGGGGTGTGTTGTTTTCCCTGCCGGGTGTCGGGTGTGAGTTTTGGTTGATACGTCGCTTGGTTGTTGTTGGTTGTTTCGGTGATGCCTTTTCATATTTTAGGGGAGGTGTCGATTTTCTTTTTATTTTGGGCCTTGGGAAACCGTGTATTCTTTTAGTTTGTGGGCTTGGCTTTTGCGAAACCTAATTTCTTAATTATCGAAAAAAAAAAATCCCTCTTCGGCATAGGGTAAATCATGATAAGTCTTTAAGCATCTCTTCTCATTATCCATCAGCATGGGATTAGACGGACTATTCAGCAAAGCAGATTGGGCCTGGCTAAGTGACTCTCTGGCCTCTATAACACGCGCTCATGCAGCTTACCAAATGAGTGGAAGTTGGAAAGCCTTTAGGATAGCCTTAACCCTTTTTCGGTTCAGGAATGACCTATACGGGGTGTTAAGGTGCACATCGACTCCCGGCTTCACTTTACTAGCCCAGGAAATCCAGGGGTGGTGAAGCCCCAATTAAAATTGAATGGGTAGTATTTTCTAGGCCAGGATGGGATTAACATTAAGGCTTGGTGGCCAAAGTGAGTAATCGAATAACCAGGGGGTGGAAGGACTTTCATGGTGCATTGGGAGGCTTATGTCAAGCGGCACTCATTTTGAAGGCATGCACGTCTTCCTAGCTATGAAGTTTACCCCCTCTTGTGGTTCATCCATGAAATGCTTGAAAGGAACATCCGTGACCCAGCTTCGAGGGAGAAACGGACACTTTCGTGAAAATCATTCATGGCCGTGTCATTCAACATGTTACCCCCAGACTTCTCATTGACAAACCTGGTGGTATTGGTCGCCATAAGCAGCAGTTGTGGCCCTGGGGATCACACCATGGAGATGGCGTAGAAGCACTCTTTTATCAATGTAATTGATGCGGCATTATACGATCGAACACCAAAGAATAGTTGTCCTTATTGCTTGATAGCATTGGCACAACCTGCTTTGGTCATGGAATGGATGATATCGATGTTAACCTTCTCGGGGTTTCCACAAATCAAGATTACACCAAGCAAAAACATGATCATAGTTATGAAATAGTCTCCAACCCGAAGTAGGAGTTGAAAATTACGTCCTTGTTAGAAGCTCGCACGAGTTTCAAGACAAATAAAATCAAGAGCATGGGACTCTGCACAAGCGACACTTCTTACGCAAGGGTTGTTCAATCCCCTTATGTTCCATGAGGCGAATTTAATCATTGGGAAGATGTGGAGTCCCCCCTACCACTGGATCCTGCTTATTAGCAAGGTTCCGTTTTTTCAATTTCTTGAGCTTCTTCTTAGAAAGTGGCACAAGCGTGAAGTCCAACTCATCAACTCTCTTTATATGCTTGAATGTGTCAAGAATGGGAGGAAATATCGAAATCATTAATAATTGTTAGAGATTCGGGACCTGAGATGTAGCTATTGACTTTGCTGCCTCACTAGGACATTCTTCCTCACTTTGAGCTAGGCATTCGAAGGTATTACCAGGTAACATGGGATGGTTGACAACATCATTAGCCAACCTAATTACCTCATCAGTATAAGTTGCAGTGGGTTTTATTACCCATTTCTAAATCTTGCATCACTTGACACTATCCATTTGCATTATCCAAGGGTATCACACGGTGATTCCTTTCTTGAGCCTTCCTGGTATCATGAGGATCCTTTATTTTGTGAAACTCTTTCCGATCATTTTCTCCTTGTTCGAGTTTAAGGTGGCACGACTTTCTTGCTTTGGACCCTTCATAGCTGTTTCATTACGAGGTTATGGCCAAAACGCTTGCAGTTGGAGCAGCATTGTGGAGCCTAAGGATATTCAATTCTTATCTTAGAATACTTGCCATTACCCATGTCTAGGAGCACATACTTTTTTTTTTTTTTTTTTTTTTGATAACCAAGGGGTGAAGGAGCACAGACTTTGGAAGGGGTATTTAGGAAGGTTTTAGTAGTATGGAACAAGATTTGGAAAGTTTTGGGTTGAGATTGAAAATTTGGTTATGGAAAGTTTAGAGAAAAGATGAGATGGTGAGGGAAAGTAGAGTTTGCATCACTACTCTTGAGATGTATCAAGGCTTGCATCACTACTCCTAAATTCTACATGCAATTTTAAATGGTGAGGTTCACCGAGGGTTCTTTCTTTGCAAAGGGTTTGATAAGGCGACCCTTTATCCCCCTTTCTGTTTCTTATTACTATGGAAGCCTTCTATAGATCTCTTTCTATGGCAGCTCTCCATCCAAGTTTTGACTTCCACCGAAATGTAAAGCAGTCAATCTCTCTCACTTGTGCTTTGCTGATGATATATTTATATTCGCCAAAGGAAATGCTACAAGTGTACAAATTGTTATGGTCGAGCTGGCAAAGTTCAAGTCTTTCTCGGGGCTACAAGTAAATAAACAGAAGAGTGCAGTGTTCTTGGCAGGGATAAACGACAGTGTCAAAGCTACTATCCTAAGCACAACGGGGTTTAGTCTTGGGAGTGCTGTGAAATAGCAGGAGTCCAGCTCATATCCACAGAGCTATGCTCCCACAGCGATTGCCAACCACTACTTGATAAGATTATGGCCAGGATCCAGTCGTGGACCACTAGATCCCTTTCCTTTGTGGGTAGGCTGCAGCTGATATCCTCAGTTCTTAATAGCATTCAAACATACTAGTGCGATGTATTTCATAAGTCTAAGTTTGTAAAAACGCTAAGATTGAGCAGTTCTTAATGGGTTTGTGGTCGGAAGAGGATGTGAGGCAGACGAGCTAAGGTATTTAAGGGGTCTGTTGTTGGCGAGGAGGAGGGGGGTCTTGATGCCTTGTGGTAGAAAGGATTAAGGAATGATTTTTTTGGATGGGAATTTGTGCAGAAAGGGCAATGCCCGACACGAGAACAAATCATGAGGCCAAGGCCACCCATAGCAATCGGACTGACACCTCCCTAAAAATATAGGAAAAGGGCATCAACCCCAAACAAAACCACCAGAAAGATGGCGAAACCCTTCCATATGAGAGGAGAGGGCGACTCAGGCCACGAGGACCACCAACATATCCAAACCCGAGATCCACGATAGGTTAACGAGGCTAACCAGCGAAGGAAACGAGCCCACGCGACGAAAGGAAAGAAAAACAAATCCCACCCACACCGAGGCGGAACGAGGAAAACAACAAAGAAGCGACCCGTAACGGGCACATACATCCAATCAACGAGGAACAACCCGAGCTACCCTGCAACCCACTGACTTCCAGGGCATAAGCAGCTTTGAGGACCAACCTTCACACCTGACTTGAGCACAAAGGTGCACGGTATTGACTGGTTGACTATCGGTTTTGAACGATGCGAACACGAGAACCATTAAAGCTTGATCAGCAAACCACGCACACAACCCGATAGGGACAAAAACATAGAAGCCCCGAGTTGAGCTGTGTTGAAAATGCGCCGCAAGTCGCCGAGTATCGTTCGGCGTGTCCGTTGCTCCGAGAACTATATCTTCGCGATCGAAATATACCGATGATCCGGTCGTTATGGATAAAAACGCGATATGCGCAAAGCGCAAAATTAAGTACTCGTTGGGTGGCGGAGATTGCTGAAATCTCACGGGTGTGGATCCTGAGACAGCGGGCGAATAGGACCGAGGGAACTGCGTGCTCCATATCCATGCGATATCGGTGGGCGAGGCGAAGCTGGGTCCACACGAAAGCGACATGTCATTGTTGATGGAAGACTCCCGGAATTTCGCATTATCTTCGACAACTCTGAGCCGGTAGTTCGGATGCAGATCCACGATAACGGTATCTGCCGGCAACGGCGTTGCTTAGCGGCGTTAAGCGCAGCTCACTTATTGATAACATTCTTAGATCTTCAAGTGCGTGCACTAAGGGGGTGGAGCCGGTGTCGGCAAAACGCTCGGACCCGGTGAATCCGGCTCCACAAACCCTTTACGCTCCTTTAGTCGAGGCAAACGAGGATCGATGGGTCATACCGAAATTTCATTAGCCTTCCACGGCTCCATCGCCCAGCCGCGGCGCCAGCGCGAAAGAAATGTGTGAGAAGATGGTCCTTCCCTGTAATATATTCTTGGCACGGTGGATGATACGGGTGATTGATGGTACTTATAGTTGGTTGGGGGCTGGTCTTTGACCAGCGAGTGGTTACCTTTACCCAGGGATAATGGCTGGGTATTGGGGTCATGTTTGCGGGTGTGTGGTGTGAGTTTTGATCGTCATGGTTGTTGTTGGTTGTTTCGGGCTGATGCCCCTTTCCTATAATTTTAGGGGAGGTGCTGTCCGTTTTTCTTTTTCCTTTTGGGCCTTGGAAGCTGTGTGTGCTTGGTTTGTGGGAGCTTTGCCGCTTTTTGAAGCTTCAAATTCTTAATTATCGAAAAAAAAAAATCCCTGCCCCGGCATAGGGTAAATCATGATAAATTCTTTAAAGCATCTCTTCTCATTATCCATCGGCAGCATGGGATTAAGACGGACTATTAAGCCATGAATTGGGCTGGTTAAGTGACTCTCACCGGCCTCCACTTAACAACGCTCATCTGGAGCTTACCAAATGAGTGGAAGTTGAAAAGCCTTAGCCTTAGCCCTTTTTCGGTTCTTGGGAGCGACCTATACGAGGTGTTAAAGGTGCACATCATTTCCCCACGCTTCCTTTACTAGCCCAAGGAAATCAGGGTGGTCAGCCCAAAAATTAAAATTTTTGAATGGGTAGTATTTTCTAGGCCCCGGATCCGGATTAACATTAAGACTGGTGACCAAAGGGCAATGATCAGATAACCCAGGGTGGAGGACTTTCGTGATTGCATTGGGAAACATATTCAAACAGCACTCATTTTGAAGGCATTTGTCTAACTTCCTAGCTATGAAGTTTACCCCCTCTTGACGGCTCATCCACGTAAAAATAGGCCCCAAGAAAGGAACATCCGCTAACTTCCGAGGGAAACAGACACTCGTGAAAATCATTGTGGTGTTGTCGACCGCGTACCCCAGGACTTCTCATTGATAAGAGCCTGGTGGTATTGAAATTATTATAAGCAACCAAGGTTGTGGCGCAAAGGGATCACACCATGGGAGATGAGCGGCCCAGAAGCACTCTTGCATGGAATAGTGTGATGTGTTCGGCACGCCCGTGTATGGGTCGACCCATGGCGAAAGTGTGAGAGGGTGCGCTCTCAAGGCGCAGAATTTCCGCCTCTTTTTCAAGGCTGCGTGAGGCGTGTTGTGGATGTCAGAGTTCTCGCAGAGCCCCATCTAGCGTTTGTTAAAGCGGCCTATGATCCACTGCGGTGGAAAATGAAGGGTGTTTGAAGGCTTTTCATGACTTGCTTTGTCTTAGAGGAGGGGTTCCTAAAACAAAGATCCTAGAATTCGAGTGTGACTAAACTTGGAGATCAGAATACTAGTTTCTTTCTGAAACATCAAAGCAAGAATGCTGCCTGAATGTTATAAAGTCTGTGCTTTGGCAAATGGGTGCGAATTGAAGGCTTGGGAGGCTATGTGAGGCAGTTGCCCTTCAAAGTAATGTGTTATGATGAATCGTCCCAATGACCATAATCACTATCTTGATAACTTGGATGAAGTATATGGTCATCGCATAACGCGGTGCTCTTTAGCAGTGGATAACCATGAAGAGATCGAGAATCTTATTTTCTCTATGAATGACTCGAAGCCAGGGCCGATGGTTTCTCATCCTTATTTTTCAAGAAAGCTTGGAGTGACTGGTGGTAGTGATGTAGTTGAAGCGAGTTGGATCGCCTTCTTGGGTCGGGTTGTGCCGCCGGGAAATTAATTGCCTTATTATTGCTTTGGTGCCCGAGGTCCCAAACCACAGACATGTATCTATGCATGATTATAGGCGATATCACATTTGTAATACTATATACAAGTGCATTTCGAAGATTATTTGCTAAGTTAAGCGATTGTCTCCCGAGAGATTATAAAAATAGGCATGATGCGCTGCAAGGTCGAATATTCTTGCGTGATGTTCTCATCACTCGAGGATCTTATGTGTAATTATCACTACTTAATAACGGTCATTGAGATGTTACTTTTCAAAGTAGACGATACCAATGAAGGCCTATGACTGAAACGGGATGGGTGCATTATTGATGTTGTCCTAAGAATGGTGCTCTGCCTGCATTAAAAATGTATAAAGGCATGCATCACTACTCAGCCTTCTTTCTCGTGGCATTTGTAAATGGTGAACTTGCGGGGTTTTTTGCTAGCAAGCGTGGATTAAGGCGAGGGGACCCCTTGCCTTTGCTTTTCATCATTGCAATGGAAGCCTTCTCTAGATCTTTATCGGGTGAGCGCCCACGAGGGGCACGATTTGATTTCATCCAAAATGTGCAGAAGTCAACTTGACTCATGTATGTTTTGCGGATGACATTTTTTTATTTGCTGGTGGAACGTCTTCCAGTGTCCAAATTATTATGGACGAGTTGTACAAGTTTGAGAACTTCTCCGGGCTCCAAGTGAACAAACGAAAGTCTTCACATCCTCGCTGCCGGGGTTAATGGTGATGTCAAAAAATGATATTTTGAACATTGCGAACTTTCTTTAAGGGAGTTTACCTATGATACCTTGGAGTTCCACTCATGTTCAAGACTTTCTCATTGTGATTGTGAGCGCTCCTGTGATAAAGCGCTGGCGGGGATCCGAGGCGTGGACAAGTAGATCATTATCCTTTCTTGAGAGCAGATTACTTGTTTGTTATCTTCGGTGTTGTATAACATTCAAATGTCTTGTTGTGCGATATGTTCATCATTCAAAGTACACTATTGATAAAGTGAGCAATTTCGAGCGACTTTACGTGGTGGTAAAAGTGGGAATGCTCGGCGTGCGAATTAGATGGGGGAATACGTATGTCTTCCAAAAGGAAGAGGAGTGGATTAGTGCAACGTCAGTTAAAGATTCAAACATGCGAAAGTTATGAAACACATTTGAATCGCTTTATAGGTTGACTTTTACGGTGGTTTCGTCTGGAAGGCTTTATATATTTAAGACAGGGAGTTTGTGGTGTGCAAAGATACCTTCGAAATGTTCCTGGAGTTGGAGGAAAATTCTTCAGCTCAGAGACAGAATTAGACCCTTCATAAGACACAAGGTGTGTAATGGTGCTAGGACTTTCTTATGGCATGATTTCTTGATGCAGGAGCATCTATAAACACACCAAACATTGGGAATTCAGTCCTAATTATTGAAGAATCGACTGGGAGGTCAAGACGACTGGTCACATGTGAAAACTCCTTTGACCCCATTCGCTCTCGGGAAGGCAAAAAACGTCGACTGACAAATTCGATGTGGAGCCGCTATATTAATTTTAGAAAGTTTGTTGCTTATTTTACGAAGATTTGCTTTATTTATTTTGTAAAGCTTTGCTTTATTTATTTTAGGAAGATTTGTTTTGTTTATTTTGTTTTCTTTGTGAAATAGTTTTAATTTAGAAAATTTCTTTTCCTAGTTAAAGTAGGTTTTGTAATTTAGGAAAGTTTCTTTCTTAGTTAAACTAGAAGTTGCTTTTGATTTAAAAAGGAGGCTATATATACACCCATAATGTAGTCTTTGACAATCAATTCAAGCTTAATATTTTCGCATTTCTCTTTAAGAGTTCTCTCTCGTTCTCTTATCTCTTGTGGCTGGATTCCCTGGGACGAAGTTCGTGGCTTTGCTACCTAGGTGGATCGTGGCGGTTCTTTGTCCTGGCCATCAATCAACCCGTCCATGTCTGATTGTAGCGCCTTCACCCATCAACTATCTTGTGTGGATCGTTTACTAACTCCTAGTAACCACTCTTGTGCAAACTCTACTTTCCATCACCATCTCATCTTTCTAAACTCTCTCATAATCATATTTTCAACCTCAACCCAAAACTTTCCAAATCTTGTTCCATACTACCAAAACCTTCCTAAATAATTCCCTTTCCCCTTTATATACTATAAATTCACTTTCTTAACTTAGAAATCTCTAAAATTGGCCCATAACCTATTTTCGACCCAAGAAACTACCCTAAACCCATATTTTGACTTACCTAAACTGATCATCCATCACTATCCCAACCTTGCATCAAAGTGGTATCAGAGTCATGGATTGATGGTCGATCATAAACTAAACGGTGCTTGATGCCAGAGACAAGATCTCTAGATACCTAGCTTGAGTCGCTCACCAGCCAAGGAGGAAAAATATGATTTTATGAAGAGCAGAGCCCAGTCAACCCTGAACGCTTCTCGGGGCACAAGAAAGCTAAAGGTATGTATGTACGAGATCATAGACATCATGGGAGGTATGATTGCTACTACCGTAATGAAGATTACCATAAGAGGCATTGTAAATCATGATGAAGTTGCTTAGATTCAATCCAAAATTTAACATTCCAGAATTTGATGGAAGGATGGATCCTGATGAATTTTTGGATTGGCTTAATATGGTGGAACATGTCTTTGAGTATTATGATTCCCCTGAACGTGAAAAAGTGAAGTTGGTGGCTACAAAGATGTGCAAGAATGCTTCTATTTGGTGGAAAAACATGAAGAGATAACGTGAAAGAGATGGTAAAAAGAAGATTCAAACTCGGGAAAGCATTTAAGAAGAACTAAAAAGGAAGTACCTTCCCTTTAACTACTACCAAGACATCTACCTCAAAATTCGTAATTTTAAAGCAACAGATTTGAGTGTGGAGGAGTATTCGCTAAGTTTGTAAACTTGATTATCAAAGGAGACTTGCAAAGAGGTCGAGGAATATGTGTATAGCCCACCACTACATTGCTGGTTTGAGATCTGCATTGCTAGAGTTATTTTTTGCAACCATATAATAGTCTTCAAGATGTGATGAAACTTGCTTGAAGGTTGGGAAAAAAAGTATGGAAACTCTACTACAACTAAGAGTGTGGCTAATGAAGGGTTTGTTGAGGGTTCTCAATTCTTGGAATCCTAGTGGTACGAAAAACTACCCCCACTCAAGTAAAGAGTGAAGCGCAACAAGAATTGGCTTCTAAGTCAAAGACGTGTTTTATGCCAAGGGCCAGTAATATTGATTCTGAATGTCCTAACCAATAAGCGTTTGCCTTAATTGAGGAAGATGATGCCAAGGAAGATGTTGAACAAGTGATCGAATCTAACCATGTCCAAGAAGACGATGAGAACAAATCACTGCTGTCAAAATCTAAGTTGGATGTTGAAGAAGTAGTCGAATCTAACCATATCCAAGAAGATGAGGAGAAGAGTTCACTACCGCCAAATTTTTTGATTTAGAAATGAAAGATGTTTTTGTGATGCGACGACTTTGGTTGTCAAGAAACCGAAGTGAAAAGAATTCTCACAAGAAGCTAAAATCAATTATAGAATTTATCAAGTAATGCCTAAAGAAATACCACGGCTTTCTACCTACGAGGGGTAATAACATCAAATGCACCTCATACTGTGCTTTGGTTTCTAATAAGCCAGCCTCTATGAAGAGCCCTAAGGAGCATGAAGAGTTTAAAACAATAAGTTGATGATTTTCGACAAAGGGCTTGCTCAAGAGACAGAAGTTCCTAAGGTGGTTCCCACTATGTTGGTGCATGAAAAAGATGGATCTTGGAGTATGTGTTTTGATTGCTGCTTTCAACAACATTTTTATTCAGTGAGGAAGCAAGATTCAACAAAGGGCAAAGAGTGGAACAATATGAAAGACAAGTATATACATTTCAATCTACCGGTATTTGATCCAAAGTGGATGGATCTGCTACACATGATAAAAAGAGAGGTGTTCCAAGTTGCTGACAAGAATATTATTCCTCCAAGATTATTAAGAAGATCATAAAGAATGCTTACAAGGTTAAATTGTCCTGATCGCAATATCTTTCCTACATTCAAGGTTAGATTCGAGGCTTTACCATGGTGAAGACCTCGAGAACAAGTCTTTTTCCCAACTATGGGCTCAAGCCTAGGAGCATCTATAAACACACCAAACATTGGGAATTCAAATTCTAATTATTGAAGAATTGGATTGGGGAGGTCAAGACGATTGAATACATGTGAAAACCCTTTTTCGGACCTCACTACCTCACAAAAACATGGCCGACTCGACAAACCCCATGTGGAGCCGCCATATTAATTTTAGAAAGTTTGCTTTATTTATTTTACGAAGATTTGCTTTATTTATTTTAGAAAGTTTGCTTTATTTATTTTAGGGAAGATTTGTTTTGTTTATTTTTTCTTTTAGGAGTTGCTTTTTGTAATTTAGAAAATTTCTTTTCCTAGTTAAAGTAGAAGGTTTTCTTTGTAATTTAGAAAGTTTCTTTTCTTAGTTAAACTAGAAGTTGCTTTTTTGATTTGTGAAAGTATGAGCTATATATACACTCCATAATGTAGTCTTTTGACAATCAATTCAAGCTTAATAATATTTTCGCATTTCTTTTAAGAGTTCTCTCTTTGTTTCCTCTTATCTCTTGTGGATTCCTGGGACGAGTTCGTGGCTTCTCATACCTAGGTGGATTCTTTTGGTGGCGGTCTTGTCCCATGACAATCAACCCGTCCATAGTTGATCGTGGCGCCTTCACTCCATCAACTATCTTTGTGGATCGCTTCATTAACCCGTATAACCACTCTTGTGCAAACTCTACTTTCCATCACCATCTCATCTTTCTTAAACTTTCCATAATCATATTTTCAACTCCAACCTAAAACTTCTAAATCTTGTTCCATACTACCAAAACCTTCCTAAAATACCCTTTTCCCTTTATATACCATAAATTCACTTTTCTTAACTTAGAAAATCTCTAAAATTCATTCCATAACCTATTTTGGACCCAAGAAAACTACCCCAAACCCATATTTTGACTTACCTAAACTTCTGGATCATCCATCACGGTCCCAACCTTGCATCATTTCTGGAACCCGATTGGCCCTCTCCTATCTTGTTATGGAGAACGGATTATTTATGATTCTGCTATTCATGTGAACGCCTACGTGAAGTAGGTTATTGTTTGTGGTAGGTGGAACTCCGGTCAACAGAAATTCACCGACCTTATCATATCAAGAATAGTCGCAGGACTATCCCATTGATGATTCGAGAGAGGATATTGTTTCGACACTCAGCCCTCCTAGGTTTTTAGTTAGCTCAGCTTGGAACCAGATTAGACCAAGAATGCAGGTAGTAAACTGGCACAATTCGGTGTGGTTCCCCCAAGCTATTAGGAGACATGCTTTTATAGTTTGGTTAGTCATCCATGATAGATTGCGTGGGGAGCTACTATATATCATTTATGGAGACAACGCAACAGCAGAATCCATGAAAACCTCTATACTTCCGCAGAGACTATCTTTCACATCATATGTAATGAGGCTCGACTTAGAGTCCGTATGCGTAAGGTCGATGATAATCTCGCAACATATCTCGTGCGAGAGATGGTCTTTTCCTCTTTCTATCCCAGCCATCAGGGTTTCCACCTATTGACTTATGACCCCGCTCACTGGGTGGTTGGTCTCTTTCGCCCGGTGTGGGCGGGTGTTCCTCGTTTTGCCTCCGTCCTGTGTCGTGGCTCGCGGTTTGTTTCGCAGGGTGCTTCGCTAAGTTTGGCATGGTCGTTTCTGAGTGTGGCCTACATTGAGGATCGGGGTCCTATTCGCGAGGTAATAGTGTTTGTTTATGTAATCAGGTCTGGATGCGGGCTTTCGTTATTTGGTGTTCTATTCTTGGGGTTTCGCTTATACTGCTTCAAGTGGTTGTATTGGTTTGGTTTGCTGTTTATCAGGTGTTTTTGTTTCGGGCTGTTGCCCTTTCCTATGTTTTTTAGGGGAGGTGCTGGGTCTCGGGTTGCTTTTTCTAGCTGGGCTCGTGGCTTCGTATTGTGGCTGATCGTTGTTAAGCTTTGGCCTTTTTTGGAAATAAATTCTTACTTATCCAAAAAAAAAAAAACTGAGACAGTTGAGATCTCCTTGAACAAGGAATTGGATGGGTTCCAAAGTGAAATTGATCAAAAATTGGACATCCTGCAGGAATCCATCTTAAAGCTCACCAACTGCCTTGTTCAAGCAGGAAGAGAGTCCAAAGGAAGAGTGCCTAAATGGCACCACGCGGAGGAGTCAGGTCTACAAAGCAGCCCACAAGAAGGCCCGGTAGAAAATTCTAATCCTCAAACATTGCGTTGTTGTCCGCTATGGGAGAAGAAGGATGCATCCCCCCGTTGTTGACCGAGAAGGGAAGAACACAAAGAGTAATCAATTTACCCCCGCCCCTACCGATTCGCTTCACGACCGCCTCCCACCCGCACCACAATCCCAACCTAAAACACCTATTGCCAATGCCTAGGCCACCTATAACCCACTGTACATATTGCCTCGTAAAATCAAAACAAAGAAAGATCCGCCTCCCAAAGGTAAGTCCAACCTATCACCGCATGCCATGCGTGAACTTCAAGAGATTAGTAATTCTCTCAGACATAAGTTTGCTAAATTACATCAATGGCATACAAATGGGCCATACGGCATTGGCATAGTGGTTGGTTCGTGCCGACTGATTTGGAGCATCCGCCAATCCCAGATTTAAGTCTGGCTTGCTCCAAGAAATTTTCGACATGTTGGCGCAGTTTTTACAAAGAGCCTTCAAATCCATCGACAGATACACTACCACAAGAGCGTAGGTGGTTAGGTTTCTTTTATGTTTTCTGTATAGTTACGCCACAACCGCTCTACTAATTTTGATTAGGATTTATGTATTAGTCATAGTAGGCAAAGTGATACTTTGTATGTTTAGCTTTCAGATTCATATAGCCATTTTGCTATATCAAAAGCTATTCGCCTATATATATACAGATTGTGATACCATGTTTTGTGCCTTTACCATGTATATTTGTTTTTCTTTCACCTTGAACAATAGAATTGCTTCAAATTGGACAATTGAATTGCCTTTGTTGAGAATAGAATCACTGTCATTTACCTTTATGTTAGAACAACCTCACGATGAGTCAATTTCGTCAATAGTTCCAAAGATGCTCAACTTGAAAATTCTCCTTATGCTAATTCACATACATTTTGAAACCTTGCTTGAAGAAAAAGAAAAATAAAGTCGTGAAGCTCGCTTGAAACCTAACACGGTCCGTGGGGTATATGGCTTAAAGCTTGCAGTCACGCCCTAAGCCTTAATTGTCAGAGTCATCGATTTAGTGTTCAAGCATGGGTGGATAGTAGACTCAACAATTTGTAGGTGCTTGATTTTCAAGTCATTCGGATTCCGCGAAGCCCGTAGAAGCTTGTGGTCATTGATCCTCGGGCTTGATGCCCTAAATCTTAATTGGGTTGGGAGTCACCTGCGGACCCGCTACACCCGACCTTGGGTGAAGCTCCGATTTAAGCATCGTGACCCCACATTGTAGTTGAATAAAGAAAGAAGAGATAACTAGCCCTATCTAGGTTGTTCAACAAACTTAAGGCCATGTCGTTAAGTTAGTTGGGAGTGACAAATTTTGCAATTTATTGGCTTAATCGTTACATAAAGAACCATTAGACTTGGTGGAAATTCCAGCTTGAGATTCATGGAACTAAATATTGACTCGAAATTGTTCGTATGGTTTTGGCTCTTTCATGGCGGTTTTCAAACTTGGTGTCAATTTTTCAGTTTAAAGGTAATGTTTATTTGTTTATACACCTTTTTGAATCATAAATTTTTTGAAAATCACTACATGCATCTCCTTTTTGTTTTTGCATTGCTAAGGGACTAGCAACGTTTTCTTATTGGGGTGTGATTAGTGCCCAAAAAGTGCTATTTTGAACCCTATATTAGATAGGTTTTTAGTGCTTTTTGCGCGCTAATCATGTCATTTATGCCAATTGAAGTGTTCAAGTCTTCTTAGTATCACTAATGTCGTTTAGAGGTTATTTGTGGTTGTTTTGGTGTGTTTTTGCGCATTTCCTGGGAGTTCAATATCGACATGATGAATCATGAAGCATTGAACCTGAATTGTCGACATCAAATTGCACTAAAAATCAAAGAAAGAATGAAGGCAAAGTGATGGAAATCAATGCGTAAGAGGAGCAAAGAGGCAAAGCGCTGCAAATCAAGATCCTGTGGGATTCTCGCTAAGATTGCGAAAATTTCCTCAAGAACCCTTAGCTTAAAATTTTCGCAGAATCTTAGCTTAAATTGTGAATTTTCGCTGCATCTAAAATTTTCGCTATGTAATCATTCCTAGCGAAATTCACTGCCGCTACTGATTAAGACTTCAAGGTTAGCGAATTTTCTAGCTAGCTTAAATTTCCTTGCTGCTTATTCGTGATTTCGCTACCTACGAAATTGATATGCTCTTAAATAAATTCATCGCTTTGTCATACTTTTGTAATTAATGCAAACCGACTTCAATTTTGGTGTATTACTCTCTTGTTCCTTAAATTAGCCAAAATGTTAGGCTTTATGGTATTTTCATACATTGGGTGGCCTATATAAGCCCCCTCCATTTTGTAACCCGAGGTAACTTTTAATCTTTCAATACATACGCAGCTTTTTATTTTCTTTCAGTTTTCTCTCTTCTCTCTCCTCTTTCTCTCCCTTTCATGCCAACACCTCCAAGTGATGACAACTGGAGTGATGAGTGGCTAAAACCACTTCCTTCTTGAAGTAAAAGGTCACTGGGGTGAGATCTTAAGGTCGCTGGTGGTGACCCTGCTAATGCCAGCAGTTTTATATTTTGGTTTCCAATTTTCTAACTTTAGGTTTAAAGCTTGATGTAATTTCTTCACAATACTTGGCAAGCTTTTGTGGTTTAGTGTATTCTAGCTTTAGACACACTAATATCCATTAGTTGCCATTTACGAGCCACCGGTGCAGGTTAAGGGGCTAGGTTTTCACTCAAGTGCATCCACTTTGATCAATACTTGCAATCTTTAGGTTCAAAGGGATTCTTATTTTTGCATCCATTAAGACTCATTAGTTACCCTTACTAATTACTGTAGGATGAGTCAAGATAGATTTTTGACCGGTCTGGAACCATAAATGTTAAATAAATGCTTTCTATCAAAGGGAAAATTATTAGGCTTAGGTTTTAATGCCAAATGAAGATCCACGGGGAGATGACTATATGTCATCCCTCCCCAACGCGAGGAAATTAACTCGGGGACCTCTCAGTTAACCTAGGATCTTAAACTCAGTGGCCCAATGCTTCAAGGAGTTCGATTTTACATTTTATTTTATTTACTTTCAGTTTGCAACCAACCACCCCACTGTTTTTACCCCCACCTTAAAATCCAAACCAAATTCACCAGTTTTGTTTTCACTCAAATCATTTGTACGAAGAAAACCCATCCTCGTGGTTCGAATCTTGATTTCACTATAATCAAGAAAGAGTCGACCACGGCAAAGAGGGAGGAACTTAGGGTATATAAATTTTGTTGATTCAAATCAAATTTCATCGTGTACGAATCATGAGCTTACTGGTTTTTGCTAGCAAGGGGAGGGGGGCTGTCAAGGGGACCCTTATCCCCTTCTCGTTTCTTATTGTTATGGAAGCCTTCGAGATCCCTATCTAAGGCGTCTTCAATCCTAGATTTGATTTCCACCAAATATAAAGCGATCGACCACACTTGTAATTTGTCGATGATATATTTTATTTACCAAAGGAAATACATAAGTGTGCAAATTACTGATGAGTCAAGAAGTTCGAGGCATTCTCGGGAATGCAAGTTAATAAGCAGAAGAGTGTTGTGTTCTTGGCAGGGATTAATGACAATGTTAAATCTAATTATCCCACATGACTCGGCCGAATGTGAGTTTTGCCTGAAATAATCGTGTCTAACCTATCTCCTCCAGTCGCCTCACTGATCACAACCACTTCTCGGAGCAAGATTACGGGCGTGATTCACTGGGGATCAGTAGATACCTTTCCTTTTTGTGTGTAAATACATCTTATATCAACAGTTCTCTATAGCATTCAAACGTATTGGTGCAGTATGTTCATCATCCCTAAGTTTACATGTTATAAGATTGAACAGATCTTTAAAGGGTTTTTGTGGTCGGGCAAAGATGTGAATGCCCGAAGAGCTAAGGTGGGCTAGAAGCCTCTCGGTCCTCCTAAGGAGGAGGGTGGTCTTGGGCTGCATCATATAAATGTAACACCTTGTATATGTTTTGTTATATTCAAGTAAGGATTTTAGAGCAATTCAAGTAGAACTTATGGCTTATGATATTAAATCAGGATTAAGATTAGCCATCTTAATGGTTGGTTTAATTAGAGGATTATGTAAGTGTGTTAGATTGCATTTTTATGGCATGGGTCAATTATGCAATTAGGTAAGCTTAGTGGTTTTGTTAGGCTCAAATTAAGGTCCCAAGGACCACCTTGAAAAAAACTCATAGCGGGAGTAGGACTAAAGTGTAATATCCCGTGAGCTATGTGGCATCATGGAGGCATGACACCTCATATATGCATGGTAGGAGATCTTGACACATGGCAGTGCATGAGAAGAGCTTCATATGTGCCAAGCAAACTAATTTCTCTTGGTTTTGGATGCTAGACCAACTTCTTGCTAGAAAGTGAAAATTCCGAAATTTAGAAAGCTGCAGAGAAAGTTCTAGAGAAGCTGAGAGGAAGGAGGAGAAACCCATTTGAAGGAAAGCTTGGTTTTTGGTGGAAAAGTCTACTAAGGTATGTAAACATGATCTGAGGGCCTAGTTGTATTTCTTATGGACTTTGGTTATATTCTAGGGTTTTGTCAGATTACATCCAAACCCTGGGATTCGATGAATGTGGTGTTTCTGAGGGAACCCTAACCAAAGACCAGCTTGTGAAGATGGCATGTGTGTGTGTGTGTCCAAGGAAAGGCCCAACCTTCCCTCGACCATGACAATGTTTCGCCATGTTGGCCTAAAGAACCTCGAACCTGGGACGGGAGAAGTGGGTCTCTCCGTCTCTCTCCCGAGATGGGCTTCGTCACAACCATCTTGTGGTTTCCGATTCCGCCTGGGAACATGTGGATTCCGTTTCCCTTCTAGGGAAACATGATTCTTCAAGAGAGCTATGTATCCCCGCTTCGAAACTAGATGGAAATGGCCAGACCGGGTCAAGTGGTCTGAGAGACTGAGTTATCTGGGTTTGGAAACATCATGTTCCGTATCTAGGTAAGAGATGACTGAGTGACCGCCACATGTGGGTACCAAAATATCGATGACGACCTGAGACTCCTGTTCCCAGACCGCCGACGACAACGTTTGGAGCGTCCGAACCGACTAAACGTGGTCTAAGGCTGGGAGCATCCCGCATCCTAGAATAGCGGAAAAGGAAATGGAGATCGGGTTCGGCGACACTTCTATAGTCGCTTGCTCAGTTAGTCTGGGCCCCGGTGAGTACATCTTACCGATCTCGCGGTTTCCCAAATCATGGGTCCCTGGGCTGGTCTCGCCGGTCGACACCGACGCCGATGAGGGGATCTTTTGGTCTGATTTCGGGTTCAGATCCAAGTGAGGACGTCTTAACAGGATCTGATGACTCAAATATCGTCCTGCAGCTGGTTATGCACTGTTCCGACTGACGCCGACACGACGACGGATAAAATGGCGCCGCTTATCGGCTAGGTCCGATTCGTTATCCAGACCGCTTCAAGAAGTTCATTGAGGTCGGGTTTCCCACCAGCGCTTAGAGTTCCAAGTGGATCGCTGGAAGACTAAGGATGACGACGCTCGCACGACGCCTTTAAAATGGGTGGTCGTAAAGTGTCTCGACTTTGTTGCCGGGTCCTAATTCTTCGTATATATCGCTCTCGCCGATCCGGTCAAGGCGCCGAATATAGAGGTAATCTGTATGTGTTTTGTGGCTTCGCTTGGGTTTTTTCTACCTGTTGGTTTTTACCTGATGGAAGTCATGGATCAGAAGGCAAATTTTGTCAACATTGTCCATTTTTAGAATGGTCTTTACTACGCTGGTTAGCGTAATTGGGGTCTAAGGCATCCCACGTGATCTCCTCGTTCATGTTCCTGCTCGGACGTAGATCACTTTAACACGCTTGATGTTTGCCATTTTCTGAAGGTCACTATGCTAACGCTAGTTACTGCCTACTGTGTTGTGCCTGATGGTTCCTTTGGTTATTTTGGTGCCGCACTCAAGCCAGGGTTTTCTTCGGGTAGCCTCAAGTTGCCTTTGCCCTGGATCAGGCTGGTTTTGGTTTAACCCTTCTTGCCCTGGGAAAGGGCTTGGTAATATTGGTTGGTTCGCATGTTATCCCGTATGTGGGGCCCGGTGTTTGGTTTGTCTTCCTTGCCCGGTGTAATGGGAAGGCTGTTATTTGGTTGTTTTGCCTGTTGGCATTTATTGTGCTTGTTAGGCTGATGTCCCTCTCCTAATATTAGGAGTGTGTCAACCGCCTTCCCGCTTTCTCGTGTGTGGTCTCGCCTCTCGTATGATTGTCATGGGCTTTGCCCTTTTGGAAATAAATTCTTAATTATCCAAAAAAAAAAGAAAAGAACTCCGAACTGGATGATTCTAGTTGGAGAAGGAGCCCAAGACCTAGCCCTTCGAATGTCTAGAAGCAACCAAGAACTAAACCCTACCATAAGACCCTTAAATTTGAGGTTGAAAGTCGATACATTCTGTTCCCGTCGGAGCAGCCTAGCTTCTTGGAGTCATAAGTTGAGTTATATTGATCCAAATGGAGTGATTCAAAATTTTTTTTTAAAGTAGACACTTAGGGGAGTAACTTCATGAAGAAAGTATGGCTAAAATTATGGCTCATTTGTTCCCATAATTTCGTCAAAGTAAGGTACAAGTGTTGTGTGTGCTGTTTTTGTTACCCTAATAAGGGGTGTTAAATGTTGATATTAGTAAGTGTAAAAGAGAGTGCTCTTGAAGGATCAAGGTTTATGTTGGTAGGTATAAGAATATGTGTGATTCGAAAGGGTGAAGTAGTAATAAACCAATTGGGTAATTTTATGTAACCCTGATTGTCTGAGGCAATAACTCTATGACTTGTTAATCGGCAGATCCTTCGAGTAGCCTCGCTTTGACTTCCTCGAGACTTGTGGATTTTTAATCCAAGGAAGGTAGGGGATCTCAGAACCATCTCCCCGCTTATACCATGGCTCGACGAAATTCTATACCATTCCATGCTTGAACTGTGATTTTCTAACGATATATATAAATGTGTATATTTTTATCAATGGAATTCTTGAATTAATCAGTACATGATGTTTTTAAATATCCATGTGGGGTGAATGCTTTGTGAAATTGTTTTAGAAGCATGATACGTATGGGACCTGTGTGAGAGTCCGGACATAGGACACGGACTATGACTAGTCCCCTGGGTCAGAACCTTAAAAGGTCACATATATACTGGATGTGGGCATATCCCCGGTGGTAAATCCCAAGAATTTGTCGTTATATGATGGGCATATCCCCGGGTAGCAAGTCCCAGCACTCGTCGTTGTTCGGGATGACTTTGCTACCCCGGTGAAAGCCCAAAAGAGTCACCGACGAGGGGTTTAGATGGTGGTGTGATTGTATCCATTTGTTTCCACATCAACCTATTAAATTGAAAATGCTCATGTTTTGAGATGTGTTGAATTCATTTGTTTTTTGAAATGTTTATAAGCATGGCTTGTTATGGATTCTACTACTCGAGTTGTCGAACTCACTCCCTCATTATTCCTCTCCACCTTGATGCGCGCACGAGGCCACCGCACGAGCCGAGAGCCACTCATGGCTTCGAGGTCAATCAGGTGTCACTTTGTTACGCTTCAAGTGTTGCCTATGATTTTGAGGAACATCTAGTGTTGTGTGGAGGTTCACACTGTATATTTTGGACAGTTCATATCGATCATGGGTCATTGTATATTTTGCTTGTGGCCATTAGTTTGGGACACTTTGTAGAAAGTTTTTGGGATTTTGAGTAAATATTATTTTGATCAAGTGTAAGTGTATAGTCTTGGGTGCATTGAGGACTGCTCTCGCATGTATATGTATATATATGTTTTGAGACCTGAATTGAGTTTTAATTACGCTTTCTAGGCGACATTCCAAGTGGCTTTTAATTGTGTTTGGAAGAAATATGTGCTGGGATATATGGTGTAGGGCTAGTGGTAGCCCCTTTTATGCCAAGTGTTGGATTTTGAAAGAGTCCTATGTTAGGGACTCATGATGAAAAAAAAAAAAAGATGGTAAAATAACATAAATCACACTGTGGAAATCAGGGTGTGACAATAAAGGATTGGAATGATGCTGCTATCATGAAGCACATATGGAATTTGTTCTATAGGAAGGACTCTATTTGGGTGGTCAAAAGTAGAGGTTCTATTGAGGCGGTGGTAGCATCTGAACGCCAAGATCCCCCCGAGATGTTCTTGGTGCCGCGAAGATTCTTCAAATGAGGGAGGAGGAGAATTTCACAGCATAAAGTGTGGTGTTTAGACCTTCTTATGGCATGATTTTGGAACCTCCCTTGGGTCCAATACTTCTCTTTATGGGAAAGGATTCTTTATGACTCACCATAGGAATGCTTTTGGGTTGTTTCGTCATGTGATGGTACATGTGGAATTGCCTGAGCATCACTCAAATGCACCTCATAGCACTTAAGAATAGCTGTTCTGACTACCCTCCTGATACCTCTAGAGAGGATGTTATATCTTGATCCCAGTCTCTGACTGGTGTTTTTACTGTTAGCTCTACTTGGAACTCTATCAGACCACGCAAGCCTCTTGTACACTGGCATGCAACTGTGCGGTTCTCTCAGGCTATTAAAAGGCACTCCTTCATATCCTGGCTAGTTATCCAAGACAGACGATACCTCAAGACAAGCTCCTTAAATGGGGCCTCATCAATTCTATCTCTTGTGTTTTATGCCAGGCCAGTGTTGAAGATAGGAACCATTTATTCTTTGAGTGCCAGGTTATAGCTGGAATCTGGATGAAGGTTCTTAGGCTATGTGGGCAATACAGGTTACCGAGGAGGTGGGAGAACGAATTTCGATGGGTGACTGGGTGTAAGGGTAATTCCTTTTGCTCTATCACTAATAGGATTTCTTGGGGAGCTACCATTTATCACTTGTGGAGGCAGCGAAATGCTAGAGTCCATGACAACCTTTTTATTCCTGTTGATTCTATTTTCTCTCATTTGTAATGATGTCAAGCTCAGAATCACAAGCTTTCATAATGTAGCTGACAACCCTGCGAATAGAGCTAAGTGCGAGAGATGGCCTTTTTCCCTTGCTATCTTGTGGTCCACCGGGGATGCTTGAGTTTGGTGTGATGGCGTGCTTGCAGCCCCTGGGATTGTGGGTCATTTATAGTTGTTGTTTCCTGCTTCTGCTCCTGATGTGGGAAGTTATTCCATTTTTATGTCGATTAGTTTTTGGTTTTGTGTGGCCTGTGGCCCTGGGATGTGGGCCGTTGATTTTAGTTTGAGTTGTGTTATCATGTGTTTTTTTTTGATAACCAAGGTGATCGGGTCCGCTTTACTCCATCCCCATAATCCCCTCGGGGGCCCCAGTACCTACGTAAGACTCCCCCAAAGATCCCCAGGCTCAAACCTTAATCCACCGCCTTTGTGAGGCAGGGCCCTAAGCTAACCGAGCTCCCTGTGAGGGAATATCAGGTGGTTTTTTTATATGGCTGATGCCCCTTTCCTTTGTTTTTAGAGGAGGTGCTGTCCGTTTTTGTTTAGTCTGGTGGCCTTTGGCTTATTTTTTTTTTTTTGGATAAATAAGAATTTATTACCAAAGGGGCAACGCCAACCAAAGAATACAATGAACAGAGGCCCGAGGCCACAACCAGTTAAGAAAAACGGACAAAGACCTCCCCTATAAATATAGGAACAGTAACAACTTCGAACAACACAGAGCCACAACAAAGATTAATAAGCCCACACCGGGCAAAAAGAAACAACACAGCACTTTCGCCCACAACCCGGGCAGCAGCACAAGGCCCCAACACCTGGATAAATCAAGCATCCAACCTACCAGAGATAAAATATTAATAGGGAAGGACCATCTCCTCACACATTGATCTCGCTTGGGTGTGACTATCAACAACCTTCTCGGAGACCGTAACACGGCGCTCCAACATAATCACAAATGAGGTGAAAATAGTATCACCGGAGCATAGTCATACATGAATTTATTTATTCCATGGATTTACTTCGCTTCTTATTGCTTGCTATTTGCATCTTTTACTTAATCGGTCTATTTCATTGACCCGCGATATCTATATCGGAGATGGCTTGCTTATATTGCGTCCCTAGTATTATTTAGTCGCGGAGCGCTATCGGATTATGGTTATCGAGGATTGCTATTCACGTTAGAAATCTCACGTCGCGATTATTATTAGTGGCCTGTGTCCGGGATGTGGGCTATTGGTTCAAGTTTGTTTGTGTTATCAGGTTGATTGTGTTTTGGGCTGCTTCAAATTCTAAATTTTGAGGAAGATATCTTGGCGATAGTGGAAGGGAAGATACTTCCTTTTTAGTTCTTTCTTCATCTTTTCCGAAGTTTCACCTTCTTCTTTGTCATCTTCCATTTGCCTCTTTAAATTTTCCACTAAAAAGCATTCTGCCCATCTGGGATAGACACCCAAATCTCACCTTTTGCCGCTTCTGGGATCACAATATTCAAAGACACGTTCGACGATATTAAGTCAATCCAAGAAGTCATTAGCATGCATTCTTCCTTCAAATTCTGGAATATCAAACTTTGGATTGAATCTGGAACTTTCCTCATTATTACGTTTCTCATAGTAATCATCATCGCGGTATCAATCTTCATACCTTCCTCCATAATCATATTCTTCTCGAATGCTTGTTCAGTTTTCGCGCCAAGTAATTCGAACTCGCTAGGCGCACGCCCCTGGCCAAAACTTTTTCATCACCTTCACCTTCCATGATGGTCTTTGTCGCCATAGGATCATCATTGATAGCCATCTGCTTTTGTAGACGCTGAACCACAGATTCAAGATCAGCAATTCTTGTCTCCGGAACCAAGAATACCCTTTAGCTTATGATCAACCATCAATCCTTGAGCTTTCATACCACTTTGATGCAAGGTTGGGACCGTGATGGATGATCTAGAAGTTTTGGTAAGTCAAAATATGGGTTTGGGGTAGTTTTCTAGGGCCAAAACAGGTTATGGACAAGTTTATGAGAATTTTCTAAGTTAGGGAATGTGTATTTGTGGTATATAAGGGGAAAATGGTATTTAGGAATTGATGCAAGGTTGGGACTGTGATGGATGATCCGTAAGTTTAAAGTCAAAATATGGGCTCGGGGGTAGTTTTTCTCGGGGCCAAAATAGGTTATGGACAAATTTTGGAGATTTCTAAGCAGGAAAGGTGAATTTATGGTATATAAGGGGAAAAGGGTATTTAGGAAGGTTCTAGTAGTATGGAACAAGATTTGGAAAGTTTTCGCTGAGGTTGAAAATTTGGTTATGGAAAGTTTAGAGAAAAGTATGAGATGGCGAGGGAAAAAAGCAAGAGTTTGCACAAGAGTGGTTACTTAACGTTAATGCAACGATCCACACAAAATAGATGACTGAGCCGCGCCCACAATCAACTATGGATCGCTGATCGATGTTTCCGACAAAGACTTCACCACCAAGGAATCCACCCTAGGTATGAGAAGCCACTCTAACCTGCCCCTGGCTTAATCCACCCAAGAGATAAGAGAACAAGAGAGAACTCTTAAAAAAAGAAATCTGAAAATATTATCAAACTTGAACTGATTTGTCAAAAGACTACATTATGGGGGGTATATATAGCCCCTTGCTTTCTAAATCAAATAAAGAAACTCCTACTTTAATTAGGAAAAGAAACTTTCTAAATTACAAAAGGCAACTCCTAAAAGAAAACTTTCTAAAATAAAATATTGGAGCAAATCTTTCAAAAAGGGATAGAATAAAAATATTGGACAAATCTTTCTAAAAGAAATACAACAGAATCATAAAACAAATCCCCTCCATAAGATCCTTAGTGCAAATCTTTCTAAAATCAATATGGCGGCTCCAAATCGAGACAAAATGCTCTCATGGTCGGGCTCGTCGTTGCCTTCGCAGCGGGAGTTCACAGGATGACAACCGTCAGGGTGGGGACCAAGGATACCCATGATGGACGGCCATAGCCGGCTCGCCCTCCGTATTACCCATGATGGATCCTCGGCGCTCACGCCGAGCCCTTGATAACGCTCGCCGCCGCCAACGATGCAAACCGTATCGCTTCCGTGACACTGCGGATGTGCAACATCGCCTTAATGCCGATTTTGGTACAACACTACCAGATCTACAGGATCAGGCTCCCCCGGCTTCAGTCCCTAGACGATTGGAAGAGGTGACCACGTGGTCGCTGGCCAAAGGCGATGAATGGGTTTCAGTCCGATCCTTAGGTTACTGCATAAGGCCAGGGTCGCCCACACACCGAAAAGGGGCTTCCCCTTCACTGCCCCAAAACAGGGGTACCTACAATGGAGTTCACATCCCAGGTGCGACCTCCTCCGGTGCGTTTAAAATGGTTTCGAATCAAGTTTCCGGTGGCTCCATCGGAGTCATCAACGATGCAGCAGATTCCACGGATTCCATTGTCACCGCTAACAACGTTGATGCCGTGTCCTTAAATCTCCAAGGTCCGGCTCCGACGAGCCGTCCGTGGGAAACCTAAGCCAGTTCACGCTTAGTTTGTTAAGGAAGTTCCCGTAGGAATCAAAGTGGAGAGATCCGTGAGGCTTCTAGTTTCGTACTGGGATCTCGTCCCGGCTTCGGCAGGGTCCGGGGTTGCCAAATAACTTTCCCTCTAAATCGAGGTCATTGTTTGTCGGCCTGGCTTCATTTGCTCTGTGTCTTCTGAGTTTCCACCCCTTCTATAGTGGATTGCAAGACGATTATCAAATCCTCCAAACGAGTACTGTTAGAAGGTGTGGGCTTATGGGAAGGATGCCTTGTTGGTCAGTTCTTCGACAAGCGTCTTCCCCTACATGTGGTTAGGTCAGTTGTTGATAGGCTTTGGGGCAAGCATGAAATGCCTGAGATCACCACCATAGATGGGTTGTATATTTTCAGGTTTAGGGACCGGGAGGCTCGAGATTGGGTTTTGGAAAATGGACCTTGGTATATTGCTGGTAGACCAATTATTCTTCGAATATGGAAGCCAGGCATGGAAATGCTCAATGATCAGCTCACTTCCATCCCTATTTGGATAAAGTTTTTTAACATTCCGCTAGAATATTGGACTGTTACTAGCCTTGGGTGCATTGCAAGTGCTGTTGGTATTCCCCTTCACCTTGACACCACCACTGAGAACCACTCAAGGTTATCTTTTTTTTTTTTTTTTGATAACCAAGGGGTGAACTCTCAATCTGTTCTATTGGACCTGGGAAATGGTAAGTACTCTGATATACGAATTGAATACCCATCGGTTCCTCAGAACTGTTCCCATTGTAAGATTTTTGGACATAGTCGCTTGAAGTGCCATGTTGTGAAGGGAATGGGTTCAGTCATAAATGGTATCAAAGCCTTCTAATGGCCAGGAATATCGCGGATTTACTCCAGCTTAATGCTCACAAGGTTGTCACACATAGGTGACTTATTACTAACTCCAGCCTAAGGCTTCCGAACTGACGAGTACAGAAGGTTAATGGTGTCGAGCAAATTTCATACAAGGTTGACTGGGCAATCCTTTCTGAGTCTTGCTAGTCATGAAGACGCGGCAGACACTAGGATATAGTTGTTGCTCGAGAACCCTCCAAATGGTTTCCTACATTACGTTGTTCCGGTCCCACGCCGATGATGTTGTGCCCCTCTGGCGCGGGAGTCGGGTCTCGAGTCTCTGCAGCCCGACCTTCCCAAGATTAGATGAATTTCTGACTCGCTTCCTAATTGTGAAACGTTTAAACACATTAAGAGAGTTGATGAGTTGGACTATTCGTCATTGCCGCTGTCCAAGAAGAAGCTCAAGAAGCTAAAGAAACATAAACATATTGCCAAGTCTGCTAATACTAGCAGTGATGCGGGTATCAACATTCCCTATATTATGGAAATCGACTAATCGTTTTGTGCGTTCCTACTTTCTCAATGGATTCGCTACCTAAGCTCCTGGTTGTATGAAGTTTTTATTTGATTTTCCTGTGCCCGAGGTGTGGGCTTATTATATCTTTGTTTGGTATGGCCGGTCTAAGATGCTTGGTTGCCCTGCCCAGGCAAGGGTTGAGGGTGGGTTGTTGACTTGTAGTGTGTAGTGTTGTTGGTAGTTCTGTATCGGGCTGATGCCCCTTTTCCTATGATTTTAGGGGAGGTGTTGTCCGTTTGTCATTTTCTCTGGTAGTCGTTTGGCTTAGTGTTTTGTTCCTGTTTGTTTGGCTTGGCCCTTTTTTGCAATAAATTCTTAATTATCCAAAAAATATATGGCGCTCCACACTGGGCTCATTCAAGTCTGACCACGTTTTTTTGCCTTCCAAGGCCCAAATAAGGTCCAAAAATGGAGTTTTCACATGTATTCAATGCGTCTTGTCCTCCTGCATCAATCCCCCATAGCTGGGAAAAAAGACTTGCCCTCATGTCTTCACCGTGATAAGCCCTCAAGTCCTCGATATCAACATCGTGGTGAAATTTCATATCTGTCTGCAACAAAGAACTTGTCGCATTCTTCCAATTTTCTATAATTCAAAGGGCCATCTTACCCTTGGCTTGAGCTTTCCAAACTTTCCTGGTGGAAACCTATCTTTGCGAAGGTGTACCCAAACCAATTCGCCAACCTCAAACTCAACATACTTGCGGCGTCTATTTGCTTGTTCCACATATTTGGCATTCTTCTTCTAAATCTTCAAGCGAACTTCTTCATGCAACTTAGAGCCTATTTTGTCCCAAGAAAACTACCCCAAACCCATATTTTGACTTACCTAAACTTCTGGATCATCCATCACGGTCCCAACCTTGCATCAAACCCCCATACTTGTTTAGAGCCTCAACTTTTAAGGCAGCTTTATCACATCTTGAAGAGTGTTATATGGCTACAATTGAATAGTTTTAGGAAATTTTGAACCTCAAACCAAAGAAGGTAGCTGGCTATGGACTCCGCTCCCCACCCTCTGCAAGTCTCCTTTGATCATCAAATCTCAAATCCCGCCGAATACCCTCCACGCCGCATTCATTCGCATCACTCGAATTTTGAAGAAGATATCTTGGCAATAGTGGAAGGAAAGATACTTCCTTTTATTTCTTTCTTCATCTTTCCTCAAGTTTCAATCTTTCTTCTTGTCATCTCTCCGACGTTATTCTTTAAATTTTCCCACCAAAAAAGAAGCATTCTTGCGCATCTTGATAGTCACCAACTTCACCTTTTGCCGGTTGGGGGGATCACAATATTCAAAGACATGTTCGACGGTACTAAGCCATTCCAAGAAGTCATCAGCATGCATTCTTCCTTCAAATTTCGGAATATCAAACTTTCGATTGAATCTAGAACTTTCATCATTTTTAATGCTTCACAAGAATCATCATCGCAGATCGATCTTCATACCTTCCTCCATAATCATATTCTTTGAATGCCGTCCGTAGGCCTCAGGTCTCAAGTAATCTTCCGAACTTCGCTTGGAAGCACAGTTCCCTCATCAAAACATTCATCACCTTCACCTTCCATGAAGGTCTTTGTCGCCATAGGATCATCATTGATAGCCATTTGCTTTTGTAGACGCTAAACCACAGATTCAAGATCAGCAATGTGTTTTTGCAATGGGGATTGAGAACCACTTGAACCATGATTAGGACTCTTGTCTCCGGAACCAAGAATACCCTTTAGCTTATGATCACCATCAACTCGAGCTCCAGCGATACCACTTCTCATGCAAGGTTGGGACCGTGACGGATGATCCGTAAGTTTGTGTGTCAAAATATGGGTTTGGGGTAGTTTTCTTGGGTCAAAATAGGTTATGGACGAATTTAGGAGATTTTCTAAGTTTTTTTTTTTTTTTTTGATATTTAAGAATTTATTACCAAAAGGGCAACGCCCCACCAAAGAATACAATAAACCAAGGCCCACAAGGCAACGGAAAAACGGACAGCATCTCCCCTATAAATATAGGAAAAGGACATCAGCCCGAAACAAAACACAAGCCCACAACCCGGGCAAAGAAGAAACAACACATGACACCGCCCACAGCCTGGGCAAAGGCAATTAAGGACCCAACAGAGACAGGGCACCAACCAGGCAAAGGACCAACAAATACAAGTCAGGGAGCCGAACCACCAGGTGATAGAATATTAAGAGGGAAGGACCATCTCTCACACATTGATCCGTTTACGTGACTATCAACAACCTTCTCTCAAGACCCGATACGTAAATCAACATCATTACATATGAGGTGAAAAATAGCATCAGCAGGAGCAAAGCTGTTCTCATGAATTCTACTATTCCGATGACCCCACAAGTGGTATATAGTAGCACCCCACGCAATCCTCTTAGTAATAGAGCAGAAGGACTTTCCCTTGGTAGCAATTACCCACAAGAATTCATTCTCCCAATTTCTCGGCATTCTAGAGTTCCCACACAACCTTAGAATCCTCAACCAAATACCAACTGTGAAATGGCAACCGAAAAACAAGCGGTTCCTGTCTTCAACACTAGCTCGGCAGAATACACAAGACATAGAGTTGGTAAGACCCCACTTGAGAAGCTTGTCTTGAGTAACCAATCACCCCCAGAGGCCAACCAAACAATAAAAGCATGTCTCCTGATAGCTTGGGGAAACCAAATCGTAAAGTGCTAGTTAACAACCGGCATTTTCGGTCTAAAATGGTTCCAGGCAGAGCTAACATTAAATTTCCCAAAAGGAGCTAGTGTCCAAGAGATAACATCCTTTCTAGAGACGTCAAGATGATAATCGACACAACTATTCTTGATAGCAATAAGGTCAGTTGAATTAGCGATAGGCTAATTCCATCAACCATCATAAATAACTTCAACTACATGAGCGTTACTATGAATAGCGTGACCTCATACATGATCCGCCACCATAAGAAGGCGAGAGGACCAACCTGGTTCTTAAATCATGCCATGTAAAGGTCCCAAAGACTCTACCCACCTTGTGTTTTATGAGGGGTCTGATCCTGTCTCTCAGTTGAAGGAGTTTCCGCCAACTCCAAGAACAATTCAAAGGGACTTTTGCACTCCAAAGGCTCCCTTGTCTCAAATACAACCTTTGCACCCATGCCACCCATAATGAGTCCTTCCTATAAAACAGATTCCAAATTTGTTTCATAACATTAGCATCGTTCAAATCTTCAACACGACGAAGACCTAATCCACCCTCCTCCTTCGGAAGACACACTGATTCCCATCTGATCTTAGCACGACGAGCATTCCCCAAATTTCCAAACCATAGAAAACTGCTGAAAGTTTGCTCAATCTTAGAGATAGTATACTTGGGTGGATAATGAACGGTACAAAGACCAAGACATCCGAATACTATACAAACCGGGGCTAATCAACAGACCTCCCAAGATAAGATAGCGACCTGCTTGTCCAAGACTGGATTCTGGCCATAATTTTATCAAGGAGCGGCTGACAATCACTATGGGAGAGCCTAATTGAAATCAGTGGGACTCTAAGATATTTCATAGGAAAACTCGGCTTCAAACCGAAACCCGGTAGTGTTCAATAAATCACTTGACATTATCATTAACCCCGGCTAGAATACGGCGCTCTTCTTTCTCTTGCTCACTAAGCCCTCGAAGCTCTCAAACATGCTTAGTTCTGGCCCATGACACTGACACCGAATTCGCCCCACCGTAAAATAAAAACATATCATCCGCAGCATAAGTGAGTTAGGGGTTGATTTCCTCGCATTTAGGATGAAACTCAAACTTTGCCTATCGGGCAACATCGATAAGGATCTAGAGAATGCTTCCATTGTGATGATGAACAAAAAAGAAGATAAGGGGTCCCTTCCTTAACCCTCTATAGCAAAGAACCCCATTAGCTCACCATTTGGCGTACATGTGAGAAGGGAAAGGGGTAGTGATGCACGCCTTAATACATTTAAACAGTGAGTGCACCCATTCCGGATGTGGATTCATGATACAAATTAACTAATCAGGTCATAGTCCTCTTGATGTGATGCAAGGTCGTAATCGCACGATGATCCAAGCTTGCGTAAGTCAAAAATACGGCTTCGTAGTTTTTCTGGGTCAAAATAGGTTATAGAAGAATTTTGGAGATTTTCTAAGTTAAGAAAGGTAAATTTATGGTATATAAGGGGAAGGGGTATTTAGGAAGGTTTTAGTAGTATGGAACAAGATTTGGAAAGTTTTGGGTTGAGGTTGAACATTTGGTTATGGAAAAGTTTAGAGAAAAGATGAGATGGTGAGGAGAGTAGAGTTTGCACAAGAGTAGTTACTTACTGGGTTACTAAAAAGATCCAAACAAGATAGATGATGGAGTGAAGGCGCCTACAATCAACTACACGTTGATCGATAAGCCGACAAAGACTCCCCGCCACCAAGGAATCCACCTAGGTATGAGAAGCCATCGAACTCGTCCCTGGGCTTAATCCACTCAAGCAGAGCAAGAGAATGTAAGAGAGAACTCTTAAAAGAGAAATCAAAATATTATTAAGCCTTGAACTGGATTGTCAAAAGACTATATTGTGGGGGTATATATAGTCTCATACTTTCTAAATTAAAAAAAGCAACTTCTACTTTAACTGCAGTTAAACTTTCTAAATTACAAAAACAACTTCTACTTTAACTAGAAAAGAAACTTTCTAAATTACAAAAGCAACTCCTAAAAGATAACTTTCTAAAAATAAATAAAGCAAATCTTCCGAAAATAAATAAAAGAACTTTCTAAAATAAATAAAGTAAACTTTCTAAAATAACAAAGCAAACTTTCTAAAATAAATAAAGAAACTTTCTAAAAATAAATACTGTACTCCACACGAGGCTCATTCAAGTTCCGACTTAATGCTTTTTTCTCCTTTCCAAGGCCCAAATGAGATCCAAAAAAGGAGTTTTCATAAGTATTCTAATTCTTCAATAATTAGGGCTGAATTTCAATGTTTGGTGTGTTTATGTAAGCCCTTCGCAATATGATGTCAATCTGTAGAGCAGAGTGACCATTATCACGATGATAGTTTATCATAAGATCTGGGTAACGAGGACATATCATCTGACTCAGTAATGGCCGACCGTGAAGGGCTTATTGGGATGCATCGCTTAACCCTTCTCGGGCACGATTTGGGAGATGCACTTACAGCAAGGGTTGAGCACAGAAATCGGGCCTATAATCGCGCATAGATCCGCTGTGGTTTGGGAGGCCTGCACCAAAGCTATAATCGTGCAATTAATCTTCCGAAGATAAGCCTCCCGAGCTGAAGAAGAAATCATTGATGCATCTTGAGCGTCACTCCCACAATACCCACGCCGCCTTGAAAAAGTGATGTTTTCGTTATCAAAAAAAAAAAGTGATGAGAAACTAGATCCCCGAACTCTGTATCTCGCATTCGAAATGACTCGCTTTGCGGGAAGAAGCTAATGCTCTACCTGCTGCCCACCGAACTCTGAGATTGTTTCAAAGAAGAAGAGTTATTTCAAAAATATATTATGTTATGATGGTCCATCTAATGTCCATGAGTATTTGGATAACCTTGATGGGTTCGTTTGGACTCCGCAACATCTGGATACGTTGAAAGGTGGAATAACTCAAGAGGAGATTGCCATACCATGTTCTCTATGATGATCACAAAGCCCCTGCCCCGACGGCTTCTCATCACTTTTTTCAAGGCAATGGAGTATAATCGGGAGGATGTAATTGAGGGCGTTGATCTCATTCCTTCAAATCCGCGCTTTACTGAGAGATTAATTGGGTAATAATTATTGCTTTGGTGCCCAAGGTTCCTAATCCTGAGTATATGAATGACTATAGGCCAATTTCCTGTTGTAACACCATATATAAGTGCATATCGAAGATTATTGCTACGAGGATTAAACAGTGCATCCCTGAGATTATAAGCCCTTCACAATCAGCTTTTGTGCAAGGTCGGAGTATTGTCGATAATATCCTTATTACCCAAGAGGTTATGATCAACTATCATCGTGATAATGGTCCTCCCAAGTGTGCTCTAAAAGTTGACATTAAGAAGGCTTATGATACAATTAGTCGAGCCGTGATATCGGGTATTTTATCCAATATGAACCCCTATTGTCTGATGAATGGTACTACATGCAGTATCTACCCCTTTCCTTCTCTCAGATTCGTAAATGGTGAGCTAGCGGGGTTTTTTGCTAGCAAGCGTGGGTTAAGGCAAGGGGACCCCTTATCGCCTTTATTATTCATCATTGCTATGGAGGCCTTTTCTAGATCCTTATCATGGCCGCCCCATGCGTGAGTATCAGCCAGGCCCCAATGTAAGGAAATCAACTGACGCGACTTAAGTTTCGTGGGATGATATTTTTCTGCTTTTCTCGTGGGACGAAATCCGCGGTCCAAGTATCACGCGACTAAACAGCGCTCGAGGAATTCTCCGGGCCGCAAGTGAACAAACAGAAGAGCGCCATATTCATTGCCGGGGTAAATGCTGATGTCAAAACTGATTTATTGAACACCACTGTGTCTTCGGGCCAGGAGTCATTTATGAAATACCTTTCAGAGTCCCATTGATTTCAACAAGGCTATCCCACTATGACCGCCCGCCCGCTCCGATAAAAATAATGGCCGTAATCCGCCTGACAAGGCGTTATCTTATGCGGGTAGGCTGCAGCTGATTGTTTCAGTTTTATATAGTATCCAGATGTATTGGTGCAGTCTGTTCATTATCCCTAAATACACTATCTCTAAGATTGAGCAAACATTCAGCAGTTTCCTTTGGTCTGGAAAACTAGGGAATACTCATCGAGCCAAGATCAGATGGGAGTCCGTGTGTCTTCCAAAGGAGGAGGGAGGTTTGGGTCTACGTCGTATTAAAGACTCGAATGATGTTAACGTTATGAAACACATTTGGAAACTGCTTTATGAAGATCATTATGGGTGGCATGGTGCTGAGGATGGCTGAGAAAGCTGAGTCTTTGGTGTGCTAAAATCCCTTCGATTAGCTTTCGTGGAGTCAAAGTGTGAACTACTTCGCCGAGAGACATGATCGTGCCCATAAATCATAGGGTGTAACCAAGGGGACATTTTTATGGCATGATTTTCGGAACACCTGGCTGGTCCTCTCCTCCCCATTATGGAGATCGAATCATATGATTCACTTATTCATAATAACGCCTCATGTAGTCGAGGTTATTGGTGATGGTAGGTGAATCGCCTATGGCGACTATCCGACCTATCGCTATCAAGAATAATTGTGCCAATTATCGCCTTGATGTCTCTGGGGAGAGGATATTATTTCAGGCACTAGATCCTTCCGGGGAATTCACTGTTAACTCAACATGGAACCATTTGTAATCGAAATGCTCCGTGGTCAATCGGGCATTATACGATATGGTTTCCCAAGCTAATGAGACATGCATTTATTGTGATGGCTATCCAGGATGATTGGTTACCAGACAAACTTCTGCTAAGTATGATTAACTCTATATCATGTTTTTTGCTCCAAGCACGTCAAGACAGAAATCACTTGTTCTTCTATTGCCAATTCACCGCCGGTATTCGTCGAGGATTTTAAGGTTATGTGGAACCTGTAATGCCGAGGAATTGGGAGAATGAGTTCTAAAGCCGGTAATCGCTACTAAGGGAAGTCTTTTCGCTTCATTACTAAGAGGATTGTGTGAAAAGCTACTATCTATCACTACGTGGAGACAACTAATAAGAGAGTTCACGAGAACATATTTTATCCCGATGCTATTTTTTCATCTCATATGTAATGATGTTAATTAAGAATATCTAGTTTTCGTTATGGATAATCCCTGAACAGATCAATGTGTGAGATGGTCCTTCCTTAATATTCGCACCGCGGATCGTCTGCGATTGATGGGTACTTATATTGTCAAATGTCTGCTGGGCCGTATCGCTTTTGCCCGTGATGTGGCCGGGTATCGGGTGTGTTTTCCCTACCCGACCAGGTGTGAGTTTTGGTCGATCGGTTCTTCGGGTTGTTGTTGTTGTTCGGCCGATTCTTTCCTATATTTAGAGGCGCCGTCCGATTCCGCCGCCGTGTATCTCTTTGGTTCATAAAGCCGCGGAAATAAATTTAATTATCGAAAAACCTCTTCTAAGATGCAAATCATGATCTTTAAGCATCTCTTCTCACATCCATCGCACGGGATTAGACTCGAATTATTCAGCAGCGCATCGGGCCCGGTTATGACTCTCCGCCTCTCCATAACACGCTCATGCAAATTTTACCAAATGAGTAAGTTAAAGTTTTAGATAGCTCTTAACCCTTTTCGCCATGGACAACCTATACAGGTGTGTTCCAGGCACATCATTTCCCACGCTCTTTTTACTAGCCCAAGGAAACGTAGGTCAGCCCAAAAATTAAAATTCTTTGAATGGGTAGTATTTTCTAGGCCCTGATCCGATTAACATTAGCATCGGTGACCAAAGGGCAATGATCGTGACAACCTGCAGGAGGACTTTCGGTGATTGCATCGGGAAACATATTCAAACAAAGACTCATTTCAAGGCATCTCGTCTAACTTCCTACGAAGTGAAGTTTACTCCCTCTCACTCCGCTCATCCACGTAAAAATAGGCCCCAAGAAAGGAACATCCGCTAACTCAAGGGAGAACAGACACTCGTGAAAATCATTCATGGTCGTGTCATTCAACATGTTACTCCCTGACCCTATCGATAAACCCGTGGTATCAAGTCGCCCATAAGCAAACTGCGGTCAGGGCCCACCAAGGGATCAGCCACTCCATAGAGACACACAAGACTCTTTTTTTATCAATGTAATTATTCTAAGCGTGATACTCTGGCCGACACCAAAAGGAATAGTTGTCCTCAAATAAGCAAAGAACGCGGGCAAGGCACAACATAGCCTGGTCCATGGAATGGATGATATCAATGTTAACCTTCTCAGGGTTTCCACAAATCCAAATTCTACCAAGCAAAGCATGATCATAGTTATGAAATAGTCTCCAACCCGGAAGTAGGGAGTTGAAAATTCTGTCCTTGTTAGAAGCTCGCACCCGAGTTTCCAAAAGACAAATAAAATCAAGAGCATGGGACTCTACAAACGAACGCACTTCTTTCTGCTTAAGGGGGTTGTTCAATCCCCTTATGTTCCATGAGGCGAATTTAATCATTGGGAAGATGTGGAGTCCCCCCTACCACTGGATCCTGCTTATTAGCAAGGTCTGCTTTTCACCCTCGAGCTTCTTAAAGTGGCACAAGCGTTGAAGTCCAACCTCATCAACTCTCTTTTTATATGCTTGAATGTGTCGTTAATGGAGAAGTATCGCAGAAATCGCATTGCAGCTGTGGTCTTTGACCTAGATGTAAATTTATTGGACTTGTCGCCTCACTAGGACATTCTTCCTCACTTCGAAGCCAGGCATCTGGTTGGTATTACTGTAACATGGGATGGTTGACAACATCATTAGCCAACCTAATTACCTCATCAGTATAAGTTGCAGTGGGTTTTATTGCACCCCTACATTCTACAATACTGTCAACAACACTGTCAGCTGCAGTATCAAGGGTATCACCTGTTGATTCCTTTCGAGCCTTCCCCAGATCATGAGGATCCTTCCCCGGCACCACCAAACCTTTCCAGCCATTTTCTCACTGCTCCCGTGATTTGCTGTGACAATTTTTTTATCATTGACCCTTCATAGCCCTATTAATTTACTGTGCTACGCTGAAACGCTTGCGCTTGAGCAAAGATTGAGCCTAAGGATATTCTAATTCTTATCTTAGAATACTCTGCTATTACCCATGTCTAGAGCACATACTTTTTTTTTTTTTTTTCGATAACCATGGGCAAGAAACACGCATTTCATGTATTTATACGCTTTAAGTAGTAGACAACAAGATTTGAAAGCTGTGGTCAGACAAATTTTGCATGGAAAAGTTTGTATAAAAGATGACATGTATAAAAGTGTAGCCATGATCACTACTGGAGCACAGACGCCGCCAGATCACTACTCCTAAATTCTCCTGGTCGTTTAAACGGGCGAGGTTACTTCGGCTCTTGTCGCAAAAGGGGGTTTGATATATGCACTTTATCCCCCTTTCTGTTTCTTATTACTATGGAAGCCTTCTATAGATCTCTTTCTATGGCAGCTCTCCATCCAAGTTTCACTTCCACTTAAATGTAAAGCAACTAATCTCTCACTCAGGTTACTGGGATGATATATTTATATTCGCCAAAGGAAATGCTGCTACAAGTGTGAACAAATTGTTGTAACAGTCGGCAGTTCAAGTCTTTCTCGCTACAAGTAAATAAACAGAAGAGTAAGAAACTTCATGGTGGATAAATGACAAAGATCAAAGCTACTATCCCAATTATCCAAAAAAGCTACTATCCTGCTAATAACGGGGTTTAGTCTCTCGAGTCCGGGCCTCGTGAAATACTGGAGTCCCGGGCCTATCCACTAAAGTTATATCCCACACCGATTGCCAACCACTGCTTCCATAAGATTATGGCCAGGATCCGCCGTGGACCACTGTGATCCCTTCCCTGCGGCAGTCACAACATATCCCCGCTTCCAATAGCATCTCAAACATACTAGTGCAGTATGTTCATCATCCCCTAAGTTTGTAAGCGCTAAGATTGAAATCGCATTCTGCCAAGCCAGGTCTGGGAAAGGATGTGAACGCCCGACGAGCTAAGGTGAGCTGGGGTCTATTTGTTGGCCAAAGGAGGAGGGTCTTTCTTGGTCATAAATAAGTAGAAGCGATTTGAATCGATTTTTTTTTGACACTAAGCACTGACACCGAGCCAAGAACGCCCAACACAGTAACAAATCAGCGATACTAAAAGGCCACCCACAAAAACGAAACTGGACAAAGACCTCCCCTAAAAATATAGGAAAAGGGCATCAACCCCAAACAAAACCACCAGAAAGATGGCGAAACCCTTCCCCCCATGAAGGAGGAGAAGGCAACTGCAAACCACAAGGACCACCAACATATCAAACCAGATCCCACCAATAGGTTAACAGTTAACTAACCAGCTGGCAAAACCGTGCTCCCACACCCGGAAGAGCGAGTTAAAAAACAAATCCTCCACTTGGCCACCCAAGAAAAGCGAATCCGGGCCGAAAAACAACAGCAGTCACCCATAACCAGGGCACATACATCCAATCCAACCAAGGGAACAACCCAAGCTACCTCACAACCCACAACCCGGGCATAAGCAACCTGAGGACCAAGCCTTCACACCCACAGCTTGAGCACAAGGTGCACAGCAGCAGACTGGTTGTCCTTCTCGGACGAACCCAATGCCGAACACCAGAACCATTAAAGCTTCAATCAACAAAAAACCACACACAACCCAATAGGGACAAAAACATAGAAGCCCAAGTTGAGCCTAGCAAGCTGCCCCAACAGCAAATCTCTGCACCGCCGGCATAATATATTTTCGGCGCCCAATCTGACCTTCAAAACTCTCCTCTTCATAGGTCGAAACCAACCTTGAGTGCGCGTCCAGATCCCGACTATGGATAAAACCCATAGACACACTGTAAAGCAAGATTAGTGCCTCCCGATTCCGGCCGGTAGGACGAACTGCCCAAATCCTGGGTAACGGATCCTGAGACAACGGAACGAATAGGACCAGGAACTCGTGCTCCATATCCATGCGATATCGGTGGACTGAGCATGGGTCCACACGAAGGCAACATGTCATTGTTGATGGAGAAGACTCCCGAATTTCGCATTATGCTGACAACTACAGACAGTAGTTCCAGATGCAAAGATCCAATAACGGAGACTGTACCGCCGACGACGACGTTGGCAACGACGTTAACTGCAACAACGTCGGTAACATTGCCGATCTTCAAATCGCGTGCACCTAAGGGGTGGGAACCAGTGTCGGCCAAAACCGCTCGGACAGGCTGGAAATCCAGCTCCACAAACCCCTTTCTGCTCACTAGTCCGAACCGACTGGATCAGTGGGTCATACAAAATTTCCGTGGCCTTCCCCGAAAACCCCATCGCCAACGCCGTACCTACGAACCGGCCGTCGTTTATACCATCGAGTGGATCTGGAAACCGAGGATCAGACTCATTTATGAGAGGACCCGACGACCCAAACAACGACGTCGACTTTGTGAGAACGTCAGACATCTCCGCCGTCGGCGTCGCCTTGACGCCTTCGTGAGGACCCAATCCTGTGAATAGTCCTCCATTGTCGTCTTCCAACAGCCCTCCGACTGGATCTGGGTATGGGGCACGAGATTCAGCCCTCATTAGGACCGATATAACTAGATCTGGGTTCCACGAAGCCTGATCTGTAACTCTCGCTCCGACCCAGCCCGGATCCTGTCGGCCGGAGATACGCAGCGTGTGCGCCGTGGCTAGGTTTTCCCAACATCGCGTGATTCGTTGCAAAACTGGACTCGCGACGGCCTTTGGGAGATCTCTTTCCTCCCGCAAGCTAATCTCACCAGATAAAACATGCTCCTTTGAATAGGGAGCGGAACCCACACAAGTAATCTGTAAACAGGAAACGAAACTCAGGTGCTACTCATCATGAAAACCGGTGCACCCCAATGATAACAAACAGCTCCTGAAGTGAAATCAATCATGAGAAACCATACTCCTTGAAGGAACGAAACCCAGCAGGTGACTATTTAGGTGTAAAACCCATTACGGGGGAGAGAGAGGGAAAATCCCTTCTTCCATCCTTCTCGATTGAATGATGTTGTCACAATAATGATCGATTGTATTTCAAAGGTGATCTAGACTGTTCAGTAATGATTATTCAGGGTTGATCATGGTGTTATATGTCATGGTTTTTGACTCACAGGTACTTGAAACAAAAATGGCCACATTTTCAAACTAAAATGAGAACAGCGATGCGGTGCCCCTCCACAGTGGAGCCAAGTCATCACTGGGTAAACCTTCCCAAGCGAGGCGCGGTCGTCCTCAAAGGATGCCATGGCAATCGCCGATGTCGCGCGTCACCGATGCCAATGTCGTTTTATATACGGTTATGCCGATGTCTTTCGTTGACGACGATCGTTATCGCCGTCGCGATTTGTCGTTGGCGCGTTCACCCCCAGATCCGCCATATCTGAAACCGTCGTTCGAACTCGCGATTCGAGCGGGCGATCGAAGCCCTCCCGCCGGTCATGGGGCGGATGGAATCCCACCTGATCTTGAAACTCGATGTCACGATCTGGGTCGTTGACGCTAACATCACGATGATCCACGCACGGAAGTTAACGCCATTCGTGGTAATATTGGTTTAGATTCAGCGGCAATACGCCCACAACAATTTATCCATCTCCGAGATGATATTACAATCATCGCTTCTTCATTCTTGATTCGACCCCAAAGTGATCAACTGTCAAGTTTAGTTCTGCTACTGGTAAAGGTGGTGGTTTGAAGGCAATGATATTACAATGACATACCATGGATCCAAGAGTGCCACGATAGACTGTGGTTGTTTCAAGTCACCAACAGGTCTTTGTTCTTCCGCACTGTTCCAAAGCTCTGGTATACAGAAGTTGAGTTTTTTTCTCCTCTATAGTGATGTGATGAGTGAGCCTCGCCAACCTTCCCCGCCTGAAATAAAACAGCTAAAATGTTATTTGGGTGATGTCTTTGCGGTACTTTGACAAAACGCCTTCCACATGGTTCATCATTTTGAACATAGATTCTAGTAAGTGCTGATACCGTATTATCATCATAGATAAGCCAGATGATTTCTGCGTCTGTAATCCATTTCCAAATCTCAGTCCTGAAAATGATCTCTATCCATTGAATTCAATCATTCGCTGTACTGGTGCCATGGAAATGTCAATGTTCAAATTACCCCTCCCGTCAAAGTTTTCAATTATCCCCGCTAGAAAAATAATGGGATCAGTTATTGTACTAAGACAGTAAGGTTGGTTACCCTTCATCTTGACACTTCACTGAGAACCACCAAGTGAGCCATCTTTTGCAGATATATTATGATGCAATCAGATCCCTTAAATCGCTCTTAATGAATCTCGGGAATATGGCATCAAATCTGTTGTGGGGAATTTAATACCATGTTCACAACCGCCCTGAGCCAAAGATTCCTCGGCCTGGGCTCTGCTAAAACATGTTATGAAGCCCATCTGAATTACTACCCACAGAATCAACATGAATGCCCAGAGATCACTCCAAATTAAAGCTGGAGTCCCAATAAGCTCGTATCTGCCTACTACAGAGACTCCACATTGATCCCCGCCAAGCCTGACCGTGAGCACAGTGGAGCAATTATGCTCATTGTCCCGCCAAGGTCGTTCCAACACTGAGATAAACATGAATTTCATGAGAGATGCACTAATCAGAGAATGATCCCAGATCCCGCATGGTCCCTTCATTTCAGATGTTTCAAAATCCACTTGCTTTTTTTTTTGACAACTGAGCAAAATGCATCAGCCATCATTATTCCCTATGAACCCTCGTAAGCCCTGAGATAGTTCCAACATTGATGCGGTATCCCCCATGGAGCCTGGATCAGTCGATCTTCAAAGCCGTTCCGCGCCAACAGCCGCGCACTTCACCCTTCCGCGCAACGCTAAAATATCACGTACCGACGAACTGACATTCATCATCGCGTACCAACAAGAAGAAGCTCACAGTTTGGGCAGCGCATATGCCGCGTTCGGCGCACGCGGCAGCGATATCCCACGATTCTCGATATTGGCGAGATCATCAAACGACCGCGAACGGCACGTTTGATTTCGTTCGGCCCCGCAGACGGGCCGGCATCTCGCCCAGCGTCGTCGCCCGCCAGGCTGATCGCCAAAGGGCTCGAATTTCGCACGCGTCGGCGCCGTCGAGCCGCCGGTTCCCCTTCCCGGCGTCAGGAAAGTTAATCCCGATCGTTTTCTCCGCATCGCCACACCTGTTATTTGAGCCTGAGCCTCTGTGGCCACTTTCAGACAAATCTTACTGGTCCAAAAATATCACACTCCATTGTCCCTGCTTGCAATGATCGTCTTCAGGGCTCGCCACCTATGGTGTGTTCAGATGTCATTTCAGCCGCTTGATCCCTCCTTTCCAATGCAATGGGGTGGTGCTTGTCCACTGCTTTTCCAAAATCTTCTGACGCTCAGTACTGTTATCATTTGAGTCACTGGCTCTTTGCATCAATCCAATTATCCAAACACCACTGTCCAAATTTCAACCGTATGTTGATCTCCACGGGTTAAGTGCCTGTGTGCGAGTTCATCATACAGTACAGATCGCCAAGATCTCGCCAGATAGCTGGGTCGCCAAAGATGCTTCTCAAACAGAGGACAAGTGAGGACCTTTATCAAAGAAGTGGCTTAACATGTCTTATCCTCCTCATAACATTTTCAACTCCTAAACCAATGTCCTCCCTTTTCATGAATGATCTTACAACCCCATCCATGATGAGAACGCTTCATGTCACAACATGAAGGTGTCAAGATGGAATTGGTCTCAGCACTGCCCAAACAACTTATAGTTCAAGAACAAATAAATAATTATCCTCTGATACTGAGAGACAACATGTACATCTCTGTCCTGATTCATTATATATGTTTTATCTGTTAATAAATGAATCCTTATCATTCTCAGAAATTTCTATGTAATCATAAAGCTGGTTTGGTTCCCAAGTTATTCAAACAAATGTTACACCTGTTTGAGTTATAAAAGATGATCATCCACTCACACAAATTCCTTTGAAATGAGAGTCATAAACTGTCTCTCATGAGTCTATCAGAATTGGATCAGGAAACCAGAGAAAGTAAGACTTCGATGGTGTGAACCATCTGAATGGATCAGTAACATTTTTGAACATGTTGACTGTTATCATGACAATCTTTCGCTTATTCATCTAGAGAAACTAATAATCAAGATCATAAGAGTGTTTGACGCTTGTCTTCAATGGGTGAACTGCAGTCAAAACCACGGTTCGCTGATATGACTGCAATCATCACCTGTAGAGATTTCATATCAATTGAGAAGTCCCAAAATATGTCGTGATTCAAGTCATGATGGATTTATTGATAGTCTGCTCAATCTCAACTGGTCTGATGTCTTTCCTCAAATTGGTATTTCTGCATTTGATTAACCACATAAAGAGGGAAAATTTATACAGTAAAGTCTGATCGTCTCCAAAATGAATGCACGCCGGACAGCTCTCAACATTAACTGGGTTACAAGATCCAACCCATCATCACTCATCATGTTTCAATTATTAGATCGTCTGAGCTAAGAAAAATCTCACTTTACTTTGGCCCATCACCTGCTTCCCAGATCGTGAAGGAAGATGTTTGTATGTTCAATTCACAAATGGATTATTTTGTGAAATGAAGAGTCAAAGCTGTCTAATGCGAATTAATTTGGTCATGTCATGGAAATGAAAGTCATGGTGTCAGTAGACTCAACAGGCCCAAAATGTCATTGAATGGCAACCATCCACTACCGCCGTGAAAGAAGTGGCAGTTTAAGAGATCATTGATTCAGGGTCATGCAGTGAGATCTTTAAAAACGCCCAAAACTAGAAAAAGTAAGGTCAAATCGCAGATCACTGCATGAGGTTTTTCTCCCACAGTCTTCGGTGTCACTGCACTGAGTACATATGAAAAAGTCATAACTCCAATGAGTGCAACTGATGATCCTGGAGTCACCCAAAGAGGAAGTCTATTTTTCACAGAATTGTAGCTATGCCTGAATAGTCCTTCTCGACCAAGAATATGGATAATGGGTGGAGTTCATAAGTTCATTGAAGACCTATTATGACAAAAGTGGTGAAAACATCATTGACGAGACCAAGAAGGCCTATACTCACGATGGAAAATGAAAGTTCCTGCCCATGGTTTCCCGGCCCTTTTTCAAGGCGCCAGGGTCTGGCGACTGGAGTGATGGTACTGAGCAGCTGACTTTCTTCAAATCCGCAGCTTCTTCAAAGATTATCAAAAAATATGCCATGCCATTAAGTCAAGTCCCGATCCCATTCAAGAACTATCATAAAATCAACCCCTGAAACAATACCTGATATATGGTCAAGACAGAACAGAGATTAAACAATGCATCCCCATACAGTCTCACTCCTTTTGTGGGCACTCAGCATTCCAGATAATGAAACCTGGTTAACTAAGAGAGCCATGTCAATCATCACATCAAAACAAGGCCTCCAAAAGCCTCAAAATTATTATTAAGAATATATGACAATAACATTTAGAGCTGAGTTTCTGGTATTTATACGTGCCATGGGAACATCCCATTTATGGAATGGAGTTAGAGAATGATCATCATTCCTAAATTTCTCTGATCATAATAGAGTTGGCTGGAATTTATCACGTTTAGTGAGGGTATGTATCCCCATTCCTCACTTGACACGCGTATGGCGTCTCAAAGTCACAATCATCGCTCATGGAATGAGTTTCAGCCCATCCACGAACAGGTTAATCCATCTATGTTTCATGACATATTTTATTTTCCAGCATTTAAACGCTGTTCGTTATGATGACTAAACAGAAAAAAGCCTGAGATTCTTCAACAAGAAATACAAAAAGAGTCTCATTTTTCATATCAAATTTACACATCATCTGATTATGAACACCATTAAGATCTGCTCGAGGCCCCTCACAAATATCTCGAGTCCCCTCCTGATCCCAACTAGATTTCCAACAGATCGTCACCGGCATCGGATAAAATTTCGCGAATTACATACTCTAATTGCGCCAACACCATACGCCATAGTTACAAAATGCACAATTCATAGATGTTCAAGGTTGAAAAACATTATTTATATTCAACATATAATTTCAAGATTTTCCGAAATGTGCTTCAAGCCCTGGTCCGGAAAAACAAATCTTCACCAGCCAAGATTCGCCAGCTCGCTTGGCCTTCAGATGATGCGGTCGCCCCGCGTCTATCAAAGATCCAATGACGCAACCGCATAACGTTATTTCCCAAACTATTTGATAGAAGGACCTTTATGGTCACAAAGACATTACGAGACGCCAGAGCCCGTGGTGCCAAAATCCTCTTCACTGTCGGAGTCGCAAAATCATCACCAGAAGATATCTCTACCGCCAATACAGGTATTAACGGTGGTTTTTGAATCTTTTATACGATTCCCCAACCCGCCGGGTCCTCTCCGGCCAAGGCGAGACTGATTCATATACGACCCGGTTCATCGTCCCAGTTTAGTGTCATCGACGACGGCAGATGGAATCGTCGGCAACTCAACCTCCGTCACCTCATCGTTATCAAACTGTTGCGCCAATCATCGCCATGACACAACCGGTATGAGCTTTACATCGGACTTTATCTTTCAATCAATCGTTAACCCACAATCATCACCAAAGCAGTTTCAAGGCGCCCAACGCACTATAAGATATGGTATCCCCGTCATCGCAGATACACTTGTCGTCCCGGACGACGCCAATCGTGATGGTCGGTCACGCAGATGCTTCTCAGTCAAAAATGATTCAATCACGTCGCCGTCAGCAATGGTGTCAAGACGAATCACTGTTTTTAACACAACTTCACCCGTCGTATCGCTATAATTTTATGTTTATGTGGCATCCCAAACAACCAATCTGGGAGAATGAGTTCATTGGCAATTGCTACCAAGTAACTCTTTTGTCTCATCATCAAGAGATCATGCTATACAGCTGTTCATTTCATTTATCACCGAGACAACTAATAAGAGAATCTCATGAGAACATCCACCCTCCAAATGATGTTATTTTCCATCTCATTCAGAACTGACGTCGCATCAGATCCCGCTTCCATGCGGTGGATAATCCAAGACCGTATCATAGCAGAGATGGTCCTTCCCCTCTAATGACTTCGCATCGCGTTTCATACCATCATTAGTTTCGTCATTTGTCAAGTCCTCGTTCAGAGCCGGCTCGTGGTGTTCGAATCTCGTCAGGGCCTACCAAGTGGTGCCCCGCCCAGAGATTTATGGAAATGATTCTTTTTGTTCACTGTCCCATCACCGCTGGGCATTTGTTCATCACAGCTCCACTAAAGTGTCAGCCCTGTTTCTTCTATTTCGGCCAATCATATTCTTTCATCATAATGTCTTTGGAAACAAACTTATCATCCAAAAAACTATCTCCATTTTTACCACAATACGAATATAGGAACCCTATTCTAATGCCACCTTATAACACGGAACTGGATTTGAGGTGCCCTGAAGTCCGCATGGCATACCGCTGTCAAGAAGGGTGAGAATTTACTCCCATCACACCGCGCACCAAAGTCTCTTCATTCATCAAGAGATTGTTGGTGAGCCACATCACGTCACTCGTAGAAAGACAACCAAATGTTGAATCCACTGATGCAGAACTTTCCTATTTTTAGGAGGTCTGTCCATTTTTCCTGCCTTTGAGTCCATGACCTCACTGTCACTCCTGCCAGCCTGAGCAGGTTTCCATCTTCATCTCAGAATCACCCACTTCATAGTCAGTCACATCCCCGCACTCTTCTTCACGCAGATCAGATCGCCCAAAACACCCAGAATTTTATAATTTGTTTACAAGGTCCCATTAATCTGAACAAACTCGTTCTTGTACCATGAACGACGTTACATGAAATGATAAATTTGTTAACCCCAATGCCTCAAAGCACTAGAAACAAGACAAATGAAATGTGTTTACAAAGTGACATAAAAACGCGGTATGGTAGAGGGACGTCATAATTAAATAATAAAAATAAGTCATCAAATAAAGAGAGAACGAGGGGCCAAACAATATAAGATAAGTCATTTGTATAAAAGAAAGGATCATGATTCAATGCACTAAACTGTAAACAACTGATTTTTTCATTTACCTCAAAACATGTCTTTGTAACTGATAAGATGTGGCTCAAGTCCACTTGAGACTCAAACCGCAGGTGGTGGCAGTAACAGAGGCGTGCAAAGAGAGAGAGCAAGAGAATGTTACAAGAGCGAGGTACAAGAAGATCAATGGGCAGTCAACCTGACCAAGCAGATTACTTCCTGCCGGTCAGAGACTCCTCCTTCTGTTCAGTGGTCTCATGGTTATCACACAAACCTTGAACTGAAAGCTTGAGGTTAGTGGGTGAAAAACCTCAAACGCTAAGAACAGAGCGAACCCTCGGTATTCTTATCACGATTAATCAGAAAGCAGCGCCGGCGTCCGCACAACCAAAACCCGGACAAATCCAACAGATTATTGGTACGGTTGAACCATTATTGTAATCTCTAAGGATCCGTTGAAAGACCAAAGAAAAGATAACCACTGGAAAGATGATCACAGACAACGGTGTCAAGATGACCGAAACGGATCTTGAAGGGCACGCTACGATTTTGCTCCAGATGAAACGACGAAACGAACCATCCTTTGATTTTCAAGATGGCACCAGTCAACCCAGCCATCGCGCTGGCTTCAAGTCACTGGAGCTTACGTTTGCAGAATTGACATCCTCGAGTCAGGCCCGATAACTGTCGCCTCGCCATCACGACAAACATGACTTCATATCATCTCATCCACTATGATTCAAGTCGCCACATAAAATGGGACTCAAGCGAGAACCAAACTGGCAAGAAAATGTGAGAGGTCTGATTCTCATCCTTGTCGCCTTAAATCACTCAAGTCATCAAAGAAAATTCTGATCGTCTTTAACATAGAGTATCCCAAGAGCTCTATCGGACTAGAAAGTTTCAAGTCCCAATGCAAGATTCCAACAATAGAAACCCGAAGGACCTCTTGGCTTTGAAGATAATATCTTGAGTCTAAACACAGTTATCCTGTGAAACAAAGCAACACAACAAATCTCAAAGTAGAATTTATTAATTAATAGTCAAAATGAAATGTCATAATTGAATGATAATCCTATTTGAATGATTCCAATTTATGAATAAAAGTGTGATTCTTAGAGAATAAGAATTTTAGTGATCTATCAAAATGTGACAATGGATCACGTCCACAAAGTTTTTGCTTTTTTGTCCCACGCGATATCTGCTAATACATTATCACTAATCAACAGTTAATAACTAAGATTTCAGACTAGTGCCAAGCAGAAGATTTGATGACCCCATCTAGGATTTGACAATTCTATAGCAAACGAACTATAATGGTCCTGTTTCTGATAATCCATGTTTCTTGTTCCTTCAACAGTTCTGATACATCTTTATTCACTTGTTCACTCACCACGCTCTGACTCAAGATATTTGTCCATTTTGCAAAATATTTACACATCTATTTAATTATTTAAAATGATTCGAACCCACGTTATTCTAAACGTTTGGCACTATATACGTATGGTATTTGAACTGTAGTTTTAATTTCATCTATAAAAGCAATTGATTTTGAAACGAGCGTCGATTTGATCAACATGATTGGTTCTAATGAATCCATCACAAGAAGGTGAACCAGATTGTCAACAAACATATTGCTAACGACACTGAATGATAAGATCTGTCAACTAATTTCAAATGCCAATACTTCACTTATAAATACAAGGATTTATAATAGAAGGAATACAACATATTACCTAATGATAACAAGAATTACTTAACCAATTCATCGTGAATTCGTTAATCCTGATATCAAGGCGCTGATGTGGATTATTTGAAACGACATATTATCAATTGAGATAAATGCAGATAATTCAGCTCTGAACTAATCCGATGTCTAATTATAATACAATGTGCAACTCCAAACCACAGTTAAAACGATGGTAGCTGGAAAAGTGCATTTGTAGGCAAGATTCTCGCGTATTGGGCACCATGAGGATAAAAAACATTATTTTGATAACACGATTTATATAACTGTAAAACATAATATAATCTATAGAAACTACTTGCCACGAAAATAAAGCTAAGATGTTTATCAATGCAAAACTTAAAGTGATATATTTGTATAAAGACTCCAAGATCGCAGATCTTTGCAGAACATAGGCATCATTATATAAACGCCATTTCACTGATTATTCATTCTCTTTCAAACACTGGTTATTTGAAATGCGTCAACTCATCCTGATGATTATAAAGGCATTTTGACAAATGTAAATATTTATAATCTTTGTTAATTTAAACGGTCGTCTAACAATGCCTGCACGGAATTTCAATCTGAATGAATAAGATGTCAAACAGCTTTGATAAGAGCACGAAATAAATGGAGAACTAAAGCCCAAGTTCGGATCCACAACGTCGCCGTGATTCCGCCTCACACTCGAAAACTAAAATTTAATAAAATTAGATAATCAAAGAGATTTGACTGACTGACTTGGGAAAAGAAATAAAACTATGTCTCTGTCTGCTCTGACTCATCCATCACTAGCCTCCTGTGGCCTTCATCATGATATATCTTCCATATTTTTCTGACACACCAAGACTTATCAAAAGCCAAGTCTCCACACAATGTTAAAGATGTACCCAAGTCTCAAAAGGCAAAAAGAACTGACAACACTCCTTAAAATGATAAGAGCATGCCTAGCCTCAAAACAAATTTACCAATCCATATGTCCATCACCAAACCTCACACCCACAACTCAATAGAAAACACCCAAAACCCCTCTCGCCATACTAAAGTATAAGGCACTGAGGGCATAGATCAAACAATTCATTATAAGATCATCTTCACATTATTATTTAGTTCACTAATTAACAACAAATCTTCAAGACTGTGATGATTTCCTTATTCACATCACAGTTTATATGAAGAGTGAAAATAGCATCAGCCAGAAAAATGTCTCGCGAGCTCATTATTCGCTATGTTCATTGTTGATACAAAGGTGGCACCTCACTAACCTCTTATACAGCAAAAAGATTTGAAAGTAAATTTGTTCACTATGAATCTGAGCCCCACCCTCACGATTCGAAAGCCCACATAATCCTTAAAATCCTCAACCAAATATTTACAAGAATTTGCAACGGCACAGTGATTCTCGCCTAAATGATTAGTCTCAAGAAATGGCGAATGCAAGTATAGAAGAGTCGGCCCAGCTCATTGATCCAGAAGCTTGAGTCTCAGGGAACTCCAATACAACCTGACGCCATCCAAATACTAATGTGATGTCCCTGATGGTTCTGGGAACTATAGATTATAATGCCAATGGACTAATCGCTTCACTACCAATGAAACATGCTGAGCTGATAGCGAATTTATAAATATAAAACCAACACTAAATAATATCTTCTAGAGGTAACAACATTTACACTGGCAAATAATTGTTCTTTGACATAACATACCACAATCACCGCTGATAATGGTCCCTACCCGCCGTCATCCACCAATGAACTTCTCACTATATAGGATATGGTTAAGAACGTAATGGTAATCGATATGATTTGACCATGCGGCGGGAGGGAGAGAGAGGATTCAACCAAGTCTCCAAACAAGTCATAAAAACCCCTCGCACTGCGGCACCCTCTATTTATGAAGGCTCAACTCCTTACCTCTCACCATGAGCCACTAACTCCAAGACAACTGGTGGATTTTACAACCCAAAGATCTCACGCCCAAATATATCCTCCTGATCCATGTCATCCATGAATGGAACCTTCTCCTGAAACACGATTCCGATAAGTCACAACATCAGCGATCGCGTTGAATCTTAACACTTACACAAACCCCGTCCACCTTCCAAGACACACTAATTCATCCGATTCGCGTTCCATTTACACCATCTCGCACCGCAGAAACGTTGAAAGCCTGATCGGAATCCAAAGATATATATTGAGGTACGCCATCAACGACATCAATGGATCCGATAATGATAAACCGCCAATCATCGCACCTCATTCCATATAAGATGCTAATTTTCCGCTTATCCGTTACTGAGGTCTCGCCATACCTTATCCAGATGTCTGACAACATGCGGGAAAAAGCCTGAAGAAATCAATGGACTCCTTGGTATATTTGATAGGAAAACTCTTTAAACTGAAACATGTAGAATCACAATCGCCTACACTATTCTTATTCCTACTAATAACAGTGTTTCTTCGTTGTTCACTTCAAATAAGAGCACTTCAATCCATAATCATCCATGATAACTTGGACACTGGATTTTGTCCCACCAGCAAATAGAAAAATATCATCCGCAAAGCTTAAGTGTGTTAAGTTGATTTCCTCACATTTAGGGTGAAACTGATACTCCTATCTATGGGCAGCCACTGATAAGGATCTAGAAAAGGCCTCCATAACAATGATGAATAATAAAGGAGATAAGGGGTCCCCTTGCCTTAACCCACGCTTGCTAGTAAAAAACCCAACTAGCTCACCATTTACCGATACAGAGAAGGATGGGGTAGTGATGCACGCCTTAAAACATCTCATAAGAAAAGCAGTACCTATTATCGGGATAAGATACCCAAGATACACCCAACTAATCGCTGCCATACGCCTTCTTAATGTCAACTTCTTGTGAGCACACCCGGGAGGACCATCACACGATGATAGTTGGATCATGTCTTTCGGTAATGAGGATATTGTCTGGCAATACCCGACCTTTGCACACAAAAAGTCGACCGCGGAAGGGCTTATAATCTCGTGTGGATGCATTGTTTAACTCTCGCAAATGATAATCTCGTGATTTAATTTATATACCTGCATTTGCTGAACAGAAATCGCCTATCAACGCTTTCAAGAATCAGTGGACTCCTGGGGCACCAAAGCAATAATTGTGCAATTAATCTCCCGAAGTAAACTTCCAGCTTTGAAGAAGGATATCACTGCTTCAATTACATCTCTCCCAATTATACTCCACCTTCCTTAAAAAATAGTGATGAGAAACCATCAGGGCCCGGGGCGTTGGAATCATTAATAGAGAACATGGCCTTCTTGATCTCCTCATGACTTATTCCACCTTTTAACGTGTCCAGATGTGCTTCCTGTTTGATAGCCTCCGGGTCTTCAATTCTGCATCCATTCCCCAATGTTATGACTTTTATCGCATTCGAGCTTTGACCCGCCAGGAAGAAACTCGTGTTCCGGGTCTCCAAGTTCAGCCATCAACCCTGTGATTTTTGTTTTAAGAACTCCTCCCCAAGATAAAGTTAAATCATGGTAAGTCTTTAAACACTCCCTCTCATTATCTATCAAGATAGATCGATGTGTATTGTTCAAGAGCGACGGGGCCCGGTTCGCTTGTCTCTCCGCATCCACAACACGCCCTCGCAGCCTTACCACGAGTGGAAATCGAAGCCTTGGGTGGAAGCCTTCACTCTTTTCGCCAGTCAATCCGTACATGGAGTTCCATGCACCTCACCTTCCCACGCTTCCTTCACTATCTCAAGGAACGCCGGGTGGTCACCTTAAGTTAAAAATCATGTGGGTGATACGCTTCGGGACCCGCTTAACATTAAGGTCGGTAACTGTAGGGCAATGATCGTGATAACCCAGATGCCGGACTTCGCACGCATTGGGAAACATATCCAAACAATATTCATTTTAGAGACAACGGTCCAACTTCCTAGCTAGAAGTTTACCCCTCGCCGCTCATCCACGTATATATAGCCCAAGAAAGGAACATCCGCCAATTCAGTCATCGTGACACTGCGGAAAATCATTCATGGTCGTGTCCTCGCACCATAGACACCCATATTTCATCCATTGCAAAACCCGGTGGTGTTGAAGTCACCTATTACCAACCATGGATTTTGGCCTCCCAAGGGATCACACCATTGAAGGTGGCGCCAAAGCACCCTTCTATCAATGTAGTTATTCAAAGCATATACGGCTGAACACCAAAATGAATAATTGTCCTTGAGAGCTGTAACGTGACATAGCATTGCCTGGTCCATAGAGTGGATAACATCAATGCTAACCTTTCTAGGGTTTCCACATATCTAGATTCTACCAAGCAAAGCATGATCATAGTTATGAAACGTGGCCTCCACCTCTAAATATAGATGTGAAAATTTTCATTCTCATAGAAGGCCTCGCACCCGAAGTTTCCAAAATTTGCCAAACAAAATCAAGAGCTCGGGACTCTACAAACGAACGCACTTTTGCTTATGGGGTCAAGTAATTCTTTATGTTCCATGAGGCGAATTTAACCATTGGGAAGATGTGAGTACCCCCTTACCACTGGATCCTGCTTAATAGCAAGGTTCCATTTCTTTAATTTCTTGAGCTTCTTCATAGAAATTGGCACAGGCGTGAAGTTGTAACACCTGGTATATGTTTTGTTGTATTCAAGTAAGGATTTTTGGGGAGCAAATGCAACTTATACCCTATGATATTTTAAATTGTGATTAAGATTAGCCATCTTAATGGTCAGGTTTAATTGTGAGGATTAGCAAAGTGTGTTAGATTGCATTTTTATGGCATGTGGGTCAATTATGCAATTAGGTAAGTTTAGGTGTGGTTTTGTTGGGGTGGTTTGTAATTAAGTATGTGTCATGACCACTTTGAAAAACTTGTTAGTGGAGAGGACTAAAGTGTAATATCCTCTTAGTTATATGGTACGCGAGGCATGACACCTCATATATGCATGGTGTGAGATCTGACACATGGCAGTGCAATGAAGAGCTTTCAGTTATGTGCCAAGCAAACCACCTTCGGGTTTTGGATGCTGCACCAACTTCCTTGCTAGGAAGTGAAAAATTCTGGAAATTTAGAAAGTGAGAGAGAGTTCTAGAGAGAAGCTAGAGAGAAGCGAGAGAAAAGGCTTGAAGGAAAGCTTGGTTGGTGGAAAAAGTTCACTAAGGTATGTAACACATCTGAGGCCTTAGTTGTATTTTATGGACTTGGTTATATTCTAGGTTTTGTTGGGATTACATCCTAACCAGATTTGATGAAAGGTGTGTTTGGTGGAGCCCTAAATTTGCCAAAAAGACCGAGTTTGTGAAGATGGCATGTGTGTGTGTCCGAGGAGTGCATCGACCATGACCCCATGACAGTGTTTTGGCCATAAGTTGGCCTAAGAACTCCGAACTGGATATGATTCATTTGGAGAAGAAGCCCAGACCTAGACCTTGAGATATGCAGAAGTAACCGAGAACTAAATCCTACCATAAGACCACTTGAATTTGAGGTTGAAAGTCGGATCACAGTTAATCCCACATGTTACCGGAGGCGATTCACATTTTGAGTCATAAGTTGAGTTATATTGAGTCCAAATGGGTGATTCAAATCCCTCTCAAAGCTAGCCACATAGGAAGCATTAACTTCGCCAGAAGAAAGTGTAGCGAAATTATGGCTCATTTGTTCCATAATTTCGATCAAAGTAAAGGGTGAAGTGAGGACAGATTGTCCACTGAGAAATGGTCTCGGGAATTCAGTGTCAAAGCCATATCTTGATTAGAGTCAGAATGACCTGATTTAAGAAGCTATGGAAAGCTAAGAGATAGGAGAACTTAATTCGAATACCACCGTGAACAAAAAATGTGTATGGCTGAGGTCAAAATGGTAGTTAAGAAAAAGAAGAAAAAAAAGGGGTCTTGAATGGTGAAACAAGGTACAAGTGTTGTGTGTGCTGTTGTGTTTACCCTAATAAGGGGTGTTAAATGTTGATATTAGTAAGTGTAAAAGGAGAGTGCTCTTGAAGGATCAAGGTTTATGTTTGTAGGTATAAGAATATGTGTGATTCGAGTGGTGAAGTAGTAATTATGTATCCCCAAAAATACCTAAATTTTATAATTTTCAATATATAATGCGGGTATGAGTGGAGCAAAACTTAAGGTTTTTCAGGAAAGTGATGAATTGACAAAATTATGAAATAGCAAATTTAGTGAACCGGAAATTTGAGCACTAAACGAGGGACAAAATTTTAAATGCCATAAGGAGATAAAAACAAAGGGAGTGAGATGGGCCCTGATAGAATTAAAACAAGTTGAATTGCAAAATTAAAGATATGAGGGCTAGTTGCAATTTATGAAAAGTTGAAAATATAAAAAATGAAAAACAAAAGCTAAAATGCATTTGGTCTCCAAATTGCCCTAGCAAAAACGTGTGAGAGAAAGAGAGCAAAGAAAACAAGAGGAAGAAGAGGAAGAAGAAGAAGGAGGAGGAGAAATTAAAGATCAGGTATGTTGTCTTAGAATCCAAATATATTTTGGATTCTAGGGCTTTGGAAGGAGAATTGATCCTCTTTGTCTAGGGTTTTGTGGAAGAGATCACACAGCCACTGCTTGTTGAGGTGTTGTGGGTAAAACTGAATGTACAAGAATGACATGAATCCTCCCTTTGAGGTTGGATTTACGGTTTAATTGCAAAGTAAAGGGGTTTGGGTTAAAACAAACCCTAACAAAATTGTGTATTAGGTATGTGTATGGGTTATGACCCATATTAGAGCAAATGTTGAGGATAGAAACCATTTATTCTTTGAATGCCAAGTTACATCGGGAATGCGGATTGAGGTTCTTAATTTGTGCGGGCAATACGAAGGATTCAGGAGGTGGGATACTTGAATTTCTTTGGAGTTCTTGGTTGTGGGTAAATCCTTGTACTCATCACCCAGGATTGCTTGGGGAGCCTCCATATATCACATATGGAGACAACGTAATGCTAGAATCCACCAAAACCAATTTAATTCAATTGACTATATTTTCTCTCTCATTTGTAATGATGTCAGGCTTAGGATCTCAAGCACATAATGTAGGTACGACAGCCCGAATAGAGATTTGTCTGCGAGAGATGGAGCTTGCCTTAACATGTGAGGCCGCGGGGTGCAGGCTTGCCGCGGGCGTGGATCTTGATGCCTTAACATGGTGGTTGGGATTCTGGATCCCTGGATGTGGATTTTGGCTGTTGGTGTTTTTCAGGCTGAGCTTGTATCGTTGTTTGCCCGTCTCGCTTGGTTGAGCGTTGTTATGTGCTTCTTTGTGTTGTTGCTTCTGCAGGGATGTAGGCTTTGTTTCATGATTGTGTTGTTGTTTATGGTGTTTCATGTTAACGAGTACATTTGCCCCTTTCCCTTGTTTTAGGGAGGTCTTTGTCGGATTTTTCGTTTTTAAGTGCCTTGGTGCACGGTTTCTTGGTTGTATTTTGGTTTTTGGGGTTCCCCATTTTTGGTAATAAATTCTTAATTATCCAAAAAAAAAAAAATGGAATAATTGTTGGGAGAAAATCATGAAAGGTTTTGATGAAAGATATCCATTGAATGATAAATTGAGTAGAAAAGAGATCATAAGATGAATTTGAAGTGATCTTGAAGTGTTTATGAAATTATAGAGTTGATCGGGGTTCAAAGTATGGAAAAATGGGAGAAAATACCCATGAATTTTCGAGTTAAAGTACGGTACAACGAGGCTTGTGCCGGTACAATTCAGTTACAGTCATTTTTGGCCAAAGTTATGCGTCTGACTTGAGCACATGCGGTCTGACTGTTATGCTTTCCCAGTTTCGACCAGTTTTCGTATTTTGGCCATAAACATCATTTCTTATCGATTTGAGTGATTCAAGTGGCTCGTGGAAATAGACTTCAAGGAGAACCAAGCTTAAACAGAAGGCATCGTCGAATTCTGATCCTAAGTGGCCTAAAAATTCACTCAAAGTGGGGCCATGTGCATGGAAATTCTGGTTCCAACTTTGAATATAGAGTAGTCCGGGTTGTTTGAGACCATTTACTTGAAGTTCCCGGTGCTCGGGTGGGTGATTCCAGTTGGAATAGAACCCTTAGCACCTTAACTTTAAATGAGTACAAAGACCTAGAGTCAAATATGGAGTTAAGACGTCGGAAAAATTAGTAATACAAACTGTTTGATGAGAATCAAAGCACAAAGGATCCGTGATGCAGGAGCTTCTAGAAGATTCATTAGGGATTCAATCTTAATTAAGGAAAATTCAGATTAAAATTTGTGAAACCTTGGAGGCATGAATATATTTAATTTCAAGTGTTTTGAGTTTTATTACTATTTTGATTTAGGTTGTTTTATTTTAGAAAGATTTATTCTCGAGTCAAAGTAGAAGTTGCTTTGTTAATTTAGAAGTGTGTTTTGCTAGGAAAATAGGAGTTTCTATTTCTTTTTAGAAAAAGATTTAGCAGTTTAGTGTTGATTCTTCAGCGATTTGGTGATGATTTGTTCTGATTTAACTTTATTTTGGGCTGATTTGTTCTTTGATTTCGCTGCTATTTTGGAGAGATGATTTGTTCTGATTCTTTGCTATTTTGGAGAAGTTTGGTTGTTCTGATTTGTTGCTGATTTTTATCACCAAGTCTTGTCCTAAATTATCTCTAGATTTCCTTTTTCTTGTTTTAGCCAAATGTTACTTTCTTTATGGCCGAATATTTAGTTTCTATTCTTCATTTTTTTGGCTATTTAAAGGCTTGTTATCCTTATAATTCTTCAAGTTTTAAGCATTAATAAAATTGAGAGTTTCAATTTCTCTTTGGTTCTTTGAAGAACTCCTTGGAACTTATCGGTTATTCCGTGGCGTTCATAAGACATCGGTCGGATCTCCATCACTTAGGTGTAGGCGTCCTCCACCTATACCAGGTTCTGCTTCCATACAACGCTGGTGAGTCGTCATCCAAGCGATATGAGCGGTTCTTAGATCTAATTAGATCACGGGTCTCCTCCCACAGTTGGCAAGGTTCGTTATCATTTGGTATCGGAGCAACAGAGTTCTATTTTTGGTTGCCTATCTTTTCACGTTTTCTTACTTTTTCTTCTTTGTCAGAACCCCGATTTGAGTCACCACTTTCATCCATTCCTTCTAGATTACATTTCATCCACGATTTCATTCATAATCTATTATCTACTCCATCCAGTCCGATTTTCTTCATTCTTGATCGGATATAATTTTTTTTATTGTTTCTTTTTTTATTCAATCGTCCATCTCAAAGTTACTAAAAAAAAAAAAACAGAAAAAAAAGTAAAAAAAAAAAAAAAGGAAAAAAGGAAAGTAAAGGAAAAAACCGGAAAAAAAAAAAAAATAGGAAAAAAAAAAAAAAAAGGGCCTTTAAGTTTATCATCATTCTAGTTTCTAGAAATCAATCCCCACCATAGTATAAAAAATAAATAAATAAAGCTTGAATCTTGGGTTAGCACCACAGCACATCCTTTTCTTCTTTGATAGGTTTTTTGCTGAATTTTCTTGGAAAAAATCTGATTTGTTTGATTAGTTCAAGCTATAAGAGAAATTACAGTGGAAAAAGGCAAGAGTGAGTCGATTATTAGAGTGAGAAAAAAGCCAAATATATTATTGTGAAAACCGCAGTGGCCCGAGTGAATCATTCTTAGTGGCAGTGAGCGAGTGATTTCATCAGATCTACTTTTTTTTCTAACCTTGTTTTTGCGACACTATGTGGACAATAACCATAAAGTGTGGCGGGAGCGTTGACATGAAGTTCATTATGGAGCCTTAACTAGAAATACGAGAGAATGTTTAGAGGCTGAGTTAGACAATTCCATGAGAGGGTGGAATGAAGCTTGAGCACCCACGAAACCCACTCCATAGGGCGTAGAAAGGAGAAGTTTGCCAAGAAGAGGGCGCGGGTAGGCGAAGAAGAGTATGTGGAGGAGACTTTGAAGAGCGGAGATGGTTATGATTCGGGTGTTAATGGGAGGTATGAGGAGACATAGAGAAGATAGGAATCGGGAAGATAATAATTTGAAACATTAAGATGAGATTCCATCTTTCCGAGAAGAATGATCCAGAGGCATATCTTGAAGGTGGGAAGGTAGGTTAGTTTGATTGTCACCATTATTACGAAATAAGAAGGTGAAGCTTCAACATTAGAGTTCTATATACCACATTGTATTAAGTGGACCAACTAAATTAATTTGGAATAAGAAGGCGAATAGGAGTATGGTGAAACATGGGAAGAGATGAAGAGGGTGATGGGAAGAGATTTGTCAGGCTTACTACTACGAGGTGTCTGACAAGTTACAAAACCCTTAGGCAAGGTAGTAGGAAGTGTGGAGGGTATTATAAGGAGATGGAGGTTGCAATGGCGGGCTAATGTGAAGATAGAGAGGCTACCATAGAGGTTTCTAGCGGGTTTAAATCGGAGATTCAAAATGTGGTGGAATTGCAACATTATGGAGTTGGAGGATATGGTGCATGGCCATCAAGATTGAGAATCAAGTGGGGAGGTAGTAGCAACACCAAGTTCTATACCTAATCCCAAGTTCATCTGCCAGAGTAAATCAATGGAGAGGAAGGAAGAGGAGTCACCTAACTGTAGCATAAAAGCAGGGAACTGACAAAGAGAGGGCAGCAGGAAATCAAGGTAAACCCGATTCTTTCACTGCCGGAATAGTGATATTATGTTTTAAATGCGAGCGGGGGTCATATCATGATGATATCAGAGCAAAAAGAGTGTCAGTGATGCAGGGACAATGGTGAAGATTAAACGGACAATGAGTTGGATTTGATTCCTGTGCCATCCTTGCATGGGGATGTGATGTTGATACCACCTCCAGGAGAACTAATGGTGGCAGGGATGGCCTTAAGTATACAAGCTAAGGAAGATGGCCAAGATGGCGGGATAACGTTTTCACACTAGGTGCCACATCAGAAGCAAGGTTGTAGTGTGATCATTGATGGGAGTTTTTAATGTCATTAAGACCATGGTGGAGCGGAATCTGAGGCAAGTGGCATCCTCGAGCCTTATAAGTTTACCGTGGGTTGAATGATAGTGGGAGGTAAGGGTGAATAAATAAGTGTTAGTCTCTTTTAGCATTGGGAAATCTGAAGATGAGTTTTGTGTGACGTGGTTCCCATCTGGCCAGCCACTTATTATTAGGAAGACCATGGCAATTTATTCGGAAAGTTAAGCATGTGGCTTCACCAATAGAGTACTCGTTAATTGCACAACCAACGGACCGTTACTCTTGTTCGCTGACACCAAGTCAAGTTTATGAAGATCGAGTGAGATTGCGAAAAGGAGAGTGAAACAAAAGAAAAGTGAAAAAGAGGAGTGAACAAAAGAAAAAGTGTGAAAGGAGAGTGAACAAAGAAAAAGAGTGAAAAAGAGAGTGAACAAAATAAAAAGTGTGAAAAGAGAGTGAGCAAGAAGGAGAGTGACGAAAGCAAGTGACTAAAATTTAAGAAAATGAGAGAAAAGCAGTTTTTCTATGCGAGTAGTGAGGTTAAGAGGCATTGTTTTTTTTTTTTTTTTTTTTTTTGGATAGTTGGGAGATTTATTACCAAAAGAATGATACTGAGCAGACAATACATCGAGCGGCTACGAAAGAAAAAGCGGGCTGACACATCCTAAGAGCACAGGAAAGGGCATCGGCCCGAAACGGGATCCCCAGCGTCTGAGCGAGATATGAAGCCACGCAGTGAGCCAAACCCAGCCAAGCAGGCGACTAAGCGTCCGACCCGACCTCACCCAGGCCAGTGATAAACATAAGCCCGGCCGGGCACCGAGGGAACATCGAGCTGACAAACCTGACCCCCACACTCGGGACCAACGAACCTTGACCAACAAAGAAAGCCAAGCCCACCGAACTAGGAGAGAAAAACCATCCTTTATGACCAGGCGAGGCAACCAAAGATCATTCTGAACAACCCACAACTGGCAAAGGTACCAAATGATGAGGAAGGACCATTCGCCCGGCAATCAGGCTGACCAGTACACGGCCAAGTGACCTTATTTTGGCCCGAACCACGTGGCCCAAACCAGCAATTTTCACCGCAGCCGTCGAACCATCTTAGCAGAAGCACAAGGCGGCCACGAGATCGCTCACAGGCGGATCGAAAAAACCAGATCCATACGAACACATAGGGAGAACAATAATATGCACAATGAACCCCTCAAAATACGCACCCTTCTTGTGAGGCAAATGACTCAGAGGTGGCATAACAAAACCAAAAACCGGCCCATCTTAGCATAACTTGACTCGAGCTTCTTTGCAGGATAACCGTGGAGCCCTTCACGTATGACACGGAGTGGGAAAGCGGAGTAAATCAATCGAGGCGGTGGACATCGTCTGCGATTGGCGAGCAACCTTCCCTGCTCGTGAAAATCCATCACCGCACCCAGCGACCAAAGTTGGAGGAAATCAGGCCCGACCACGAACTCAGATCTAAGCGTATCTAAGCGGAGGCGAGAAGCGGTAGATCGGAAATAATGGCATAAGCGTTTGTTAGCGTGACGAGCAAAGAATTAAAATCCCTTTGCCGAATCCCAGTAGCCAGAAGCAGCAAGGCGGCCACTGCACCACCAGCACTTTCCGGAGCCCGTGCGGCTAACGCTCGGCAGGATTCTGATCGGAAGCGAGGTGATTCTGAAGCGACTTAAGGATATTCGCCGTCACGGATCGAGCGGATCGAGATCGGTAGACCAAAACATGCGGTCGGCGCCGGCGAGACCGTTCCGACAACATGCCAGGCATTCGAGCTTTTCGGCGGCTGATCTAACTTTGGGCGGGTCAACGTTGATAATCCTAGCGCAGGCGATTCTGGGTACCTTATCTGTGGCTTCGCGATTAATAATAAATGAAGGATATATGGCTTTTTCATCTTCGTCGAACTTTCGCGGCGATGGCAAATATGATCCTTTTAGGATCTGCGGCTCCGCGACTTTTCGGATCTCACGGATACGTGGTTGACCCCTTGATCACGGATAATCCTTGAAGCGGCTATATCGGCATCCCGTCGCAGGCATTCACGGTACCATCAGCGGTGCCTTGAAGCGACAGATGTCTGCATCCGTCAAGCGATATTGACCCCCATTCCCACGTCGCCGTCCGCGTGAGCGAAGGGGATCCGGTACCACGATTTGGGTAACCCACTATGCAGGCACCTGACTCACCCATGGATCACGAGGCGGCCGGGGACACCCATGGACCCGAATGAAAATGGCCCCTTGTTCCAGTAGGAAGCGGAAATCAGATAAATTGAAGTAAGGTGGATAGCGTCGGTAAAGTTGCTCCCACCAGACATGGAAAAACCATGTTCACATGAACCAGAATCTGAAACCACAAGATGGTGGGCGACATGAAACCCATCTCGGGAGAGGCAGGACACGCCACGTCAGCACAGGAGTCACGGTGCGATCTACAGGAAGAAGCTCGAGAGCATTGTTCTTAAACAAGCCCTATGATTGTACTTTTTGTACAAAGAGGCACTTTTAATACTAACGGCAGCGCTTCTTTTGCCTAGTTAATCTCTCTTTGCGAAGTTTGAAGATGTCACTCCAGAAAGGTTTACCTCTATCGGATCGAACATCAAATTGATTTTGTGCCTTATGCTACCATTCCAAATTGACCCACTTATAGGAGTAATCCCAAGGAGACAAAGGAACTCTAAAAGCAAGTTGGTGAACTGATGGAAAAGGGATATGTTAGTGAGGCTTGAGTCCATCGTTATTCGATGATTTTGGATTCCCGTAAAGGATGGGCCACGGAAGTTTGTATTTGTGTCATACCGTCCATGACAGTATGGTTAAGATTAGGGACGAATCTTTCGAGGAAAAGGGAATGATGAGAATCAAAGCACAAAGGATCAGTGATGCGGGAGCTAGAAGATTCATTAGGGATTCAATCTTAATTAAGGAAAATTCAAATTCGAATTTAGTGAAACCTTGGAATAGAATATATTTACATTTCAAGTGTTTTGAGTTTTATTACTATTTTGATTTGGAGTTGTTTTATTTTAGAAAGATTTATTCTCGAGTCAAAGTAGAAGTTGCTATTTAATTTAGAAAGTGTGTTTCTTTAGGAAAATGAAGTTCTTCTTTTTTAGAAAAAGATTTGCTTGGTTGGTGTTGATTTCTTTGTTTGATTTGAGTGATGATTTGTTCACGATTTCTTCTTATTTTGGGTGATTTGTTCTGATTCTTCTTTATTTTGGAGAGATGATTTGTTCTGATTTCTTCTTGCTATTTTAGGCCAAGATTTGTTCTGATTTATTCACTGATTTTTTATCCACAAGTCTTGTCTAAAAATTATCTATTTCCTTTCTTGTTTTGGCCAAATATTTCACTTTCCTTATGGCGAATATTTAGTTTCTATTCTTCATATTTTGGCCTATTTAAGGCTTGTTATCCTTGTATTCTTCAAGTTTTAAGCATTAATAAAATTGAGTTTCAATTTCTCTTTGGTTCTTTGAAGAACTCCTTGAACTCTCCCGGTTAGTAGTAGGCGTTCATCAAGACTTATCGGTGGATCTCCATCAGGTGTGGCGTCCTCCTATACCAGGTTCTTCTTCCATATAAACAGCGAATTAAGTCATCCCATCGAGCGATCTTCAGAGCGAGTTCTTAGTCCCCAATTGATCACGGATTCTCCTCACGAGTTGAGGTTCGTATCATTTTGGTATCAGGCAACTAAGTTCTATTTTTTGGTTTCACTTTTTATCTTTCCATTTTCTTACTTTTCTTCTTTATCAGACAATTTAGTCACCACTTTCATCCCGTTCCTTCTAGTTAATTTCATCCCGATTTCGTTCATAATCTATTCTCTACTCCATCCCAAGTGGAATTTTCTTCACATTCTTGATCGGATATAATTTCTTGTTTCTTTTTTTTATTCAATCGTCCATCTCAAAGTTACTAAAAAAAAAAGCAGAAAAAAAGTAAAAAAAAAAGGAAAAAAGGAGAAGTAAAGAAAAAAATCAGGAAAAAAAAGTAGGAAAAAAAAAAAAAGGGCCTTTAAGTTTATCATCATTCTAGTTTCTAGAAATCCAATCCCCACCATAGTATAAAAAAATAAATAAGTAAAGCTTGAATCTTGGTTAACACCACCAACCTGTCCTTTTCTTCTTTGATAGGTTTGGTAGATTTTCTTGGAAAAATCGATTTGTTTGAAGATTAGTTCCAAAGAACGCAAGAAATGCAGTGGAAAAGGCAAGAGTGGTCAGATTATTAGAGTGAGAAAAAAGCCCAAATATATTGTGTGAAAACACGAAGCCCAGTAGTGAATCATTCTTAGTGAAAACCCATTGGGCGTTGGGTTGCTGAGATCTGTTATTGCATGTTTTATGACACTATGTAGGACAACAAGCGCATCTAAAGGTGTGTGGGCGTTGACATGAAGTTGTTAATACGGGGCCCTTAACTAGCGGAAGTACGAATGTTAGGAATTTGAATTGGAACAATTCCATGAGAGGGTGGAGGAGCTGAGCTTGAGCACCGAGAACCCTCCATAGGGCGTAGAAAGGAAATTTCGCGAAGAGGCGCGGGTGAAGCGAAGAAGAGTATGACGGAGGAGACTTTGAAGGCGAGAATGGTTATGATTCGGGTGTTAGTAACAGGAGGTATGGGGGGAGACATAGAGAAGATAGGAATCGGGAAGATAATAATTTGGGAAACATTAAGATGAAGATTCCATGCTTTCCGAGAAAGAATGATCTGAGGCATATCTTGAGGTGGGAGAGAGGGAAGAGTAGAGTTGGTTTCGATTGTCACCGTGCAGAAAATAAGAGGTGAAGCTTGGCATTATAGAGTTCTCATATTATGCCATTGTGGTGGGACCCGACTAGTGTTGAATAAGAATGAATAGGGAGCCATCGGTGGAAACATGGGAAGAGATGAAGAGGGTGATGCGGAAGAGAGATTTGTCGACTTACTACCTCTGAGAATTGTACAACAAGTTCTGAAACCTTAGAGCGAGTATAGGAAGTGTGGAGGAGTATTATAAGGAGATGGAGGTTGCGATGGCCGAGCCAATGTGAAGAAGATCGAGAGGCTACCATGGCGAGGTTTACAGCGGGTTTAAATCGGGATTCAAAATGTGGTGGAATTGCAACATTATGTGGGTTGGAAGATATATGGTGCATATGGCCATCAAGATTGAGAATCAAGTCGAGAGGAGGGTAGTAGCAACACCCGTTCTGTATACCTAATCGAGTTCATCTACTTGGAAATCAAATCAATGGAGAAGGAAGAGGAGTCACTAACGCCAGCATAAAAGCGAACTAAAACAAGGAACAACCAAGGGAAATCAGGGTGGCTTGATTCTTTCCAGCTACTCGAATAGTGATATTATGTGTTTTAAATGCGAGCGGGGTCATATAGCAAGCGATGTCAGAACAAAGAGTCATGGTGATGCGGAATGATAGTGAGATTGAAGCAGACAATGAGTTGGATTGTGATTCTATGCCGTCCTTAGGATGTTGATGATGAGAGTACCACGTCGAGGAGAACTAATGGTAGCCGGGAGGGCCTTAAGTGTGCAAGCTAAGGAAGATGACGAGATCTGTGGGATAACATTTTCCACACTAGGTGCCACATCGAAACAAGGTATGTAGTGTGATCATTGATGGGGAAGTTGCACTAATGTAGCCATGACCATGGTGGAGAAGCCCAGGAATCTGAAACAAGTAGCATCCATAAATATTATAAGTTCTGCCGATGGTTGAATGATAGTGGGAGGTAAGAATTGAATAAACAAGTGTTAGTCTCTTTTAGCATTGGAAATACGAAGATGAAGTTTTTGTGTGGCGTAGTTCCCATCTGGCCAAGACCTTATTATTAGGAAGACCATGGCAATTTGATCGGAAGAAGTTAAGCATAGCTGGCTTCACAATAAGTACTCGTTCGTGCCTGACCAGACGGACCGTTACTCTTGTTCCTTTGACCTGAGTCAAGTTTATGAAGATCAAGTGAGATTACGAAAAGTGAACAAGAAAGAAAGAGTGAAAAGTGAACAAAGAAAAGTGTGAAAAAGAGGAGAGTGAACAAAGAAAAGAATTGAAAAGAGAGTGAACAAATAAAAAGTGTGAAAAAGAGAGTGAGCAAAGAAGGAGAGTGACAAAAAGCAAGTGACTAAAAATTTAAGAGAAAAAGGAGAGAAAAACCAGCGAATTTTCTATGCAAGAGTAGTGAGGTTAAAGGCATTGTTCTTAAACAAGCTTTATGTGATTGTACTTTTGTACAAAGAGGCACTTTCCAATACTAACGACTTGGCGCTTCTTTGCCTGGATACTGTCTCTCTTTTTGCGAAGTTTGAAGATGTCTTTCAGAAGGTTTACCTCCTTTATCGAAGGATCGAACATCAAATTGATTTTGTGCCTAGTACTACCATTAAGATCGGCCACTTATAAGGCGTAATCCAGGAGACAAAGAGGAACCGAAGCAAGTTGGTGAATTGGAAGAAGGATATGTTAGTGAGAGCTTGAATGTGTTGTTCAGTTGATTTTAGTTCCCTTAAAGGATGGGCCAGCGGAGGATTTGTATTGTGTCATACCGTCCTGACATTATGGTTAAGATTCGAGCGAATCTTTTCGAGGAAGGGAATGATGAGAATCAAAGCACAAAGGATCAAGTGATCTGGGAACTTCTAGAAGAGATTCATTAGGGATTCAATCTTAATTAAGGAAAATTCAAATTCGGGGAGGCTATTGAACCTTGGAATGTGAATATATTTACTGGGCTCAAGTGTTTTGAGTTTTATTACTATTTTGATTTGGAGTTGTTTTATTTTAGAAAGATTTATTCTCCAAGTCAAGCAGTTGCTTTATTTAATTTGAAAAGTGTGTTTTGCTAGGAAAATGGGAGTTTCTATTTCTTTTAGAAAAATTTGCTTCGGATTTAGTGTTGATTCTTTCTTGATTTGGTGATGATTTGTTGCAGATTCTTTGCTATTTTGGAAGTAGATTTGTTCTGATTTGCTGCTATTTGGAGAGATAGTTGTTCTTTGATTCTGCTATTTTGGAGAAAATGAGATTTAGTGTTTGATTTATTTGCCTGTGGTACCCTCCACCCGAGTCTTGTCCTAAAAATTATCTAGTTTCCTTTCTTGTTTTTGGCCAAATATTTACTTTCCTTATGGTAAGATATTTAGTTTCTATTCTTCATATTTTTTGGCTATTTAAGGCTACATTTATCATGTATTCTTTCAAGTTTTAAGCATTAATAAAATTGAAGTTTCAATTTCTCTTTGGTTCTTTGAAGAACTCCTTGAACTTATAGTTGTCAGTAAGCGTCTCATCCAAAGACTTATCGTCGGATCTCCATCACTTGGGTGTGGCGTCCTCACTATGCAGGTTCTTGTATATAAACCTTGGGTCAAGATCATCCATCAGACCCGATGCTAGAAGCGGAGTTCTTGATCTAATTCGATCAGGTCTCTCCTGCAAGTTGACGGGAGTTCGTATCCTTTGTTCCCAGTGTGTCAAATGACCAAACTGGATTGGCATGAAAAATGCCATAACTGGTTGAGATAATCCCAGGTGGAATGATTCCAATTCTAAGTAAAGTAGACTCATGGGGAATAAGAATGAGTCTAAGTCAAGCGAGTACCATCACCAGAAGTAGAAAGTAGGGGCAAGCGGGTCGTTTAAATACGATTATTTTCATAATCACTAAGAGTGAATGAATTGTATTTGACTAGGTGTGGGTGAGCGAAACAACCTGGCTCGGATTGACATCGAAAGAAACGGAATCGATAATTAGTGCATTATGCACAGTTCTACATTCTAGTTGTTCTATACTTGTTCTTTGTTCTGAGTAAGTTCTTCCCAGTTCTTTATTCTTTGTTTGTTCTACTTGTTCTTTATTCTAGTTTGTTCACCACACGCTCTTTTATTCTCATATTGCTCTGTTGCGAAATATGCATATATATCGATTTGAATGATTAGTATTTGAAATGTTTGTGACAAATATCTGCATGCCATAAATGTATTTGAACTTCTAATTCTTGCATAAAAGTAAATTGATTTTAAAAACGTATTATTGAATGACCCGACATGTGGGATTCACTAACTGAATTCATCATGAAAGGCGCAGTATTTGTCAAATCACGAAATCCACATTGCCCTCTTGAGACCAAGCGTTCTTAATGAGGATTCTGCTTGAATGCCGTGAATGTTGACTTCTATAGTCATATGTGAGGTGGTAATAATGAGCAACGAATCACGTACCTCTGAATGACAAACAAGACAGGATTCACCAACCAGATATGTCGTGAATGTCGAATTCTATAGTCATATGTGAGACGGTAATGAATGTGAAACCATTACTCTTGAATGACAAACAGGCAGGATTCACCAACTGAATATGTCGTGGATGTCGAATTCTATAGCTATATGTGGAATCACAAACCGAAAAGCGATGGTATGAAAAGTGTATTTGTATAAGTAATCTTTTCACATTACCTTGATATTGTATAAAGGCATTATTTTGATAAATGCATGGTTATATGAGAGCGAAAATGAAATCTGAGAGCGTGTAGGCCACTAAGCATGAAAATGCTTGAGCGTATTTTATCAATGCGCAGGTGCCGAGTGATAGACATCCAGCAAGACCCAAGATCGGCTCGAGGAGTCATAGAGAAGAATTCTGAATGCTCCCGTCATATGCGATACTCCATTTCTTTCAAGCAGTGACATTTTGTAAGCAGTTTGAACTCACAAGATCCTTATTTTGTAAAGGCATTTTGATAAATGTAAACATTATGAATGCATTGGTATAGAAATGTCTATGGGCTTGCCAAAAGTAATCTTAAGCGAAATTACAAAATCTAAAATGAATAAGACAAGCCCGAATGTTTTGATAAGATAATTGAAAATGTCGAGTAAACCGGGGCTCCACCTTGGATCCCAGCCAATTAAGGTCAAGTCGGGGATTCGGTCGCGACACTTTTGAAAACTAAAATTTAACCAAGCGATAACTAAAAGAGATTTAATTAATGACTTTAAAAGAAACAACGGCGTTCGGGGTTTCGGTTCGGACTGTAATAAGATTGGTAGGGCTCGAGAAGTCGCCTGACTATTGGTGCTCAGGCCCTGGTTTAGGCGGTTCTACAAAGTGATTTTAGAAATTGTTTTAGAAATGATTGAAATTGTTTGTGACATATTATTGCATATAAGGAATAAATATGACTCTGATGGATCTTGTGGATCTTAACGGATATTCTGAGGAGTGAAGAAAGCAGATATGATGTCTTGTGATGAAGGCTAGCTCAGACATAGTATTATCATGACTCAGTATGTAAAGATTAAATCGCAAAATAAGAATATAATTTTTTGGAGATTGGTTAGTCATCATAGAGTTTGAATAACAATCTTGAGATGGACTGATTCATCGATATGCGATAGTGGATTGATGTAGTGACTGAGACATAAGATAAATAGTGATGGCTGTTAATTGAAGAGATTAAACCACCTCTCTAATGATCCATAGCAGGTTCAGAAAGATGGTGGAAAGGATGTTAAACTCTTTGACATAGTGATTGTATTGAGTAGAGGCTGTCATATGGGAATGTTCCTACAAATTAGTGACTTTGGACGTATTTTGGGAAGGATTGCAGGATTATACTCTATGAAGGGATTGATTTATCTCTGACGTTTTCCAGGTCATGGCCGGCATCAGTGTCATGAGATGATATGTTCAAGATTAAATTAGTTATTTTTCAGAAAGGATTTATTGATATTAGTGTATCACCTTGGAATAAAGTCTTTTGTCAAAGAAAGATCAGTATAAGGCTATCATTGATTATCAGCAATAATTGATTAAGTTGACGTAAAACAAATCATCTGTACAGATTGATCAGTTTGTTCATTTAGTTGAAGATTGATGCTTTTGAAGGATTGACTTGAGTCTGGGTGTCATGGACAGAAATTAAAATCTTTAGATCAGTGCATAAAGACGAGAAAGTTTTAAGGTGAATATCAGTTGAAATTATGGGTTCTTGTTGGTGAGAGTCAAAACCTGAAGGATCCCATGATGGGAGCTACAAAAGTTGTTAGATTAATCTTAATTATAGGAAAATTGATTGAAGGTTTCATGAAACCATGAAGGCAGCCAGAATATATTTACATTTTCAAGTGTTTTGAATTTTATTACTATTTTGATTTGAGGTTGTTTTTTTAGAAGATTTGATCTCCAAGTCAAAGTAGAAGTTAGCTATTTAATTTAGAAAGTGTGTTTTGCTAGGAAAATAAGGTTTCTATTTCTTTTTAGAAAAGATTGCTTGATTTGAGTGTTAATTTGCTGATTTGATGATTTGTTCACGATTTAACACGCTATTTTGGAACTAATTTGTTCCGATTTGATCTTGTTCCACGATTTCTTTGCTATTTTGGAGGAAGGCGATTTGTTGTCTGATTCTTTCTTGATTTTATTCACCAAGTCTTGTCCTAAAGTTATCTAGTTTCCTTTTTTTCTCCTCCATGGATGTTTTTAGTATAGTGGTTTACGGAAAAAGTATGTTGATTTCCTTTCTAGTTTTTGGTAAAATATTTAGTTTCTTTTCTTGTATTTTTGGGCCCTCTATTTAAGGCTTGTTATCTACATTCTTACATTAGATTAATAAAAATGAGGTTATCTTTCTCTTTTGGTTCTCAGAACTTTGACTATCAGATTTTCGTGGCGTTCATCCTATCGACTTATCAATCAACCTTTTCATGGTTGTTGTGTCTTATTCCATAGACTTATCGTCGGATCTCCATCACCGTTGTGGCGTCCTCACCTGCAAAATTCTTCCACTTATAAGCAGCGATTACATCGGTCATCCATTCAAGCGAATACTGGTTTCTTAGAGCTAAGTGATCTTGGTCTCCTCTGGATGACGGGGTTCGTATCATTTTGATATCGAGCAACGGGTTCTTTATGGTTTGCCTATCTTTTATTAATATTATTTATTTATTTGTCAAACCATCTTGAGTCACCACTTTCATCCATACCTTCTAATTCAGATAATTCTAATTTCTATTCCTTCAATATCTTCATCCCGAGTCCGAATTTTCTTCATTTCTTGATCGGATGCAATTTTATTTGTTTCTTTTTTTTTTTAGTGATTGTCCATCGAGTTACAAAAAAAAAAAAAAAAAAAAGAAGTAAAGAAAGTCCAGGTTGAAAAAAAAAAAGGGTCAAAAAAAAAAGGTTGAAAAAATAAATCAGGAAAAAAAGTCGAAAAATCAGAAAAAAAAAAAAAAAACTGAGGAATTTTTTAGAGTATATTAGCACATTCTAGTTGTTGAAAACAACTCCTACCATAGTATAAAAAAAAAAAAAAATTAATTCGAGAAACTTTGTGTCCTTTTCTGAAATGGAGGATGTGTTTATTTTCATGTCATCAACAACATTATGGTTAAGATTAGAGATGAATCTTTTAGAGAAGAGACTAGTGAGAATCAAAAGCTACGAGGATCCATGATCTGAGAGCTTCAGAAGATTCATTGAGAATTCAATGCTAATTATGGAAGAATTCAGTTAGGGAGGTACATGAAACCTTGGAGCAGGAATATGAACTACTGTTTCAAGTGTTTTGAATTTTGTTACTATTTTGATTTGAGTTGTTTTTTTAGAAAGATTTATTCTCAGGCAAGTAAGTTACTATTTAATTTAAGTGTGTTTTGCTAGGAAAATAAGGGTTTTTCTATTTCTTTTAAAGAAAAGATTTGCTTGATTTGGTGTTAATTTCTTTGCTGATTTGGTGATGATTTGTTCTGAGTTCTTTTGCTATATTGAGATGTTTGTTCACGATTTGGTGCTGATTTGTTCTGATTTCTTATTTTGGAGGCGATTTGTTCTGATTTCTGCTGCTGATTTTATTACGAGTCTTGTCTAAGGATTATCTAGTTTCCTTTTTCTCCTCCATGGGTGTTTTAAGCCTTATATTGGTTTGGAAAAAGTATGTTAGTTTCCTTCTAGTTTTGGTAAAATATTTAGTTTCTTTTCTTAAATGTTTTTGGGCCTATTTAAAAGGCTTGTTATTATCCCTACATTCTTCATTCAGATTAATAAAAATGAGTTTGTATCTTTCTCTTTGGTTTCTCTCGAGAACTTTTGAACTTATCGGGTTGCCGTGGCGTTCATCCTATCGACTTATCAATCAACCTTTCCGCATAGTTGGTTGTGCGTCTTCATTCCATAGACATCAATGGATCTCCATCACGGGTGTGGCGTCCTCATATACCAAGGTTCTTGCTTCCTTGGCAGCGGTGCGATTAATCATTCAGTAGAATCTTGGGTGGTTCTTGAAGCTACTATGGGCCCGATCACCAGGTCTCTCCACAAGTTGGCCAGGAGTTATTGTCACTTGTAATATAGTTAAGTTTGACCAATGCTCAGGTGGCTTTCATGGACTTAATGAATCGTGTTTAAATGAGTATGTGGATCAGTTTGTCGTAGTGTTCATAGATGACATTCTTGTGTATTCGAAAGATCGGGAAAGTCATGACACACATCTTCGGGTAGTGTTAAAGATTTTGAGAAAAGAACAGTTGTATGCGAAACTCGGCAGAAGTGTGATTTTGGTTGGTAGTATCCTTTCTTGGGCACATTGTATCGAAAGAAGGAATCAGTAGATCGAAAGAAAATAGAGTGGTTGTCGAATGGAAGCCACGAGAAATGTTCTGAGTGCGTTCTGGACTAGATTTACTATAGAAGATTTGTTAAAGGGTTTTCTATGATTGCGGCCAGAGGTAGTGAGATTGCTCGAAATGTAAGTTTGAGATGGAGTGAAAAATGTCAGAAGTTTTGAAAAGCTAAAGCATTCTTAGCAGAAACTGGTGTACCTTCCAACTGACACGCAGTAAAGAATATGTGATCTATAATTGATGCTTCCACTAAATGGACTCGGATGTGTCCTAATGCAAGAGGGTAAAGTGGTAGCACATGCTTGAGACAATTGAAGCCACATGAAAGAACTACTTTACGCATGATTTGGAATTGTGCCAATTGTATTTGCGTTGAAAATTTGGAGACATTATTTATATGGAGAAAAGTGTTTTATTTACACCGATCATAAGAGTCTTAAGTATTTGCCCTCACAACGAGAGCTTAACTTGAGACAACGGAGGTGGATGTAATTGATAAAAGATTATGATTGCGTGATTGACTATCGCGGGAGAAGAGCCGTATAGTGGGCGATGCTTTAAATGAAAACCATTTAAGCGCTTGGCACGTTGTAAATCTTATACATGTCGTATGAGGCCATTAATTTAATGAGTGGCGAGAAATGATAGCGAGACCGAATTTATGAAATCCCGAGTGCTAGAAGGCACAAAGAAAGATAGGGAAAATTTACGCCTGTAGATCGGATTAAGAGATAGTAAAGAAATTGAGTTCCACAGTCGAATGAAAATGGAGTATTATATTATAAGGATCGGGTTTGTGGCACGATGATGATAGATGGGAAGCCATACTTGAAGAGGCACATGGTGGATCTTTTGCGCTATCCATCGGTATAACAAGATGTACCAAGATTTGAAAATGTCATTACGGTGGTCGAATGAAAGAGATGTCGGAAATTTGTAACGAGTGTCGGGTGTCAAAGAGTAAAAGCGAGTATCAAGTTCCTTGGGACCATTACGACCTATCAAGGAATCTGGAGTGGAAATGGGAGACCAGTCACCATGGATTTTGTGGTTGGGTTACCACGACGGGGAGGAAGCATGACTCGATTTGAATTCGTAGTCGTAGATTAATGTCTGACTCGCCCTGCAGAGTGAGAGCCGTATTAACTGACAAAAATTTATGGCTTGTATATCGAAATAGTTCGGTTACTGGGATTCACATCCATTATTTGGGGCTAGAGATCAGAGGTTTACTTCTAGTGCGGAAATTGCAGAGGCCATGGGCACTCATTGAATTTAATCTGGCGTTCCACGACGAGCCGGATGGACCGTCAGTGATCCGGATTCTGGAAGATATGTTAAGAAGTTGTGCGATCGACTATGAGGGTAGTTGGGATCGACACATCCCAGCTAGTTTAATTTATTAATGCAACAACGGAGTTTCCAATCAGAGTATTGGATGGCGCCTTCGAGGGCCACTATGGAAGAAAATGTAGAACAGATTTGTGATTTGGAGGCGGAATTGAGTGAAAGAAAAGTGAGATTGGCCAGAGTTGATCGGTGAAGAAAAGTGAAACGATTAAAGAGGGGTGAAGGCGCGCAGGCCAGACGAGGAAGTCATATCGCAGACGCAGAGAAAGGATATTCGGTATGAGGTCGGTGAAAAGTGTTTTTAAAGTGTCGCCTTGGAAGAGAAGGTGATGAGATTCGGGGAAAAGGCCCAGTTGAGCCCCAGTTGTGGCCCATGGAAGTAATTAAAAAGTGGGTCGGTATCTGAGACTAGCACCTCCGGACTTGGAAAGATCCATAATGTTTTCCATGTCTCAATGCTACAGGAGATATCGTTCGGATCAGAACACATGATCTCTTGAGGAGACAGATTGAGCTTAAATAGGATTTGACATACGAAGAAGAGCTGATGAGTCTTAACAAAGTGAAGAATTCTTGAACAAGAAGATTCCATTAGTCAAAGTGTTGTGGAGAAATCACAAGACCGAGGAAGCCACTTGGGAAAGTGAAGAAGCAATGCGTGACGATGCTCCCTTAGTTGTTTAACTAAGGTATATTTGGAGGAATGAAATTTTCTTGATGGGGAGAATTGTAATGCCCACAATACCCTAGAATTTTATAATAATTTTATTATATAATGCAGGTATGAATTGGGCAAAACTGAGTTTTTAGGAAAAGTGATGAATTGACAAATTATGAAATAGCAATTTAGTGAACCGAACTTTGAAACTCCATGAGACAAAATTTTAAATGCCGTAAGAGATAAAAATCATAAAGGGAGTAGAGATGAGCCACAATAGAATTAAAACAAGTTGAATTGCAAAATTAAAAGATATGAGGCTAGTTGCAATTTATGAAAAGTTGAAAATATAAAAAATGAAAAACAAAAGCTAAAATGCGTGGTCTCCAAATTCTTACTAGCAAGCATGTGAGAAGAAGAGAGCAAAGAAAACAAGAGGAAGAAAGAGGAAGAAGAAGAAGGAGGAGGAGGTCTAAAGATCCAAGGTATGTTGTCTTAGAATCAAATATATTTGGATTCCTAGGGCTGGAAGGAGAATTGATCCTCAGCAATCTGGGTTTTTGTGGAAGAGATCCACCTGAGCCCTTAACTGTTGAGTGTTGTGGGTAAAACCCCAAATGTACAAGAATGACATGAATCCTCCCTTTGAGGTTGGATTTACGGTTTAATTGCAAAGTAAAGGGGTTTGGGTTAAACAAACCTAACAAAATTGTGTATTAGAGTATGTGTATAGGTTACTTATTATATTGAAACAAGCTGAGGATAGAAACCATTTATTCTTTGAATGCCAAGTTACATCGGGAATGCGGATGAGGTTCTTAAATTTGTGCAGACAATACAGGATTAGGGAGGTGGGATAACGAATTTCTTTGGGTTCTTGGTTGTAAGGAGTAAATCCTTATGCTCACATCACCAAAAGGATTGCTTAGGAGCCTCCATATATCATATGGAACAACGTGTCTTAGAATCCACGAAACCAATTTAATTCCCGAGTTATTTATATTTTCTCTCTCATTTGTAATGATGTGGAAAGCAGTTCTAAATACATATTTGTTTTATGGCGAATAGAATTAACAGAAACAATGTTAAGCAGGTTTTGGGAGCTGATGGCTGCATACTATGGTATTTTGAGGCAGTTGAACTAACATCTGTGGTTGGTTTAATTAGAGGATTAGCAAGTGTGTTAGATTGCATTTTTATGGCATGTGGGGTTAATTATGTGCAATTAGGTAAGTTTAATTAGTTTTGTTAGGGTTTATTAATTAAGTATGTGTTGAAGGACCATTTGAAAAACACGGTAGTGGAGGACTAGAGTGTAATATCCTGTGAGCTATAATGGCATCATGAGGGGCATGACCTCATATATGCATGGTAGGAAGTCTTGACACATGGCAAGTGCATGAGAAGAGCTTGCCATATGCCAAGCAAAGCCAATTTCTCTTGGTTTTGGATGCTAGACCAACTTCTTGCTAGGAAGTGGAAAGTGCAGGAAATTTAGAAAGTGAGGAGAGGGTTAGAGAGAGAAGGAGGAGAAAAGGCTTGAAGGAGCTTGGTTTTTGGTGGAAAAAGTTCACTGAGTATGTAAACATGATCTTTGAAGGCCTTAGTTGTATTTCTTATGGACTTTGGTTATATTCTAGGGTTTTGTTGGGATTACATCCTAGCCCTTTAGATTTGATGAAGGTGTGTTTGAGCAGACCTAGATTGTAAAGACCGAGTTTGTGAGAATGCTTAATGTGTGTGTGTGTGTGTCCAAGGGAGGTCTTTGTCGGCTTTCCCCTTGAGCCTGACAGTGTTTTGGCCATAAGTTGGCCTAAGAACTCGAACTGGATGATTCTAGTTGGAGAAGAAGCCCGAACAGCCACTTGAGATATGCAGAAGTAACCAGAACTAAATCCTACCATAAGACCCACATGAATTTGAGGTTGAAGAAGTCAGATACAGATTCTGTCTCCCACATGTTGGAGCGGAGTTCAGGTTTTGAGTCATAAGTTGAGTTATATTGATCGAATGGAGTGATTCAAAATCCCTCTCAGTAGCCACATAGGGCGTAACTTCATGAAAGTGTGGCCAAAATTATGGCTCACATTTGTTCCCATAATTTCGTCAAGTAAGGGTGAAGTGAGGACACAAATTCTGTCCCTAGAAATGAATGTAGGAGGGAATTAGTGCCAAAAACCATAACTCTTAGTGATTAGAAGTCGAATAATGATTTAGAGGCTATGGAAGCTAAGAGATAGGAGAACTAAATTCGGAATACCACCAGTGAACAAAAAACGTGTATGGCTGGTCAAAATGGTAGTTAAGAAAAAAAGAAAAAAAGGGGGTCTTGAGATAGGCTAAAACAAGGTACAAGTGTTGTGTGTGCTATTTGTGTTACCCTAATAAGGGGTGTTAAATGTTGATATTAGTAAGTGTAAAAGAGAGTGCTCTTGAAGGATCAAGGTTTATGTTTGTAGAGTATAGAATATGTGATTCGAGTGGTGAAGTAAAGTAATAAACCAAATGGGTAATTTTATGTAACCGGGATTGTTTAAGGGGCTAAGAAATCTTATGACTTGTTAATTGTAGATCCTTTGGAATGTACCGGTTTTGACTTCAGCAGGAGACTTGTGGATTTTTGAATCCAAGGAAGGTAGAGATCTTAACCTTCTCTGCTTATACCATGGTTTGTGAAATTCTATACCATTCCATGCTTGAAGCTGTGTGATTTTTCTAATGATATATATATAAATGTGTATATTTTATATCTATGGAATTCTTTAAAGATCAGTGGTGCATGATGTTTTATCTTCATGTGGAACAGATGCTTTGTGAAATTGTTTTAAAGCATGACATGGGTATGGGAGCGTAATGAGAGTCGGATTGATGTAATTAATACACGGGACTATGGCTAGTCCACGGGTTGTAGTCAGAAAGGTCACGGATATCACGGGATGTGGGCATATCCACTGGGTGGTAAGTCGACAATTTGTCGTTATCTGGGATGTGGGCATATCCACAGGTAGTAAGTCAGCAATTTGTCGTTGTTCGGGATGATCGGCTAGTCACGGGTGAAAGCCCGAAAGAGTCAGCGATGAGGGTCGAGATGGTGGTAGTATTGCATCCGTTTGTTTCCACATCAACCTATTAATTTAGAAAATCTCATGTTTTGAGATGTGTTGAATTATTGTATTTTGAAATGTTTTATAAGCATGGCTTGTTATGGGATTCACTCTTTGAGTTAATCGAACTCACCCCGTTATTCCCTCCACCTTAGATGCGAGATACAGACCAATTTGCGCAGCTTGAGGAAGTTTGACTTAGGGTTTTGGAGGTTGGGGGTGTGTGTCGGCCTTAGCATCTTTGGTGTTGGTTGGGCATATTTTGAACATCACAGTGTTGTGTGGAGGTTCTGCCTTTGTATATTTTGGACAGTTCATATCGATCATGGGTCATTGTATATTTGGCTTGTGGCTATTAGTTTGGGACACTTTGTAGAAAGTTTTGGGATTTTGTGTAAATATTATTTTGATCAAGTGTAAGTGAATAGTCTTGGGTTCATTGAGGACTTACTTGATCCTGAGATATGTATATATATGTTTAAGGACACAGGTTTAGAGTTTTAATTACGTTTACGGATTACTCCCAGTGGGTTGGACTTCGAGGTTTTGAGGAAATCTGAGGTTGATATATATGGTGTGTAGGGCTAGGGTAGCCACTTTTATACAAAGTGTTGGATTTTGAAAGAGTCACATGTTAGGACTCATGATAGAAAAAAAAAAAAGATGGTAAAAATAACATAAATCATCCACGGAATCGGTGTGATCAACTCATCAACTCTCTTTATGTGCTTGAATGTGTCAAGAATAGGAGAATTATCAGACATATCAGAAGAATTGTTAGGATCAACCCTGGAAGACACTATAGATTTTGCTGTCTCACTAGGAAATTCTTCCTCACTTTTTTTTTTTTTTGATGTCCTAGGGTTGATCGGTCCGCTTACACATCCCCATAATCCCAGGGACCGGAGCTTAAGTAAGATAGCCTCCCCGATGGCTGGGAATTCCCAGTGTCCCAGGGAGGTGGCTCGAACACAGGACCTCAGCCTTTTGAGAGCGGGGCCAAAGGAATGTGAGCTCTGTGAGGATCATTCTTCCTCACTTTGAAATTTGAACTGACCGAGAGGTATTACCATGTAACTTGGGTTGGTTGACAACTTCATTAGCCAAGCTAACTACCTCATCATCATACGTTACGGTAGGTTTTATTGCATCCCTATCTTCTACAATGCCGTTAACAACACTGACATATGAAATATCAATGGTATCACCTATTGACTTCTTTCTCTCCCCCGTATCCTGAGGATCCTTCTTATCATCAACCAACACCTCAACCCCAGCCTCATACTCACTGTTCCCATGATTTATGGCCAAATCGCTTGCATCTGAAGCAGCATTGTGGAGCCCATGGATATTCGATTCTTATCGTAGAATATTTTCCATTACCCATATCCAGGACCACAGACTTAGAGAATTCACAATCGACCCCCACCTCTACACATATCCTAGCAAAGGATAATTTTGTCTGGTTCTCGGTGAGTGAATCAAGATGGAGCGGAATACCAACAACACTTGCAATGTACCCAGAGACTATGTGTTTATTAAATATTCCAAAGGAGATATTGTAGAACTTGACAGTGGGATAGTGGATAGGCTGAATGTTAAGCATATCCATGCACAGTTTGCCATGCGGCAATGAAGGTCTCCTGCAAGGTGCCATGGTCAGTTCCATAACGATCAGGAGCCTCGGGTCCTTGAATCGAAAAAATATAAACCATTCTCGGGTTGTGGATATATGAACGCTCAGCTAGCGCTGAGCTATCAACGGGCGCACCACGGGAATGGAAGGCGTTTATCGAATTGTCGACCGACAACCCCTTCCACATATCAATGCCTTCATTCCACGACCTCATGGAGTTTGTGACAAACTTCCATGGCACTAAGTGGCCTATCATTCATGCTTGAGACCACTTGTTTCGCGGGCATTAGCCGAGAGTCTTCTAGGATTTTCTTTGGAGATGCTTCACCTTTGCCTTACCCATTAGATTACATTAGAGATCTCTGGGTTGATTGAGGTTTGGTATTGGTTGCCATAGCTGAATTTGTATTTCATTTGGTGGATGTCTTTTCATTTCGGGGTATGGGAAGTTCTTAGTTTCATGCAATTTGTTTCTTTGGTTTTTTTTTTTTTTTTTTTTTTTTTATGTGGCTGTGCAGGGATGTTGGTACATTGTTTCCTGGTTTGTGTTGTTTATCGGGTGGTTTTATTGTTGGGCAGTCTTGCTCTATGTTTAGGGAGTCTTTGTCAGTTTTCGTTTCTAGTGGCCTTTGGCGCCTTGTATTTCTTGAAGTTGTTTATTTGGGCTTAGCCCTTTTTGGTAATAAATTCTTACTTATCCAGAAAAAATAAAAATAAAAAGAATCACACAAGCTTTGGAATGTAGTGACTAACCTGTGAATAAATTTATGTCTGAGAGATGGTCTTTTCCCCTTGCTATCGAGGTCGTAGGGATGTGATTTGAGAGAGTTGGCATCAAATTGTCACTTGGATGGTGGTTGCTTGAGTGGTTGTCTCCTGCTCTGAGATCGCGGAAATGCTTTCTTTGTTATTCTTTGTTGTGTTTCCTTGGTTGTTTTGTGTTTGGTGCCGGGATGTGAAACATTGGTATTTTTGTGTTTATCGAATTGGTTCTCTTGTATCGGGCTATAGCCCTTTTCCTTTATTTTTAGGAGATCTTTGTGGCCTTGGGCAGGGGTGTCAGTTGACTACCGTCGACCGTAGGAATACAATTTGTCTCGTGTCATGAGACTCATACTGATAAAATGGCCTCTTGGGGCCATAAACCAATACTCACAAAATAAATATCCAATATTCCAATGTCCAAGGTTATACATTTCTCTTAATCTGAAATACATATTTAAAATCTATAATTCTAATACATATTATCCAAAACATCAAGCCCTTTGTGAGACCAGGAAAATCGGATTTCTAACGAAGGATAAAATAGTAATTGGTTGAAAATCAGGAATTTTCTAGATCTCGGATAATGAAGCGGACCTTCAGTTGGAATCGTCTATGAGATTTAGCAACACGTCAAATTTAGTTTGGATTAGGTGGTCGGGTTCACGTTTTTCGAGGCGTGGGAGCCGGATGACACGTGGTAGGTTAGGAGATGCCATGGCACCTCAAGGTGTGACACTTGGCATAAAAGAAATGGCTCACATTGAGCCACACGGTATGATCCATGGCTCACGTTGAGCCATGTGGTTAATGATGTCGTAAAGAAATATTGAAATAAGGAATAAAAATTGGAAAGAGCCACACATTTGGGAGGAAGGAGAGGAGGAAGCTTAAACACTTTTGTCTCATCAGATTAATAGTCTTTCGAGGGAGGAGAAAGTGAAGGAGAAAAAGGAAGAGAAAGGAGAAAATGAGAGAGAAAAAGAAAGAGGATGAGAGGAGAAATGAGAAAAGGAAAGAAAACCAAATGGGAAAGGAAAAGCAAAAAATATCCAGTAGCCATTTTCGTTTGGTTTTAGAGAGAGAAAGTCTGGCTTCTCTCTAAGATCTACGACGATCGGACCGTCGGCTCGGTCGACATAAGAGGCAAAGTTAGTGCACGTCGAGCTGCAGTGGCCAAGGTACGGATTTGAAATTCGAGCAAACTCCGCCGAAGGTAGGGGTTTTCTCCTACTTGTTTTTACTTTTGTAAGGTCTTATGGCGGTGGGGTTGTTGGCGGGAGCAGTAGTGATTTCGGTTCAAAGATTTGGATAAGAATGAATAAATCCTTAGTGTGGTTTTAGACGGAGTCCACAGGGTATTTGTATGATTGTATAGTGTGTGTTTATTTACTGTGAGAAAATAACATCTTGTGCAGTGTGAAGTGTAGAAGGCAGTTTCAAAGATGGAATCTATAGGGGATTAATACTTTAGCCCGTGTGAGCTAACCTTATGTTATTGTCATAAATTGAATAACATGATGCATGAGATTTAAATTGTTAATATATGCATAGGTAATATATTAGCATGTGTTGTATGCTTTGTATTGCCATTGCATTTCACTTAGGTGGGGAATGTAGTAGGGAAATTCCACTCCCAGGCTTTACAGCTCCACTAGTCGTGGGAATATATTTTTCAGGTAGTGAAGATGCGCTTGGGGATGGGGCAGCAGGGGTGTAGGCGAAGCTTGGCGAGATGGCCTTATCTTGTATTTTTTTTGTATTTTTGTAAAAGTCTGGGCAAGAGACCCAGTTTTGTATAAATTGTAATTAAATACAATTGTAAATAAATCATTTTTGTATAAAATATATAATTGTGTTGAATGGATATCTACAGGCCCAATCGAGAACATTTTACACATGCGTTGCCTCGCGGCGTGAAACACGTAGATTTCCGGCGGGTTGTGGCGGGTTGTCAGCGGACACCCCGGGATTGGGCGTCAGCCACGGCTTAGGCTTTCTTCAAAATCGGTCTCTAAGAAAAGCCGTCTTCTCAAACACCCCTGTACCTGAAAAAATGTTCCCTCAACAAGGTGAGCTATCGCCTAGTAGGAGAATCACCTTAAATGGGTTACTCTCCACTAATTGCATATCTGATGCTCAGATTTAAACACACTCAAGTAAATATGTGATCCTACTTGATACTAAATGCGTTCCCATGTCTCGAGTCCTCATAGGCTCCCTCACACTTACTAAGCCATGTATAGAGAAAAATAATCATTTCTAAACAAAACCTAATTGTTCTTGAGAATATACTGCAGAGTGTCGGTATTAAAAATGTGGGACTACCCTTCGGCGAATTGGTTGGTGAGGCTTTCAGAAACGATCATGGTCCTCATCCCGAAATGATGCATTGGCTATCTGACCCGATTCTCGAATCATCTGTGAAATTCTTCCGCCAACCGTATTCGTTTTTAGAAAATTCATGTCATGCACTCCACTAAATTACAGGTTACCCGGTCGTATGGGAAATGCATTATGTCATTTAATCATTTTTATATAATATATCAATTATGGATTTTTTTTTGCCTTGTTTTGAATCTTGCTTCCTGTTAAATCAAATGCTCTAGGCGACTTCGTATGCGTCTCCACGTGGCACCACGGTGATGAATAAAGCTCGATGGTGGGGCCGGGTTGGTGGCGTGACAGAGAAGCGTGGTTGAGTGGCGCTTCCCAGGTGAAGAGCTATCTTGGGTCACTAAACGGGATACCCACACGAGCTTAATTTGGCCTTTAGGTGTGGGAGTTCTCTCAAAGCAGCAAAATGATGGGAATAGTGGTGAGGCGCTCGCCGGAGATCCATGACCTCATGAGCCCCATGTTTAGTGCCCGGATCGTGGGTTAGGCCTGCGTTCTGAATCATTTCTTGGGTCGGGAGGACCCGACCGGATCACGGTTAGTGTCACTGCTTTGAGCTCAAACCAGTCACCGATTTGATTCGCCAGCTCAAACCCGTCTTCGTTCGGCTCCACTACTGAATCATGGAGGTACATTGGCAACCTCCAGTGAGCTATGTGTGTCTTGAGAAGCGGATTTCCTCGGGGTTGGGATCGGAGGGATATGGGTTGGGTAAAGGGATACGGTAGTCGTGTTGAGGCGCACCTTGATCCAGAAGGGTGGCGAGTGGCTGCAAGGGCTGGGTTGGTTTAAAATTAATTCATTTGGGGTATCAGCCGAAGGCTATGGTTGGGAGGCAGGGAGAATGAGTCTGAGGCCAGGCGGTAAAATTAGAGGTTACAAGGATGGTGGGGGAGAAGGCAAGCTGCTCCACAGGTGAAATGCGGAAGGAACCTTTTCTCTATGCACGAGAAACTTGATGTTTCACTATAGATTACATAATCCATATTGCTGATGGAAAGATGGTTGCCAAGCCTCCGTAGGGTGATCAAATGAGGGTGTATTGATATGTGGAAGAAATTTGCTTGTTCGGACAATTCTGGATCGCGTCTCCGTTCCACATTTATAAGCTCCACAGTTACTTGACTAATGGGCGAGAGGAGATGCGAGACATATCCACAAGCCCGAGAATGGTCTTCCTTTAGATTCGAGGGACAGGAGGCCGGGATTGGGTTTATATTCGGGTCCATTGCTTTGGTGGAGACCCTTCATGTGCGTGCTTGGCATCTGGCATGGATATGCTTAACATTAATTTGTCCTCTATCCCGATTTGGGTCAAGTTCTAAATATCACTTGGAATATTGAATGACACGTATCTTGGGTACATTGCAATCTTTGTTGGTATCCAGCTCCACCTTGATTCACTAAAGAACCAGACAAAATTATCTTCTTTAGGATCACGTGTAGAGGTAGGGGTGGATTGTGAATTCCTGTCGATTCTCTGGACAAGGGAAATGGCGATTTCGGCGATAAGAGTTGAATATCCTGGGCTCCAAAATCTTTCATCCGGTTTACCCAAGCGATTTAGTCATATCGGAAAAATTGTCAAGTTCGAAGGGCCGGCGGCAAAGCGTTGCCTACAATCGGCGTGATATCGCAGTGGTGGGGATGTTTTGTGCTGTTGATATGAAAGGTTACCGGGTTACAAGGGAGGTGCCACGGGCGACTCGATGTTGTTCGATGGCGAACTGCAGGAATAGCGGTGTGCAAATCGGTGTCTGATCTGCGATTAATGTTGAGGAGGTAGTTAGCATGGAAAATGAAAAGTTACATGGAAACACGTTTGAATGTCTAGCCCTGAATGAGGAAGAAGAAAGAATGAGCTCTAGTTTCTCGGATCTGATCCTACGCAGTATACGAGATTTTACGATGAATTCCCCTGTTCTTGACACGTTCAAGCATATCGAGAGTTGATGAGATTTGGACTTGAAGCACAATGCCAATTTCAAGGAAAGAGCTTTCGAAACTTCGAAGCGGAACCTTGCTAATTTGCGAGGATCCGGTGGTTAAAGGGAGCATCTGCTGACTTCGATGGTTAAATTTAGCCAAATGGAACATAAAGTGAGCGACCCCCTCAAGCAAATAAATGCGTTCGTTTTGTTAATTCCCATGCTCTTGATTTTGTGTGTATTTTGGGCTTCGGTGCGAGCTTCGAATAAAGGCCGGGATCTTCTACAATTTTCGGGTTGGAATTGTTTCATAATTATGATCATGCTACGCTTGGTAGAATCGGATTTGTATAAATCACGGGAAAATTAGCATTGATATCTTCATCCATGGATCAAGGTATCTTGTGTCGATGTTACAAACATCAAAGATAACTACTCATTTTGATTGTTGTTTATGTGAATAGTTACATTGATAGAGGAGTTATGGAATCATCTTGATGGTGTAGTAAGTGGTTGGTCAAAACCCATGGGTGGCAATTGGTGATTTCAACACCACCAGATTCATCAGTGAGAAATCTGGTGGTAATTTGGTGCAGGATACAGCTATGAGTGAATTTCATGAGTGTTTGTTCAACCTTGAATTGGCGGATATTCCTTATTTGGAGTCTATTTTTACGTGGATAAACGCCGGCGTGAAGGGCGAACTTGTGCTAATTTGGATCAGTGCCTTCAAAATGAATCTTTGTATGGATATGTTTCCCGATGCTTTATGATCCACTCCTACGGATTATCGACCATTGCCCTCACAGTTACAAACCTTAATGTTAGTCGACCCGGCGACAGGAAAAATATCCCTTTCAAATTTTTTAACTTCTGGGCTGACCACCCTGCTTTCCTTGGTATTGTGAGGGAAGCTTGGGATAGAAAGTCTTTGGGGAGTTCCCGTATGCAGTATCCATAATGAAAAGAGTGAAGGCCTCCTCAAGATGTTCAATTTCCACTCTTTTGGTAAGCTGCATGATCATGTTGAGGATGCCAGGGAAGCTTTAAAGCGACCGATCTCTTTGTGCAGTGATCAGCCCGGATCTACATGATGGATAATGAGAAGTGTTTAAGACTTTCCATGATCTTCTTTAGCTGGCGGAGGGTTTCTTAAGCGAAAATCCTGGAAGTCTAGTGGCTCAGCTTGGGATCGAATACAGAAGTTTCTTCCTGAATGTCAAGGCTCGGCATGCTCGAGATTATGATTAAAGTCTTAACCACGAAATGGGTACGCGAATCGAAGATCCCTTGGCTATTAAGGAGTAGTAGCTGTAAAAATATCCTATGTGTTGATGGCACACCTTATGACCACGAGTATTTGAACAACATCGATGGGTTTGGTTGGTCGCAGCATCATCTGGACGTTTTGAATGGTGATATTTCTCAAGAGGAAATTAAGAGGGCCTTGTTCTCTATTGGCCCGATTTCAAGCCCTGACCGGATTATTTTCTTCTCTTTTCTTCAAAATGACTTGGGTATAATTGGAGGTGATATTGATGCGGTGTTATCTTTCTTCGTCACGGCGGCTTGCCAAGTGAGATTAATTGCACTATGATTGCTTTAGTGCGAAAGGTCCTAATCCGGGAATCTATAGGCGACTATATAGACCAATATCCTGTTGTAACCGCGGTTATAAGTGCATAATATCGAAGATTATTCTGCGAGGTTTAATCAATGCATTCACGAGATTATAAATACTACGCGATCGGCTTTTGTGCAAGGTAAAGTATAGCCAGATAACATCCTTATTGCCGGGAGCTTATGATCCTTTATAAAGTGATAAGGCTACTCGGGTGTGCTGCAAAAGTTGACATTAAAGAAGGCTTGTCCTGATGAGTTTGGAGCTTTATTACGGTGTTTGCGAGAATGGGTACCTGGGTTCTTACAGAAATAACATTAAGAAGCAGCTATCACTACCCAACCTTCTCTGTTTGATTAATGGTGAGCTTGCAGGGTTTTTCACTATGTCGTGGAAGGTTGAGACAAGGGGATCCCATATCGCCTTTATTATTTATCATTGCCATGGAGGCCTTTTCTAGATCGCGTCGTTGGTAGGCGAGTAAACGAGATTCGGAGTTTCATCACAAATGTAAGATATCATTCTTCACTTATGCTTTCTTGATGACATTTTCTTTTCTTTGGTAGGGACCCGATATCAGTGTCAAAATTATTTTGGATGAGTTGAGCAGTTAGGGGAGTTGCTCAGGGATCTGGGTCAAACCATTTAAAAGCGCCATTTCATTCTTGGGGTAAATGGGTGAAATCAATCTGCTCTCTTGAACATCAACAGCTTGATTTGAGGAGGTTTCCTGTAAATATCGATGATGTTCTTGATCTCAGCGAGAACATTACGTGTTGCCCGACCATACGGAAAAATAATGGCGAAATTCGGTCTTTGGATTAGTAGGCGTTATCATATGCGGGCGGGATTGACCCGCTGCCTCAGTGTTGCATAGTATTCGATTGTATTGGTGCGATTATGTTCATTATTCGAAATTCATAATTGCCAAAATTGAACAACTTTCGACTTTTACGTAGCAGAGCACAGGAGATTCTCGTCGAGCTAAGGTTAGTTGGGATGTATTGTCTTGGGGAGGGGCGGCTTGGGCTGCGTCGGGATCAAAGACTGGAATATGATGAATGTTATAGGCTTTGTTTTGGAACTCTTTTTAGGAAGGACTCCTTATGGGTGGGCGTGGGTCACGGGTTTGTGTTGAAGCAGAGCCACTGGTGTGCAGAGACTCCTTCAGATTTGTTCTTTGGAAATTTGGAGGAAAGTGCATGACTTAAAGATAAAGATGAGGCCCTTCATCAGTCATAGTTTATAACGATAAAGGGACATTCCTTTGGCATGATTCACGGAATCCGATTAGTGCCTCTCTCCTCCTTTATGGAGAGCACGTGTTATATATGATTACGCTATTAAGAATAATGCTCTTATTCTTTAAATTATTGGTGATGGTAGGTGGAATTGGCCTAATTACGAACTCTGCGACCTTATGGAAATCAAGACGATTGTGTCAATTATCATTTAGATGTCTGGGGGATTTTGTTACTTGGACTCTTGCTCCATACGGGATCTTAGTTTTCTGCTGGACCATTTAGATCGAAAATCGGTGGTCTGGCATTACACGGTATCAGTTCCCCGGCGATCGGGAGACATGCTTTTATAGTGATCTGAACCGTCGGCTTGTGGGAGACGTGATCGAATTAGCTCGAAATAACCGCTCTAGCGTCGGCTTGGATGGATGACCTTGACCAGTTGCTTATATGGAAGCAAGAACGAGTATATGTGAGGGACGCCACGATGTCGGTGATGGAATTCAGGTTGATAAGTCGCGAGTAGACGCCACGCGGAATAGCGGAAGTAAGTTCAAGGGACCTTCAAAGAACCAAAGAAATTGAAACTCTCAATTTATTAATGCTTAAAACTTTAAGAATCTGAGGATAACAAGCCTTTAAATGACCCGAAAAAATATGAAGAATAGAAACTAAATATTGACCTGAGAAAGTAAATATTTGGCAAAAGCAAGAAAGGAAACTAACATACATTTTCCTAAACTACTACACTAAAAATATCATGAAGGAGAAAAAACTATATAATTTTAGTGAAGCAGTGGCAAGGAGTGTGACAAATCTGGAACTCATCAATGACAAAATCTGAAGACAAATCATCACGAATCTCTAATGGAAATCAATCAAGAAATAGCGACCAGTAAGCTGCAAATCATCTATAAATCTGTTGACCTTTTCTAAAAGAAATAGCAACTCTATTTAAGCTAGAAAAGCGAGACTTTCTAAATTAAATAAAGCAACTCCTACTTTGACTTGGAGAACAAATCTTTCTAAAATAAACCAACTCAAAATCAAAATAGTAATAAAACTGAAACACTTGGAAATAGAAATATATTAGGTGTTTCCAAGGTTTCCACGACCTCGAATAATTTTCCAAATAAGATTGAATTCCCAATGTATGTTTTAAATGCTTTCTGGCATCACGGATCCTTTATTAGCTGATTTCATCATTCCAAGTTATTATTGTTTCATTCATCATTCCAAATATAATTTTTATTGCTTTTTTTTTAGTGAACCATCCATCTGAGTTACAAAAAAATGATCTGAGCAAATCAACTTGTGGGGGCCGAAGTGATCGAATTAGCTCGAAAGAACCGCTCTAGCGTCGGCTTGGATGGATGACCTTGACCCGGTGCTTATATGAAGCAAGAACCTTGGTATATGTGAGGGACGCCCTGATCGGTGGTGAGATCCCGGGTCAAGTAAGTCTTGATGAATATGGAATAGCAGGTAAGTTCAAGGAGTTCTTCAAAGAACCAAAGAAATTAGAAACCTCAATTTGTTGTGTAAAGCTGACCAAGGATAACAGCCTTTAAATACGAGGCCAAAAATATGAAGAATAGAAACTAAATATTGACCCTGAGAGCCAATATTTGTGAAAACAGAAAAGGAAACTAACATACATTTTCCTAAACTACTACACACTAAAAATATCCATGAAGGAGAAAAAGGAAACTATATAATTTTAGGACAAGGCTTGGTAATAGAATTAGCAGCAAATCTGGAACAAATCAGCAGCAAATCTAGAACAAATCAGCAGCAAATCTCTGACAAATCAGCTCGAAATAGCAGGCAAAATCCATTTGCCAAATCATCACCAAAATCTGAAGCAAACCTTTTAAAAAAAGAAATAGCAACTCACATTTAACTAGAAAACAGAGACTTCAAAATTAGTAAGCAACTCTCCTTTGACTTGGAGAACAAATCTTTCCTAAAATAAACCAACTCCAAATCAAGCTAGTAATAATGAAACTCAAAACACTTGGAAATAGAAATATATTAAGATGCTGGTTTCCATAACCCCAATCTGAATTTTCCAATAAGATTGAATTTACAATGTATGTTTAAATCTGCATCACAGATCTGTGCTTTGATTTTTATGTTCACCTCGAAAGATTAGGTCCCAGAATCTTAACCATAATGTTGTTGATGGCATAGAAAATAAAATACGTATCCTCCACGAGACCATCCTTTTTGGGATCAAGTAATACATGTATAACACATGGACTAATAAATTCCTCCACTTGGCTTTGAATCTCTTTTGTCTCCTCGAATTTAGCCAAATCACCGAAGTCATCATAGGGATTACATAATTGAACTCTGTAACAAGGAAGAAACAATACTAGAGCGACGAAGAATCAAATTCGTTAGTCTCCAAGCGTCTCTTTGTACAAAAAGTACAAACATAGGCTTTAGAATAAAACACTCTTTAGTTCCGCTATCTTTTGTGTGAAGCTTTCTTTTCTTTTTTTTTTCCCTTCTTGTTCATACGTTCACTTCGATCTTTTTGTTTTCTCTACTTTTTCGGTTGTTCACTTTAAGATCTTTTTTCTTTCACTCTCTTTTCTTTTCTCACTCTCTTTCCTTCTCTCATTTCTTTTTCCTCTTGTTTTTCTTCCTCCATTCCTTTTGTTCTTTTTCTTTCTCATTACACCGGATCTTGGTCTTGATTTCCTTGTCCCAGTCACCTGTTCTTGTTATATTTGACAGCATTGGTTGGCTTATCTTCTTCTCAAGGTGATTCAACTTTAAGTGGATGAAATTGGGACTGGATTGGAAACGTGTATTAATTAACATCCCTCCTCTTGACTTGATTCTAGATCTTAGTATCTGTATATCATCTCAGACTCTCGTAATGTTGAATTCCACCACATTTTGAATCTGCACGTTAACTGAAACCTGTATTCTTAGCATCAGATCTTCTTAAATATTTTACTCTGCCATTTTGGCCTCCATCTCATATAATACTCCTTTACCCTACGATTGCCTTGCCTCGGGTTTCACGCTTATTTGTCCTGACTCCGGTAGAAGTAAGTTGAAGCAATCCTCTTCAACGTAGCCTCTTCATCTCTTTTATGTTTATGGTAGCTCCTATTAGTCTCATATTAAAACTAATTGGTCCTGACTAAAGCTGTTGCATGGTCACAGAACCTATTAACTAAGTTCACCTTCTCTATTAGATAATACGTGGCGATCAAAAACCCGACTCCACCTTCCTCTCCCACTCGAAGATATGCCTCGGGGTCATTCTTTCCTTGGAAAGATGGAATCTTCATTTAATGTTTCCCAAAATTGTGTCTGGGTTCTAAGCTATATATGTCTCCCCACTTACCTCCTATTGCTAACACAGAGATCATAACCATTCTCATCTTCGAAGTCTCCTCCATCATACTCTTCTTAAGTACACAGTAGCCCTTTTCTTGCATGGCCTTTTTCCCAGCCATGCTTGTTGTGGGAGGGTTTAGTGGTGCTTCGACTTCTCCCACCCTCATGGAATTGTTCCCATTAAATATAAATGTCTCTACCTTTACTAAATTCGGCCTCATAATGAACTTCTATATCGACTCCCTCCGTCATACTTTTGGATGGTATTTGTTTGCCATATTCTTTGTAAAAACAAGATTTAAAGAAATAATAAATCGGACCTCTATACAAATCACTCCTCATATTTTATCAAAGAATAGTTCATGATTATATTGTTTCTATCTCATTTGGCTTTTTTCTCTAATTTGACATTTTCTTTATTTTTTCTCAGAATTTTCTCTTGGTTCTTTTGGAACTAATCAAACTAATCAGTTTTTGTGAAATTCAATAAAAAAAACTATCAAAATGTGAGGTTGGTGGCATTAGCAAGATCAAAGCACACTTATTTATTTTTTATACTATGGCGAGTTGGATTTATAGAAACTAGAATGATGATAAACTTATAGGATTTTTTTATAACTTTTTTTTTTAACTTTTTTTTTTTTTTTTTTTTTTTAGTAGGATCCTTTTCCTTTACTTTCCTTTTTACATTTTTTTTTTTTTTAACTTTGAGATGGATAATTGAATAAAAAAGCAATAAAAAAAAAATTATATCCGATCAGAATGAAAGCTCGGACTTAGGATGAGTAGATAATAGATTATGAATGAGGTGGGGATTGAGCGAATTTAGAAGGTATGGATTAAGCGATGACTAAGATGAGCGCCATATCTTTTAGCAAGCAGACTTAAAATTCGTAAAAACGCTCCTACGCAGCTTGACAATCTCTAAAATAAACCAACTCCAAATCAAAATAGTAATAAAACTCAAAACACTTGGAAATAGAAATATATTAGGTGTTTCCAAGGTTTCACAGCCTCCCAAATCTGAATTTTCCAAATAAGATTGAATTCCCAATGTATGTTTTAAATGCTCTGGCATCACGGATCCTTTGTGCTTTGATTTTCATCATATAGTTTGGTTAACCATTCAGGACAGATTAGTTACGCAAGACAAACTTCTCAAATGGGGCCTAACTATCACTAATTCATGTGTTTTTTGGCAATCTTGAAGGAATCACTTGTTTTTGGGTGCCATTTCTTCTTTGGTATTTGGTTGAGAATACTAGGTTATGTGGAAATTCGAGAATGCGTAGTTGGGAGAATGAATTCTTATGGGTTGTGCTTCCTAAAGGGAAATCATTTTGTTCTATTACGAGAGAGATTGCGTGGGGTGCTGCATTTATCATTTGGAGGCATCGAATAGTAGAATCTACAAGAACATCTATTACTCCCGTGACGCCATTTCCAACTGTCTGTAATGATGTTAGGTTGAGAATCTCAAGTTTCCGAGGAAGGTGGTGGACAATTCGGTGAAACGAGCTATGTGTGAGAGATGGTCCTTCAGCTTCATATCTTTGGTCTTGATGGTTCTCTTGGTTGATTGATAAGGTTTGTTGTTGGACAGGTCACGGTCTCTTTTGGGCCTTGGTTGCCTTCGCCGGTGTAAATTTGGGCTTTGGGGTGTGTTGTCTCCTTCCGGGTTGTGGAAGTGAGCTTGGTTTTTTTTGGTTTGTTGTCCTTGGTTGTTGTTGTTGTTTCGGGCTGTGGCCTGCCCCTTATTTTTAGGGGAGGTTCTGTCCGTTTTTTCTTTTTTCTTTTGGGCCTTGGGCTCGTGTATTCTTTAGTTGTGGTGTTTGCTTTTTGAAATAAGCGGCTTAATTATCAAAAAAAAAAAAAAATATATATATATATATATATATATATATATATATATATATATATATATATATATATATATATATATATATATATATATATATATATATCTCTCTCTATCAATTATGCATATATTCACAAAATTACATTCACACCACATGTAATTTAACATGGATAAACCATCCCACCCAAACTATCTCACTCGAACTATTCAATATTCATCAAACATCACAAAATTAGCTCACTTTTGAGCAATTGCAATCTCATCTACAAGGCCTATACACTGATTATATTCCATATAATTGTGATATCATATATTAACACATCAAGCTTATGCATTAACCTATTAATTTCCTACGACTCAAATACATTCATTTTCAAAAATATTTCAATAAATTATGAAACAAACACCTAAACAACCTACCTGATCCTGAAGCTGTCCCGAATAGGCTCTAAAAATTCTCCAAAAATTCCAACAATTCGGTCCCAAGTTTTGGGACCGATCAAACAGTCGTTCAAGGCCTCAAACCAACCGAAACATTACAAAACACTTAGAAGCAAAATTAGCAACTTAAAGTAGAATAAAACCCCTACCTCATGGAGTTTGTCGAAACTCCAGCTTTTCAGTGTCAATCGTAGCTCTCGTAGCGTAGATCGGCTCATGAGTCTCGACGAAAACCTAGGTCCGATTTTCATAGATTTGAGAAAGAAGCGAAGAGAAGAAAAAATAAAAAGAAAAATATCTCTCCTCTCTCCTCCACGCTCTCTCCCTCTCCGTCCTGTTCATTCCTTTGCCCCATTTTTATGATTTTTTTTATTATTATTATAATATTATATTATTATTATTATTATTATTATTATTATTATTATTATTATTATCATTTGAATACATGGTTCATATTGCTTCATTCGATCAGTTGCATCGAGAATTTTTATTTCTTTTAGGTTCAATTCTTTTAAATAGACTTTAACTCCGCCATTTCTGTAGTAGAGATTTTTGTAAAAATTTCGTCCCTGAAGTCACTGACGATTTATCACCCATAAATTTGTAAAATATTATTTGTCTCTGAATTCGTGAAACTTTCTGAGTCCTTCGATTTCGCGAAAGCAATTTAATAAGCGCCGATCCATTCCGTCATCAGAATCACAGAGAATTTATGGTTTTCAAGTTATCGTTTTACCGCTTTTTGAAAAATTGAATTTTTCTCGAGTTTCTGAATCTTGTTCGATTTTTGTTTTAGTCTAATGGACATCGGGTTCGTTTGTTGTTACATTCTCTGCTTTGTTTAGTGGAAGCTACGCCTTTTGGCTCGATATCACAAGTTTGTGTGGAGTGTTGGGCGTGCCTTAGCTCGGTGTGGGCTGTTGGTGGCTTTCGTTTTTCCGGTTCGGGTTGTGGGAAGTGCTTAGTTTATCTTGTTGATTTCTTTGGTTGTTGTGTGCTTTGTCACAGGGATGTGGGAACATTGGTTACGGTTTGTTTACGGTATCGGAGTTGATTTGTTTTTGGGCTGATGCCTTTTCGCTGTTTTAAAGGGAGTATTGTCAGTTTTGTTTGTTAAGTGGCCTTTGGCTTCTTGTATTATTTTTGGTTTTTTTGTTGGGCTCTGGCCTTTTGGTAATAAATTCTTACTTATCAAAAAAAAAAAAAAATATATCCATTAAGAAAATAGTAATGGGAGTGCCACCTTCTTGTCAACATTTTGTCGATGAAGGTAGAGGATAATTGACAAGATTTCGACCTGGATACCCTCACCAGGATTCTGGGTGAGTCAGCCAAGTGAAGTCTCATACGATCCTAGGGAATATCCAGATGGCACCCTTTAAGAAAGAAAGTAAACACATGCATTAATATAATACCTCAATTATATATAAAAGATCCTGATAGCTCATATCCTGCAATAGGCCTATCTTCTTGTAGATTCAACCACCAAATACACATAATAAAGACTCATACGAGTTCAATACTAAGATCGAGCATTCTAAGAGTGTTTCTGAAGATTTAGGGATCTGAATGAAAAATAAATAAGTCCAATAAAGACATATAGATAAGATAGAATACTGCAGTGGGGCATGTCCTGCTGGCTTGGGGTTTATGGTGGTTTTGTTTCTGGCTGTTGCCCCTTTCCTATGTTTTTAGGGGGGTGTTGTTCGTCCTTCGTTTTGTCTGGGGGCCTTTGGCTTCTTGTTCTGTCCTTTCCTAGTATTTAGGGAAGGTGCTGTCCGTTGTTCGTGTTGTTGGGGGCCTAGGGGCTTCTTGTATTATCATTGGTTGTTGTTGGGCTTTGCCCTTTTTGGAAATAAATTCTTACTTATCCAAAAAAAAAAAGAATCTTCTATGATTGTCACGAAGAGTGATGTAGAAGCTAGCGCGGTAGGTCTCTCTGACTATCTGGACTAGGAAGCGGATTTAAAAGCGATAAAACGTGAGATAATAAATTTCAGTGAGTGGCATAATTTATAGGGAAAATAATGTTTTTATTTTCGAAAATTCCTTCTCTTTTTTTTTTTTTGATACTTAGGGGTGATCGGTCATTTCACCAGCGTCACGAATTTTGCAGGTTCACGTCCACTTCTTTGCAGGTTCCCGGATTTAAAATCATTTCACAAAAACCCAAACTTATACCCAAGTCAACAATATGAAATTCATGCTCAAAATTTAAGCCAGAAATTATTATTAAGAAAATTATAACTTAGATTTATTCACAACATAAAATTGAGCATAAAATGAATAAACATCATGTCGTAAAAATAATCATGAAAATGTCTAATGACAAATATTGAAATGGTTATAAGCTTACTTTCGAGAAACAAACAATATGCTATACCATATATCCTTCATAAACCATGGGACGTACCCCACCTTCTGACCCCCAACGCGAAGGTGTCGCGGTAATAATAATAATAATAAAGCTGTCGGAGTAAGCGAAGCGCCGCGGCGTGAAATCTTATGCTTAGTTGGATGAAGCCAGCCTCACGACAAGTGGCGACCACAAATGGCCGTCCGGGTAAGCCTTTAGGCCTCACGATGCGTGGAAATAATATATAGTAGTTGGATGAAACCAACCTCACGACATCGTATGGCAAACCCGGTGCATGTAATATAAATCTTGAATCGGACCTCACGATACTATTTGGTACATCAACTTATAGCAACCAAACCACAGTATCCATACTCACATATACCTTTCAAATGCTGTATTATAATCATTTCTAATCAAAATCATTTCTTAAATCAATAAATTTTCAAAGTGGTTTAAAACCTCAATCCATGTACTTAAAATGTTTAAATACCAAAAATTTATCCATGAACTGTTAAAATTTCCAAATATTTAAAATGTTGACAAAAATTCACATGAAATGATAACTTGTTTATATAAACAGATAATTATATTTGTCATAACCAACCATTCGATCAAATAATATATATATAAAATAATTTACCACCATTTTATATCATAATAATACCCCAAACATTTAAAGCATATAAAACCACTCACCCAGTTCTGGATATTCAGTCCACGCTCCCTGTGGGATCGACTCAGCTTCGATGCACGTAATATAATAAAAATAAATTTAAAGAACAAATAAGCAAGGCAGACATTAGGATGCTGATGTCTTAGAGCCAATTTAGAACTATGAAACTATCTAAATTGAACAAGCGGTCAGATTATACGATGTCCTCTGAGCAGGTACCCAAAAATTGGGGCTTTTTACTCGGAGGCTAATTTTTGAGAAATTGAACACGAATAAATCATAAAATATCAATTTCACTAATCCATCTTCAATTTTGCCCTAAATTGACGATTAATTGCCCAATTTCGATCAAATGCTTTTATTAATTACCTAAATGACCCAAAATGGAAAACTAACCAAGCGGCGTCCAAAATTTACAAACTTTTATATCAGAAAGCCCGAGATACGGGAACGAAGTACCCTTACCTTGGTCCAAAAGTTTCTGTGGTGGCCGAAAAACGCGATCCAACCATTGGCCAAACTTCCTTTCGTCGTATCTTTCAAACAGTGAGGAATCTGCGAAAAAGGACCACGGGAATGAGTTCAGAGGGTCCAAAATGGGGGTATAGGTCGAATTTGGAATGGCGGAAGCGAAGAAAGCGGCGACCGCAGTGGCGGCCTTTGCGTTCGCGGGCCGTCAAGACACGTTAAGTAAGCGGTTGGCAAGTGAAATTTGGCGACAAGATTGCCTCACCTTGCTCTTCCTCCCTGGCCGACACGTGTGCAAGGGTGGTGTGAATCAAATATCACGGCCAAAGCCCAGGATTGGCACAGCGGTCGAAGCTTGACCCGGTTAAAAGTCGAGTCTTGGGAGTTTTCTAGGGTTTTGGGGCCCGAAAATGAGTTTTTGGGCTAGGGGTTCTATTTGGCCGCATAAAACTAGGTTTATATAAGAGCCTAGGGTCATTTGAGTAAACGAGGAACTGACCTTGGACCAGCGATAAAATGCTGTATTTTGAACTCTAGGAGTCATAACTTTTTATCGTAAGTCGTATTTTGGCGATTCGGCGAATCTATGAACTCGTATCGACGAGTCTGAAATAGTGTATTAGTCAACCCCAAAATTATTCATCCTTGAAAAAAGTCAACTTGGGCCTACATACTAATTGTTGGTGAACTTGGTCAAAGCAAATGCTTAAAAGCATGATTTAAGATGCTGGTCGTTAATTAATGGTCCTTTCTAGTAGCGAGTGTTTAGTTTACGTAGTCTATACCTCCATATGCAGTTCTTATAGGAATTAATTCATTCTTCTCATTTCTAATCCGAACAAGATCCTCACTTCTTTGGAAATACACATGGTAGGTCTACTTTGAGGTTATGCGAGATTGCATATATAAAGCCTGCATTTAGCAATTTTAGAACTTCTTTTCTAACTGCTTCTTTTATTATTGGATTCAGCCTTCTCTAATGTTCTATAGAGGTTTTAGCATTCTCCTCCAATAAGATCTTGTGCATCCAGATAGAAGAGTGAGTTCACTGAATCTTCTATGGGCCCGACTGGCCCCAGCTGCTTATGTTTCTTAGAATCTCAATTGGTTTTGTTCTTCAAGATCAATCAATCCAACTGAAATGATGGCTGATTTTCCTTTTCCTGGTTGCAAGAAAGCATACTTCAAATGTTTAGGCAATTTTTTTAAAATTAAACCCTCTAAACTTTTGTTTACTTCTACAACTTCCTCTTATAAGCTAAAGATTTTCACGTATTATTTTCTTAGCCCGATCACTATGGCACCAGACAACATTGGAGTCTAAATTCAACTTGAGATGCTCGAATCTTTGGAAATTCATCTCATTCTCATTCATTGAACTCTGAAAATTACAATCATTAATCATTTTAGAACTTATGGGAATTTTTGTTGCTACAATCTCACAATCAGCATTACTTAGTTTAGGTTGTTTCAAACTGTGATTGAGATTGAAGTGCACTACTTCATCTCCAACCCTGAAAGTTAATTATCCTTTCTTCACATCGATCAAAGCTACTCCTATTCCTCAGAAAGGTCTTCCTAACAGCAGTGGGACTTGTTTGCCTTCCTCTATATCAATGACTATAAAGTCCATTGGGAAAATGAATTTTCGCATTTTGATCAGCACATCTTCTAAAATGTCCTTAGGATGGGCCAATGTTCTGTATGTTAATTATCCAAAAAAAAAAAAAAATGTTCTGTATGCCATTTGTACTGACACCAAAATCACATAGTGCTTTTCCCATATCAGCATGCCCAATTTTGTAAGGTATAGTGAAGAATTTGCACAGATCTGTATCTTCTCACGGTAAGAATTACGAATCACTACACTACGGGTTGCTATTGAAACCAATATTCCTTCTTCAGCAATCTTTCTTTTTCTACTCAATATCTCGTTCTTAAATTTTGCATAATGGGGCATTTGAGTCGATGCTTCTAAGAAAGGAATGTTGATCTCTATCTTCTTAAACATGTTTAAGAATCTGAAGAAAATTACTCTTCTAACTATCACAAGCCTTGAGAATGGAACTTGAGGGTTATAAGCTTTAACCTCTTCCTTTTTCCCTAGATTTTCTTTTTCCACCTATTGCTCTGGCTGCATCTTTACTATTTTCTCTTCCTCTATAGTTTCTAAGTTGTGCTGGTTAAATTCTTCTCCAATTTCTACATATATTTTTTTTTTGGATAATTAAGAATTTATTACCAAAAGGCAAAGCCTGACGAAAGAATACCGCAGGCAAGGCGAGGAAAAGAAAAGCGAATGACACCTCTACAAATCATAGGAAAGGGCAGCATCCGAGAGCAACCAACAACGTAGGGAATGAAAAACCAAACTCACACCCACATCACGTGAAACCAAACCAGTATTGCAATAGGGCAAAGGCAACGAATTGTGACCAACCCCCATTTGATAAAAGAACCATCAATCACCTATCGATCCACGAGGCCCGAGAATGTAAGAGGAAAGGACCATCTAAGCATTTGCTCACATTCTTTGGATTATCCACAACACTACGAAACTAGAAATTCTTAATCTAACATCATTACAAATAAGATGAAAAATAGCATCGTGGGAGAAAGATGTTCTCATAAACTCACACTATTAGTTGTCTCCTGAGTGATAAATAGTATTTTGCGCTAATCCTCTTAGTTATAGGCAGACTTCCCTTTAGTAGCAATTACCTTTGAGGTTCATTCCTCCCGATTACTTTGTTGATCGGCATTCCCGAGAGTTCATAACTTTTCTCTTCCTTATTGTCCTTTTCAACTCCTTTCTATGACGCCCCAAATCCCGAGGGTCTCGTTAACCATCGTCAACCTATGAAAACTTTTATTGTGTCTCATCATGAGACCATTTTACATAGATAAAGCAAACTGATAGGGCCCGTCATCCTTACTCGTCCATGCAGGTTACAAACCGTACATTCCATAGATTCAAAGGTTATTACATAGTCTTAAGACAAAACATATATTGAAACTAGTCGTTCTAATATATATACAAAAGCATGCTAGATCAAGGTATATTCTAACAGCTTCATAATCCAGGCCTCTCTAGGGCGTCGTCTTCACAGATACTTCTTGTACTGAAGGGGATCCAGTAGCGAGGTGAGCAATGCCTAGTAGTTGAATTCCCCTGCTAGGGCTACTCCCCACCTAAAATGCACATCTTGATTGTCTGACACGAATATCCACATTCCATCTGATTTACAATGCATACATGGAATGGTTTATATTAATATAAATGTTTCATGCGCATACCTCAGTCACTCTGCCAACTTCTCCACATGCATATGCGAGTGTGAGTAGCGTCCTTAGTAATGCCAATGACACCCATATCTTGCGAGCCTTTGTCGGCTCTCGACGCAATCTGATTTGCGATGGGTAACCAATCTCGAGTTAATTAGGCTCCTACTCAGTCCTAGAGTGATAAATGTGATCGTGTGTTTTTATTTTGGGCGACGAACTTTTGACACTGCAGCGGGTCTCTTACACCCTCAGGAACCTTTTGGATTATCTGCTTGAGTCTCTCACACCCATGCAAAACCTTTTGGATAGTCTGTGAATCTCTCACACCCATGTAGGACCTTCGGGATATTACGGGGTCGTGCACACTGGAGTTCTAGGCTTTTCACACGGGGGATTAACGACCCTTCTTGCTTCGTGACACACATTAATTACCTCTCGTCTTATGATTTGGAACTATGGGTCTTTATTGGACGTAGTCAGACATATAACCAGCGTTCACGAGTGGCGAATAACCATCAGTGCACCCTTGACTCGGCGCAATGTCACGAGTACATAAGATAATGAATGCCAATTCTTATATTCAATTCCAATTATCTTTTTACAATTATATTTCATATAATTCAAACAATCATGTTAACACATCAATTAGCATGCATTAACATATCATTTCCCATACACATTTCAAGCCATTCAATTCAAGCAATAACATGCAGGCAAAACACATGGACGAATTTCAGTCCAACCATCAATTAAGACTTTTTAGCAGTCCCAAAACAGTACATGGGCTGTCCATGGACAACCCCCTCATCAAGCATCGGTTAAGCTAACGGAACCTTCCGAAATCCATAACCATTAAGACCTCTGGCTTTTGAAGAGCCATTTTCATGGCCTTTTAAATAAGAGTATCAAGTAGGAGAAGACCCTACCCACCTCCGGGTTGTCGAAACTCCGCAATCTGCAAGTGCAGCGTAGCCCTTGCCGCGTAGACCAACTTTGCTTCTTGTCTCGTCGAGATCCAATGGACCTATCACCGAGAAATCTAGAGAGAAGGTAGACTCTCTCCCTCTAGCTCCTTCTTCTTTTTCTCCTTCGTTTCTCTCTCCTTTTTCCTTCTCCCAAAACCAGTTGGGAGAGCGAAAACAAGGTTATCTCTCATTACACATGTCAAGCCACCATTTAGTGGCTTAGTTCCCTTATCATATCTCTCCTTGGATTCCTATCCAATGGCATGATGCCATGTGTCTTTCATAGGTCCGCAGGCTCATGTTTGACTCATCATACATTTGTGGCTGGCACACTATGAGCCATCGATTGTGCGAGTGTCCGGCTACCACTCCTAGTGCCTCAAAAGCGTGAAATCCGTATCTCGGAATTTGTGAAATTCGGCTTGGTAGCTAGATTTCGTGAGACAAGTCCCCACCATACTATAAATAGAAAAGTCCGGTGGCGAAATTTTGGTGTCCTTATTTTGTTGCCTTAAGTAAAAGACTTGAATATTAGTTGACGCCACTAGCCTATCCTTGGTAGGTTTTGATTGATTTTGCGGGGAAAAAAAAATCAGATTTGTTTGATTAGTTCCAAAAGAACTAAAAGAGAAATTCAAAGGAAAAAAGGCAAGAGTGGTCATATTTAGAGAGAGAAAAAAAGACAAATATATTGTATGAAAACATGAGTGAACCGAGTGAATCATTCTTTGAGTGCAAACAAGTGAGGGAGTGATTTGTGATGTCCTATTTATTATTTTCTTTTTGTTAACCTTGTTTTTACAGCAATATGTCAAACAACATCGCATCCGAAAGTATGACGGGAGGAGTCGATATGAAGTTCATTATGGAGGCCTTAACTAGTGAAGTAAAGAGGATATTTAAAACTGAATTGGAACAATTCCATGAGAGGGTGGAGCAAAGCTTGACTGACCAACTAAGCGATGCGAGGAGCTTCTATAACCTATAGAACATTGGGAATTCAACCTAATTATTGAAGAATTGGATTGGGGAGGTCAAGGCCGCATTGAATCGTGTGAAAACTCTTTTTTGGACCTCATTTGGGCCTTGGAAGCAAAAACATAGTCGAGACTTGGACAAACCCACACGATGTGGAGAGAGCGCCATTGTGATTTTAGAAAGATTTGCCGCAGGATCTTGGAGGATTTGTTTTATGATTCTGTTGTATTTCTTTTAGAAAGATTTGCTCCAATATTTTATTCTATCCCTTCTAGAAAGATTTGCTCCAATATTTTATTCCTTTTAGGAAGATTTGCTTTATTTATTTTCGAAAGTTTTCTTTTAGGAGTTGCTTTTTGTAATTTAGAAAGTTTCTTTTCCTTTTTTTTTGGATAATTAATAATTTATTTCCAAAAAGGGCAAAGCTTGACAAGCGATCAAAGACTAAGCGATGGCCCGGGAAGCCACGAAGCAGACCTTTTCTCCTGAAACTAGGAAGGGCATTAGCCCCAAAGCAAAACCTTCTCCCGGAAGGAAAGACAACAACCACACCATAACAGCCATGACCTTCAGACCCATTGAACTTCGAGGCGACGGGCAAACTACCATAGAAACCTGAGCCCACACCCCGGGCAACGGAGATACAAAACCAAATCTTGCCTGACGAGGCAAAGGCATCCGAAAATACGCAATAGAAGCACACAACCTAGGCACTGACACCAACCGCACCAAGGGAACACGAGAACCATACAGCCCCCGACACGGGCCTGAAGCAACCATACGTTTTTTTGGATAAGTAAGAATTTATTTCCAAAAGGGCAAAGCCAATAAGCAAACAATCTGAGAAGCAGAAAGCCCCCGGAAAGACGAACAGCGGACGACACCCCCTTTAAAAGGGCAGCATCGAAGCTAGACATAAATTTACGCCGACGGGACATACTTACCATAGTCAAGGCATCTGGAAAAAACGTGAAAACCTTCCCAAGGAAGGAAGGGAGAGCCATAACCATTATGATAGTAACGAAGCAGCTACGAAAACCAAGCCCACACCGGGCAAGGAGAGATAAACAACGCCCTAATGGCGAATAAAGCTGACCAGGATCTCCCGATATAACAAGGCAGCGAGGAAACCAAAGGCAGCCATACGTTGAAATAGGCGTCACCCGACATGGAACACAACGACATCACGGATGTCACTCTCGAGGAAGAGAAGCAAAAAAAGACCACCCTCGAGAGAGGAAACCTCGAAGCAAAACCCGACCATGATCCACCACCTTGGCACCAACATCTTAGGCACCCAAATCGATATGGCTGGTCAATCACGCGAGGCGAAATACATGGCTACCCGTAGACCAGCTATAGCGAAGATGCAGCCCAGGAGGAATAATCAAACAACGCAATGGTAGTCCACTTTGATCCGTGGGACGGCAAAAAAAAGCAGGTGGCCCTCATAACAACCAGTGATCCCGAACAGCGAGCCCCTTGGCTAAGACAACCCGGAGACGGCCACGGTATCCACCCCTGCTCCGTATTACCTTTAAAACCAAAAAATCGAGCACTCCACGGAATCGACCGATTGGCCGGACCCATATAATCGAACACGACCATGGATAAAACCCTCCTTCAGATTTGGAAAGTCCCGGCCGTCGGCATAACACCATCTTAGTAAGCCCACTTACTCCTCAGATCCTCTTCCCTGCGGGATTGAGTCTTGTAGAAAGTCGGTGACTTCTCGCACAATCTAACATGAAGTGAACTTGTAGGGGTAGAAAATCCTCGTCCGATGAAAACCCATATCTGTAATATTGATTACTAGAGCGCATATTTATTCCGATTGTGGCCATTCCGTCCAAATCTTCTGATCTAGAAGTGTGCTTTTCAGGACTGTGGTCTTACTCGGGTCGTGTTCAGAGCAAGAATTTGCTCATTGTGGGCTTCCCATAGTACCAGGCAGAGTATTCGGGTGGATCAACTGGGTCTGCGCAATAGGCTACCTTCATGGCTTCATCGACCACCCGGTAGTCGATCGCCTGGCCTGGATATCAGAATGGGATCTCCCCCAGTCAAATCCATGTTCCCTTGGAGAGGGAGCCGGAAGCCCTGAAGTACGGGTGACCCGTTTCGGGAATGAGAGAGTCCCCTTCTTAGCAGATATCGGCAAAGTTGATCCACTAGAAGACGGGTTCCCTTCTGAGGTTGGGCTACAAGAAATTTGTGGCCAGACGGGAATCCCGTTTCGAGAGCCATGGCTAGTTAGGTTGTGTGGTTTCCTTGGGTTGTTCCCTTGCTTGAGAGTTTCTTTTCTAGTTAAAGTGAAGTTGCTTTATTTGATTTAGAAGTGAGACTATATATACCCCACCCCAATTAAGTCTTTTAAGACGATTAAGGGTTTAATAATGTTACCAGTTTCTCTTTTTAAGAGTTCTCTCTTGTTCTCTTATCTCTTGGGTAGATTCCCTTAGGGACGAGTTTGTGGCTTCTCAATACCTAGGTGGATTCCTTGGTGGCGAAGTCTTTGTCCGACTTATCAATCAACTCGTCCATAGTTGATTGTGGCGCCTCATAAATCATCTATATTGTGTGGATGGTTTCATTAACTTGCATTAAGTAACCACTCTTGTGCAAAATCTCATAGCCTCACCATCTCATCTTCTCTTCGGCTTTCCATATGATTTTCAACCTCTACCCAAAACTTTCCATATCTTGTTCCATACCTCTTAAAACATTCCTAAATACCCATTTTCTTTTTTTTTGGATAAAGTATTCCTAAATACCATTTTCCCCTTGTATATACAAATACCACATTCCTAGCAGAAAATCTCATAAATTCGTCCATAACTTTGTTTTGGCCCTAGAAAACTACCCCCCCAAACCCATATTTTGACTTACTAAGGCTTCGATCATCCATCGGTCCCAGTAGTTTGGATTGATGTTAGAAGAAACTATCGAGGAGATCTATTTGATTTTGGTGAAATCTGGAAGGTATGCGATGACAAGCCTTTTAAGGGTTTTGTAAGGATGGACGGTTTTCTCTTTAAAGGAAAAACTCTATGCATCCCGTCTTGTTCCTTGAGATTGAGTATTCTAGATGAGTTGCATGGTGGAACATTAAGGAGGAACCTTTGGTGAAATAAAACCTTAAGCTCTGAGTAGAGGCAAACTTCTTTTGCCTTTAGCTGAAGACATTGCTAGATTTGTCGAAGTGTGTTGTGTGCCTTGATGGCTAAAACTCATGGAAACAATGCGGGTTATACACCATTACCAATTCCAAATATGCCATGGGAGGAGAGTAAGCGGTTTTGTTTTGGATTACCTAGGAAACACAAAGAAGCAAGGTCGGTCACAGTGGTCGTTGACGAGGTTTTTGAATTAAAGCTCACTTTGTACATGCAACAAGTCTAATGATGCTTAGCATATTCTTGACATATACAAGAGATTAATGCGTCTATGGTATTCCCGAGACTATAGCCGGATCGAGACTCTAAGTTTCTTAGTCACTTTGGGAGAACTGCGTAGAGAGGCTTAGGACTTCTTCTTTATTTGGTACCTCTTATCACCCTCGGGGTGATGGTCGAGCCCGAAGTTACTAAGGAAAATTTGCTAAGGAGTGGATTGGAGTTCAGAGCCTCCGAGATCTTGGGAATTCCCCAGTAATGGGGAGGCTTACCCGGTCGGTTCTCCGGGGCCCCATGGGGATTATGGGGATGCGTAAGCGGACCGCTCACCCCTTGATTATCAAAAAAAAAAAAAAAAATTGCTACAAAGACTGTCAGGAAGAGCGACAATGGGATTTGATTCTACCCCAAAGTGGGGTTGCCTGCAATGGGGTATATGCATCGATTTGCCAAGAAAGCCCATGGTGGTCATGGACTCTGATCGATTGGACCCATGGAATTAGCACCCACGTCAGGCTATTCAACAATTTAGTGGAGATGCTAAAGTTAAGTGAAGAGATCGAATTTGCATGAAGAGGTTCGGCTTGAAGATTGAAGAATGCCAAATATGTGGAACAAAACAAGTAGAAGCCGCAAGTGTTGAGTTTGAGGTTGGCGAATTAGTTTGGGTACCTTCGCAAGGATAGGTTTCCACCGGGAAAGTTTGGAAAGCTCAAGCCAAGGGTAGATGGCCCTTTCAAGATTATAGAAATTGGAGAGAATGCCTACAAGTTAGGTTGCAGGACCAGATAAGGAAATTTCTCCGATGTTCGAAGTCAGGATGATGAGAATCAAACGCAGGATGTGATAAGGGGCTACAGAGATTCATTAGGATTCAATCTTAATTAAAGGAAAATTCATATTCGGAGGAGTGTGAAACCTTAGGTATAGATATTTACATTTCAAAGTGTTTTGAGTTTATTACTATTTTGATTTAGGAGTTGTTTTATTTTAAATATTCTCAGTCAGTAGAAGTTGCTTTATTTAATTTAAGTGTGTTTGCTAGGAAAATAGGAGTTTCTTTATTTTAGAAAAAGATTTGCTTCAAATTTGGTGTTGATTTGCTGCTAATTTGGTGATGATTTGTTCCTGATTTCCTGCTATTTTGGAGAGATGATTTATTCCTGATTCTTTTGCTATTTTGGAGAGTGATTTGTTCACGATTGTGCTATTTGGAGAAATGATTTGTTCTTTGATTCTTCAGCGATTTTTATTACAAGTCTTGTCCTAAAAATTATCTAGTTTCCTTTTTGTTTTTGGCCCGAATATTACTTTCCTTGTAGAATATTTACAGTTTCTATTCTTCTGTATTTTAGCTATTTAAAGGGCTTGTTATCCTATATTCTTCAAGTTTTAAGCATTTATAAAATTAGTTTCAATTTCTCTTTGGTTCTTTTAAAGAACTCCTTGAACTTATCGGTTATTAAAGTGGCGTTCATTAAGACTTATCAGGATCTCCATCTCAGGTGTAGGCGTCCATATATCAAGGTTCTTGCTTCCATATAAGCAACGGGTCAAAGATCACATCCATCGAAGCTGACATTAGAGCGGTTCTTTCAAGAGCCCCAGTGATCGAGGTCTCCTCCACCTGAGTTGACGGGTTCATCAAAGGAGTTGAGGGCTTATCACGGTGAGGCACAGAGGCAAGTCTTTCGGCTATGGGGGATTGATCACGGGAGCTTCTATAAACACACGAACATTAGAGAAATTCAGCCTAATTATTGAAGAGGTGGATTGGGGAGGTCGAGGATGCATTGAATACAGAGTAGAAAACTCCTTTTGGACCTCAATTTGGGCCTTGGAAACGAAAACGTGGTCGAGACTTGGGCCAGAGCCCACGATGTGGAGCGCCGTATTGATTTGCAAAGATTTGCCATAGGAACTTCTGGAGGATTTGTTTTATGATTTTGTTGTATTTCTTTTAGAAAGATTTGCTCCAATATTTTATTCTATCTCTTTTAGAAAGATTTATACGATATTTTATTCTATCCGCTTTTAGGAAGATTTGCTTTATTTATTTTAGGATTTTCTTTAGGAGTTGCTTTTTGTAATTTAAGTTTCTTTTTCTAGTTAAGTAAAAGGATTGCTATTTGATTTAGAAAATATAAGACTATATATACCCCTAATGTAGTCTTTTAAGAGGCGGTTTAAGTTTAATGTATTTTGGATTTCTCTTTTAAGAGTTCTCTTTTTATTCTCTTATCTCTTGGTGGACCGTAGGGAGACAGTTAAGTGGCTTCATTACACAGGTGGATTCCTTGGTAGTGAGAGTCTTTGTTCGAAGCTTATCGTCGGCTTTTGTCCATAGTTAATTGTGACGCCTTCACTCGAGTCATCTATCTTGTGTGGATCGTTTCGTGCTTGGGTAGTAACCGCTCTTGTGCAAACTCTGCTCTCCTCGCACGTCGTCTTCTCTTTAAACTTTCCATAGCAATTTTCAGCACCTAAAAACTTCCATATCTTTGTTATACTACTAAAACATTTCTAAATACCATTTTCCTTGTATACGAAATACACATTCTAAACAAATCTCATAAACTCGTACATAGCAGTTTGGCCCTGAAAACTACCCCAGGCATATTTTGACTTACCAAAACCTCACAGATCATCCATCACGGTCCCTGACCTTGCGACCTTAAACTCTCGACAAGGCGTAGAAGGAGAGGCTACGAGAAAGAGGGGTGCGTGTAAGAAGAGAGCGAATATGGCCAGGAATGGTTTGAGGATGAGAATGATCATGATTCGTGGTTAGTGATAGGAGAGTATGGGAGGGAGACATACGAAGAAAATTTAGAAATTGGGAAGATAATTTGAGAAACATTAAAATGAAGATTCCATCTTTCAGGAAAGAATGACCCCAAAGATAATAATTGTGACCATGTTTTGGTGGTCACAATTATTAAAATAAGAAGGTGAAACTTCTTTGCCATAGGGTTCTGGGACTATCTGGCGGTTGAGTGAGGACCAGAGTAGTTTTTATTATGAGGGACGAGGTGGGAGCCGGGTTGGAAACATGGGAAGAGATGAAGGGTGTTGCGAAAGAGATTTGTTTCAACACTCTTAGGGAGTTGTACAACAAGTTGCAAAACCAGAGGCAAGGCAATCGTAGTGTAAAGGAGTATTATAAGAAGATGAAGGTTCTGATGACTAGAAAATATTGAAGAAGATCGAGAGGCTACAATGTGAGGTTTAAGCGAGGTTTAAGCAATTAGATTCAAAATGTGGTGAAATTGCAACATTACGTAGAGTTGGAGAATATGGTGCATATGGCTATCAAGATCGAGAATCAATCGATCACCCCTTGGTTATCAAAAAAAAAAAAGATCGAGAATCAAGTCAAGAGGAGGGACAGTACCAACACACGTTCTGAACCTAGTCCAATTTCATCTACTTGGAACATACTTGACTTGGCTCATCTCAATTCTATTCCAATTTTTGTCGCAACAAAATTCTATCACTCTCTAGCTTTTATTGTGCGACATAAAACTTCTTTGTTGAGACAAAGATTCTACCTTCAATTCTTTACTATATCCCAACATGAATTTCTTTGTCGCCGTTCCTCTTATGTTGCTCTTTAATTTCTTGTCGTGACAGAGAATTCACTTCCTTTATGTTTTGTTTGTCGTGATAGAAATAATCTTTGTTGCGACAAAATTTTTGTTGCTCTTTGTTGTGAATTCTGAATGTAATGTCGCGATAGGATTTTCTTTGTTGCAACATAAATTCTTCCTTGAGTTGGCTTCATGCTGAAAACTTTGTCGCAACATAAAAACACTTATCTCAGCTGACTTGTGATGTATTCTTGCCATTTTTTGTTGCGATAGAGCTGTCTTTTATCGCGACAGAGTTCGCATCATTAATCCTTTGATCTTTATGTTCGCGGCAGAGGAAGGATTGTTCTCGACAAAGTTCCTTGCAATTTGCCTTGATAATTTGTCGTGTGAGTTATTGAGGTGTCGCGATAGTCTTCAATTCATTCTTCTTTAGTAATTTCGTGACATAGAACTCTCTGTCATAACGATTCCTGGTATACTGGTTGCACGGATTTGTTCGCGACATATAGCCTCTTGTTGCGACATAGCTCTTGATTATTGGTCTCCAAAAAGTCTTCGCAGTCGCCCGTCTGTCAGTGCATAAGGAATGGCAAGCTGGTGCACTCTAATTTAACTCATGTTACGCCGCCCAGATTTGATGTTTTGCTATTCTTTCTTTCCTCCTGTTTCTCAGTGTTCTTTCTAACTCTAGGTCCATAGGCAGCAGTTCTGCTTTTGGCCTTACGGGCATGGGCACAAATGACAACACCTTTGGGATCAAAAAGAAGATCGGTAGATAGAATTTCTCTATGATGGGCTCGATAAAGATCGATGGCGAGCTGACTCTTTGCATTTAAAACTATGTTTGGAAAATTTTTTGAAGGATTTTTGGTAAAATAGAAATGCCCAAACTAGCAATTCTCATTTTTGTCAAAATATTAATTAACAAACTTTCTTGATCAATGGCAGTAATAAGCGATTGACTTATTTTACGTAGACGAAAAATTTGACAAACATTTGTGATGGTTCCATAACAAAGATCCCAAAAACTTAATTGAACCATCATATTTAAAAGCTTGTTTTATAACATCTTGTGTGATAGATTTTTTTAAGGAAATTCATTTTAGTCACGAATCGGCTATGATCTAGAGATCGTTCAAATAATAAAGTGGACTTAACAAGTCGAATATATGCCAGGGATTGATTAAAGGAAGCGATAAATTGTGAAATGTGAAATGAATATGTGAATATGATTCGTATTATATCTTTAAAATGAGAATTAATTGAACCGAAAATAAGCCCCGAGTGTAAAGAGGCAAATTTAGGTTTGTAAAATAAGGACCTAAGGGTCTAAAGAAAATGGACTTAAATGCCAAAAGAGAATTAAATGAGAAAGGAAAGTAAATTGAAGTGCTAAAATGAGAAAAATGAGAAATGAAATAATGAGAAATCTAAACGAGGCTTAAGAAAATAAGGGACTAAGTCATTTGAAATTAAGTTATATCTCTGGGGTGGCATTCATTGAGATTTGAAGTCTGGAAATAAAATGAAATGTAGGCTATATACTAAATTAGGAGAACTTAACCCAAAAAAAATGGGTTTAGTGAGCCAAACATGTATGAAATAGGGGTTTAAAGAATGGGAATTTTGAGTCCTAGGAAGCTCATTATGAGCAAAAGCAATTTAGGAAAGATTGAGGAGAAAAAGGAAGAAATTTGAGAGCGAGGTAGGAATGTTAGATTGTTGGTGTGTGATTTAACCGTTTTGCGCTTAAGTGATCAAGCATCTTTAGGTGAAAGAAGATTAAAAGGGATTAAAGGTATGAAAAAAACCTTTGACTTCATTGCTTTTGTGATTTTGATTTTGGGGAAAATACCTAATTTGGGAAAAAGAGGTTTTCATTGATTAGATCTAACCCATTATTGGAGTGGTTTGGGTAGGATTCCATGGTGGGTTATGAGATACATGAATTTGGATGGAGTTATTTGAGTTTTTGTGCGTGAGAAATGGCAAAATTAAAGGCCTCAAAGATCATGTTTACATAAAACCTCGATGGGTGAAGGGGTCTCCCTCTCTCTCCCACGAAATGGGTTTCTCGTCGATAACCACTTAGTGGTTTCCGATCCATTTTCAAGAGATCTTGGTTTGAATGGTGGGTTCATCTTGCAGGATTTGCAAGCGGTTGAAGGGGATTCCTTTTGTGAGAACAAATTGTCGGGGTGTTTGTCTTGCCCCTCTCTTAATGAAGCGACAGCATACACTATTTCCAATCCTTTTACAAGGGAAAATGGTTATTCTGGTGGGAGCTTCTTGCCGGAGTTTCGAATGGTGATTGGCGCTTGTGCGAGGGTCTATAAGTGGTCAAATGCTATTGACTCTACCCACAGCCCAGATCTGGTGGATATAGATCTGTCGGGCGCGTTTCCAAGTCGGAAGGGTGATGGTCGGCCGGGTTTACCCATCTTCGGCCGTGGGTTAGTGGGTCTAGTTCTCCCGCCTGTCCGAGCGGACTTAGGTTCTGCAGCGGTTTCGATTGTGCGAGTTCAGATTCTGTTGCGTGCATCGTTCCGGTTTTCGAGATACCCAAACCATGGGTCCCCGATCTGGACATTCACTCGTTGTCGACGACGGAGTCTAAGGGACAACTCTTGAATGGGGCTGAATATGGATCACTTCCTTTACCTGCAAGAGAGGACGGCGTTCAGTGGCTTTCGATCTGCTGCCAGTCGTCGGTTCTGGAGTTTGTGCAGGAGAGCAGGGGACTGGGTGGTTTATTCGGTGGTTGAGGACCGAATTTATTGACGTTCCAGACGATATCTTGGCTTGCTTTCTTCAGTTTCTAAGCACCTGTGACCGGAAACAGTTCTCTCGGTTGTGCCGGCGGTGGCTTTTGTCTCTCAAAGAGCATTCAAAATGTGTATGTTTGGAGTTTAGGAACCCGGAATGCACAAATTTGGGCCTAGTATGTATGCCGGCGGTGTTGGAATTTACTGTTGGGGCCGATGGTATGGATGCGGCAACCGGATTGTGGCTGTGTTCCCAGGGCTCATGTCTATGGGTAAATGGTTTGATTACTTGTACCAGGCTATGGTCCTTGGTTAGCCGCCGTTGATATGTAGCCTGTGTTGTGAGCGCTTCTGGTTTGGTTCCTTTGCCTGTGGGTGGGATTTTGGTTGCGTTTTCCTTTGCCAGGGTGTGGGCTTTCTTTTATTTGGTTGGTTTGACTGATTGGCCTGTATGTGGGTCTTGTCTCTGGTGGCCTTATCCATGATGGTTTTGCCTGTTCGTCGAGGTCGGCTTGATTTACATTGTGGGAGAGATTTGAAGGTCTTTGGTGGATAAGCTTGGCCTTCAGGCATCTCCTTAGGACTCCTTGTCATGAGTTTGCATCTTGATGTCGATTCTTGTGCCCGGGTTGTGGATGTGTGGTTACTTGGGGTTTCCTTAGTTTGTTTGGTGCTTGTGCCATGGCTATGGGTTGTTATGTTGATCATGGTGCCTTTGCAGGGTTGTGGGCGGGTTGTTTGTCTCTGCAGGGTGTGGGCTTGGTTTTGGTAGTTGCTTGTTGACCTTAATGGCGTTGGTGCCTTCCCTCATGCAGGGAGAAGGAGTGTATTTTTCTCACGAGGTTGCCTTGATGGGTGGGCATGTTCTGACGTGAGGTCTTTGATGGATTTCTTATTTTTGGGTTCGGATTCCCTTTTTAAGAGTGTGATCATTGTTCGTCTTTACGGGGGCTTGACTAGCATATTGTTTGTTTGTTGAGGCTTTCTTGCTTTGGAAATAAGTCTTCTTTATCGAAAAAAAGAAATGTAAATTTCTTGTTCCCGGAGCAAGGCTCACTTACATTAGTCTTTGGAGACAAAAGTGGGTGCAGGCTTACCCATTGGATAAATGATGGTACTAAATACCATACCGATGGAGCAGGTACTAGTGCCCGATCAAGAGTGAGTACGATGTAGATTAGCCAGTGACCCTATTTTTTGCTTACTTTGCATATTAAGTCTCATTAGTACACATTGATGGTTAGGAACCTAATAAAGAATTAATGGGGTTCGAATAAAAATTAATGGGCAGACTTAGTGTCTTAACCCAAAAGTGTTAATGAAAATTAATTGGCATTCACTAAAAGTGTATAATAATTGTTTATCCACTAAGAGTGGCGTAATTGTTATTGACTAGGGACGGGTGAGGATCACTGTAACATCGGTATATTAAAATATGTTTTGTTATATTCAAGTAAGGATTTTTGGGGAGCAAATGCAACTTATGCCCTATGATATTTTATATTGTGATTAAGATTATGGTCTTAATGGTTGAACTAATTAGAGGATTAGCAAGTGTGTTAGATTGCATTTTTATGGCATGTCGTAGTAAATTGTACCCAATTATGGGTAAGTTTAGTGGTTTTGTTAGGATTTGTAATTAAGTATGTCTTGAAGGACCACTTTGAAAAACTTGTTAGTGGAGAGGGAGTAAAGTGCAAGTTTACTCCAGCTGATGCCATTTTTCATCTCATTTGTAACGATGTCAGGCTGAGAATCTCAAGTTTCTAGAAGGTGGTAGATAATCCAGTGAACAGAGCTATGTGTGAGAGATGGTCTTTCCCTCTTAATATTCTTGACATTGGTGTTTCATTTGATTTGATTGATGGTTTGATTATTTGGTTGGGTCCTCTATACGCGTTGTTTTTAGGGTGTCTTAGCCCGGGTTGTGGGCTGGGCTTTGGGGTTTGGTGGCTCTGCCCGGGTTGTGGGTGGGTGTCTGTTTGTTTTGTTTTGCTCTCCTTGGTTGTTGTTGGTTGTTCTGTATTGGGCTGTTGCCTTTCCCTCAGTTTTTAGGGGAGGTTCTGTCCGTTTTTCTGGTTTTTTTGGGCCTTTGGTGAGTGTATTCTTTGGTTGTCTGTTGCCTTTTGGAAATAATGCTTGCTTGGCAAAAAAAAAAAAAAAAAAAAAAGTGCAAGTCATACTTCATGACTATATTGGCATCATGGGGCATGACACCTCATATGCAAGGTAGGGCTCTTGACACATGGAAAGTGCATGAGAAGAGCTTGCCATGTGCCAAGCAAACCAATCCCTCTTGGTTTTGGATGCTAGACAAACTTCTTGCTAGAGTGGAAAATTACGGAATTTTAGAAAATTAGAGAGAGTTCTCGAGAAAATAGAAAGGAGGAGAAAAGGCTTGGAAGGAAAGCTTGGTTTTGGTGGAAAAAGTTCACTAGGTATGTAAAGCATGATCTTTGAGGCCTTTGTTGTGTTTATTGGACTTTGGTTATATTAGGGTTTTGTTGGAATTTCATCCTAACCTAGATTGATGAAAAGGTGAGTTTAATTGGGACCTAAATTATGGAGCCGGTTTGTGAAGATGGCATGTGTGTGTGTCGAGGAGGAGTCTTTGTCAGGAGCTTTTTGTGAAATTGTTTAAGCATGGCAATGGGTGAGACCGTGTGATAGTCGGATTGATGTAGTGGACACTGGGCGTATTAGTCCTTTGGGTTGTAGTCGAAAGGTCAGATATATGGGATGTGGGCATATCCTGGGTGGTAGTCAGCCAATTTTTAGATTGCAGGATGATGGCTAGTCCTGGGTGAAAGCCCCGAAAAGAGTCAGCGATGAGGGGTTGAGATGGTAGTATTGCATTGTGTGTTTCCATCATCAACTATTATTTCAATAATGCTCATGTTTTGAGATATTTTAGTGCTGTATAAATTGAAATGTTTTATGAGGCATGGCTTGTTATGGGATTCACTCTTGAGTTGTGAGACTCACCCCCATTATTTCCCTCCACCTTAGATCAGTGCGAGACCCGGCTGCGAAAGTTGGACTACGACATACATTTTGATGAATATTTAGTGTTATGTGGATATTCTGCTTGTATATTTGGGCAGTTGGTATCTTTTGTGGATCATTGTATATTTGGCTTGTGTAACCACTAGTTTGGAACTTTATTGTAAATGTTATTTTGATCAAGTGTAAGTGTATAGTTTTGGAGTACGTTGAGATTAGCTACTGTGCGGAAATGGCAGTAATGTGTTTGGAGACTGGGTGTGTTTTATTTACGTTTCCGGGTGATTACTCAAAGTGGAGTTTAGACTCGAGTTGTGAAAAATCCTGCAGGTGGAATTGAGTGTGACAATCCCACTAACCTAGGGTGAGATAGAAGGGAAGGAAAGCAGGCAAGCTGACCGGTTAGTTCTTCAGACCTCTATTCCAATTCAAGTATTCTTAGTTCTTTGTTCACTGTAATTATATTCGGATTTCAAGTGTTTTGGTAGTTTACCAAATAAATCTGAAATGATTGTATGGAGTATGCATATCTCAGAAATGTTATTATGAAAGTGCATATGGATTTGAAAATGTGATATTTGAAATGTATGACAGTAATTGCATGTGAGTGATTAATTGAATTGTAAACGAATTGATCAATTCTTGACATCTTGAATCGAATCGATGTCTGGGAATGACGACATGGCGGGATGCACCAATCGACATCCGTCATGAACGTAAACCGAAATTTTCAATGTCCCACGTGGCGGGATGCACCAATCAGCATTCGTCATGATGGTGTATGGCATTGTTAAAATGTCCCAATTCGCGGGATGCACCAACCGGCTATCGTCATGATGGTGTATGACATTGTTAAAATGTCCCACTTGGCGGGATGCACCAATCGACATCCGTCATGATGGGAGACCGAAATTGTTAAATGTGTAAGCACATTACCGAATGACAAAAATGACGGGATTCATCGAATAGAATCCGTCATGAATGTGAATTGTATGGACAAAGTGATGCAAGGATGGGACCGTGATGGTTGATCTAGAAGTTTTGGTAAGTCAAAATATGGGTTTGGGGTAGCTTTCTAGGGCCAAAACAGGTTATCGACGAGTTTATGAGATTTTCTAAGTTAGGGAATGTGTATTTGTGGTATATAAGGGAAAAATGGTATTTAGGAATGTTTTAGTAGTATGGAACAAGATATGGAAAGTTTTGGGTAGAGGTTGAAAAATTGGTTATGGAAAATTTGAAAAGATGAGATGGTGAGTAGAGTTTGCATAAGAGTGGTTCATAGGGTTAATGAAGCAGTCCACACAAGATAGATGGCGAATGAGCGCCACAATCAAACTATGGGCCAGGTTGATTGATAAATGGGATAAAGACCGCACGAGAATCCCACTAGGTATGAGAAGCCACGAACTGCGTCCAGAAGTCCACGAGATAAGAGAACAAGAGAACTCTTAAAAGAGAAATACGAAAATATTATTAAACTTGGCCCTTACTAAAAGACTACATTAGGGGGTATGTACTCGATCTCACACTTTCTAAATCAAATAAAGACACTTCTACTTTAACAAGGAAAAGAAACTTTCTAAATTACAAAAAGCAACTCCTAAAAGAAAACTTTCTAAAATAAATAAAGCAAATCTTCCTAAAAGGGATAGATTAAAATATTGGAACAAATCTTTCTAACAAAAATACACCAGAATCATAAAACAAATCCTCTAGAAAATCCTGTGGCAAATATTTCTAAAATCAATATGGCGCTCCACACGTGTTTTTCGATAGTACACATCGTGGGTTTGTCCGTGTCCACGAACGTTTTTTTTTGCCTTCCGCATTCAAATGAGTGACCAAAAAGGCCACACTTATTCACGCTCGATTCTCCCTACTAAAAATTAGGTTGAACCGTTTAAAGTACCTAGCTTGACTTACGTGGGTAGACTCTTTGGCCAGGGTTTGCGGCACTTCACCTTTACTGAGGTTTAAGGGGGTGGTTTTTAGTAGTACTAGACCCCTTGAAGTCGGTAATTCTTGATAAATCCTTCTTAATCCGATTTGTAGTAAAAACCCCATATTTAGGCCTTTCAACTTTTAACTAAGAAGCTTTATCACATCTTCAAGAGTGTTATATGTATGTAATTAACACTTTAGAAATTTTCGAACCTCAAACCAAAGAAGGTACGCAAGCATGGATCGCTTCCTCGCCCTTGCAAGTCTCCTTCGATCATCGTATTTAAAACTCACCGAATACTCCTCCACAAATAAATTCGTCGTCAAATTCTAAATTTCGAGGAAGGATGACTGCAATAGTGGAAGGAAGATACCTTTTAGTTCTTTCTTCATCTTTTCCCAAGTTTCACCTTCTTCATCTTTGACGTTGCCTCTTTAAATTTTTCCACCAAAAAGAAGCACTTACAAGATCTTGATAGCCACTAACTTCACCTTTGCCTCTGGGGGATCACAATATTCAAAGTTACACTGCCCACGCATAAGCCAATCGAGAAGTCACAAAGATGCATTCTTCCTTCAAATTCTTAATATCAAACTGGATTGAATCCGGAACTTTCATCATATTACGCTTTCATAGTAATCATCACTGCATCGACCACACCTTCCATCATATTCTCTCGAACGCTATTCTAAAGCCTCGCGCTCAAGTAACTCCAAACTTGGCTGTGAGGCACGTGCCTCCTCGGCTTCTCATCACCTTCACCATGAAGGTCTTTGCTGCCATAGATCATCATTGATAGCCATCTCGCTGTGAGACGCTGAACCACGTATTCAAGATCAACAATGCTGGGATTGAGAAGATTAGGACTTTGTCTCTCTAAACCAAGAATACCCTTTTAGCTTATGATCACCATCAACTCGAAGTTCTCGATACCTTCGATGCAAGTGTCAAGACCGTGATGATGATCTAGAAGTTTTGGTAAGTCAAAATATGGTCGGGGTAGTTTTCTGCAATAAACAGGTTATCGACAAGTTTATGAGATTTTCTGTTAGAATGTATTGTGGTATATAAGGGAAAATACCGGTATTTGCGACGTTTTAAGAAGTATAACAAGATATGGAAAGTTTTTGGTAGAGGTTGGAAAAATTGGTTATGGAAAGTTTAAGAGTAAAGATGAGATGGTGAGGAGAGTGTAGCTTGCACAAGAGTGGTTACCTGTTAATGAAACGATCCACACAAGATAGATGATGGAGTGAAGGTGCCACAACCAAATATGACCTGCCGACCGATAAGCCACAAAGACTTCGCCGCACCAAGGAATCCACCTAGGTATGAGAAGCCACGAACTCGGTTCCTAAGGGAATCCACCCAAGTGAGATAAGAGAACAAGAGAGAACTTCTTAAAAAAAGAGAAATCCGAAAATACAAACTTAACCCGCCTCTAAAAGACGTTACATTGTGGGTATAGTCCCATATTTCTAAATCAAATAATCAACTTCACTTTTAACTGGTGAGTTAAAACTTTCTAAATTACAAAGCAACTCCTGGGGTTAAACTCTTAAAATAAATAAAGTTAAATCTTTCTAAAAGTGCCGATATCAATGGGAGAAATCTTTCTAAAAGAAATACAACATAATCATAAACAAATTCTCCAAGATCCTGTGGCAAATCTTTCTAAAAATCAATACGGCGCCCACATCAGAGTTTGTCCAAGTCTCGACAACGTTTTGCCTCTTCCAAGGCCCAAATTTAGGTCCGGGAGTTTTCACATGACCAATGCGCTCTCGACCTCCCCAATCCACTCTTCAATAAGTTGAATCTCTAAATACCGGTGTGTTTATAGAAGCTCCCCGCATCAACCCCCATAGCTCGGAAAAGACTTGCCCTCAAGTCTTCACCGTGGATAAGCCCCTCAAGTCCTTGACATTGAACATTGAGAAATTTCATTCGCCCGCAACCGCAACTCGTAGGCATTCTCTCCACTTTCTTATAATCTTGAAAGGCCATCTACCCTCGCTTCGAGCTTTCCAAACTCCTTCCTGGTGGAAACCTATCCTCATAAGGTGTACCCAAACCACCGCCAACCTCTCGATACTTGCAGCCGTCTATTTGCTTGTTCCACATATTTGGCATTCTTTCTTCAATCTTCAAGCAAACCATGCAACTTCGATCTCTTCGCTCTAATTCATCATTCCACTAAATTGTTGAATAGTCAGATGTGGTGCTAATTCCATGGGTCCAATCTACGTAGTCCATGTGACTACCCTTCAAATGGGCTCAACAGTTCTATGCATGGACCTATTGTAGGTAAACCTGGGGGGTGTAATCAAATCCCATTGTTTCACGTTCTTTCCCACATAGCTCCCAGCGCCTCCCAAGCTTCTATTACTAAATTTCGCTTGACCATCACCGAGGGTGATAAGAAAATTCAACAAAGAAAGATTAGGTGCTGTTTTAGTAGTGTGGAACAAGATTTGGAAAGTTTTTTGGGTTGAGGTTGAAAATTTGGTTATGGAAAGTTTAGAGAAAGATGAGATGGTGAGGGAAAGCAGAGTTTGCACAAGAGGCATCGGGTTAATCAAACGATCCACACAAGATAGATGAAAAAAGTGAAGGCGCCACAATCAACTATGGACGGGTTGATTGATAAGTAGGACAAAGACTTCGCCACCAAGGAATCCACCTAGGTATGAGACGCCATGAACTCGTCCCCAAGGGAATCCACCCAAGAGATAAGAGAACAAGAGAGAACTCTTAAAAAAGAGAAATTTGAAAATATTATTAAACTTGAACTGATTTGTCAAAAGACTACACATGGGGGTATATATAGCCTCTACTTTTCTAAATCAAATAAAGAAACTCCTACTTTAATTAGAAAGAAACTTCTAAATTACAAAAGCAACCTAAAAGAAAACTTAAAAATAAATAAAGCAAATCTTCCTAAAAGGGATATAATAAAAGATCAGAAAGAAATCTTTCTAAAAGTGGATAAAATAAAATATTGAGTAAATCTTTCTAAAAGCAAATACGTACGCATTCGCAAACAATCCTCCAAGATCCTCGCAAGAAATCTTTCTAAAATCAGTCACGGTCTAATATCGTATTTTTTTTTTTTTTTTGATAATTGGGCACTTATTACCAAAAGCGGCGACATGCCCAACCAAAGTTAATACAAGGAACAGTGCCCGGGTTCAATCGTGCAAAGAAAAATCCTGACAACACCTCCCTATAAATATGTGAACAAGCAATACCGAACAACACAAAAACACCAAAACGCCCACAAACGGCAAACAAGAAGCAACACAAGAAATCAAGCCACACCGCAACAAGGCTCCAACAATCACACGTGGGTTTGTCCAAGTCTCGACCATTATTTGCCTTCCAAGGCCCAAATGTGAGGTCCAAAAGGAGTTTTCACATGTATTCAATGCGTCTTGACCTCCCCAATCGAATTCTTCAATAATTAAGGCTGAATTCCCAATGTTCGGTGTGTTTATAGAAGCTCCTGCATCATAAAGGGTACAAAGAGCTCATGCGTAAGAGTCGATCGCGTGCAGCCTCATGCAAAAGAGCTCAAACATAAAGAGGTCGCCATGCGCCTTCATGCAGAGAGCTCATGCAATCCCAAGACAAGAGGTTAGCTCATGCAGAGTTTGCGCCAAGACAAGAGGTTAGCTCATGCAGCCTCATGCAAGAGGTGCTGTGCTCATGCTCATGCAGTTAAGAGCTTCATGCAAACTAGCACAAGAGGTTGGCTCATGTAGCTTCATGTGAGAGTTCATGCAGCTATCACAAAAGGTCGCCTCATGTACTTATGCAGAAGCTTCTATGCGCCAAGACAAGAGGCCGCCTGGGCCAAGACAAGAGGTCGCTCATGCATAACACAAGAGGTCAGCCTACAGCTCATGCGTAAGAGCTCATGTAGCTCAAAGCACAAGAGGTCCGGGTCATGCGTAAGAGCTCGCCCCAACCAAAGAGGTCGGCCTCGGCCGCATGAGCTCAACCACAACTCATCCTCTCACCCTTTCCGAGTAAAAAGGCCATAACTCACCGTGAGATCCGATTGCGATTTGAAAGCCTACATCAAGCTTACTGATGGGGCTACAATTTCTATCGAGGATTCTAGTCCAAATTCTCACTTTTCCTTAACCGAAATTCAGTCTCAAAGACTAGACATCTTATAGGCTCCAAAACAGAACGCTACTCCCACACAGCTCATCACAAGTGAGCTCGGCCACACACAACTCATCCCAAGTGAGCTTGGCCTGCAAAGGTTAGCTCATCCCAGGAGAGCTCAGCCAGAAGAGGTCAACTGATCCTAAGAGAGCTACCAAAGAGCTGACCAATGTTCTTTCTGCCAGCTCGACCACACAGCTCGCCCTCTCAAACCCTTCCAAGTAAAAATGTCATAACTTGGGTTGTAAAGGTCCGATTTGGGTGATTCGAAAGCCCACATCAAGCTCATTGACGAGGCTACGATATACCAGAGGGCCACAAGGCCAAATTCCTTTGCTACCCAATGAAAAATCAGTCTTAAAGTCCGACTAGAAATAACAAAGGTAAGAGAAAACCTTTACCAAATTGTATTAAACATGTGAACTGAGTTTAATTACAATTTATCTCACACTATATTTACAGAAACTGGGATAATCAAATCCAAGATATAGAAAAATCTAAGCTGGCCTGCATTTTTACAAAACCCACAACAAGCCATCTTTGACTCCTTTCTCAACTAAGACCCTCGTGCTGGTGTACCTCCGGGCACCGAATGCTTTTCCCACGACTGGGTGAGTTCAAGAGAGGTCTCCTTCAAGGGCTACTCCCCACCTAAGTGCACATGCAATGACATAATCCACGAAATCATTCACACACATTCATAAAAATATGCATATCTCTATATGAATGTCTATGTCATGCCCCGTTTCCCGAGTCCTCACCGACTCCCTCACACATGCAATTGTCATGTATGAAAACTGTTTTCAAAACAAAAGCTTTTTGTTTTAAATCCACTGGACCACCTCCGAGTATCAAACCACTATACCACCTCCGAGTATCAAACCATTGGACCACCTCCGAGTATCAAACCATTGGACCATCTCTAAGAACCCCTTATTGGACAACCCTCCGATAGAGTTCATTAAACAAACCTCCGATATAATTTATTGGACAACCCTTCGAATCATTGTTACTGGACAACTCTCCAAATATCGAACCACTAGACCATCTCCGAGAACCCCTCATTGGACAACCCTCCGATAGAGTTCATTGGACAAACCTCCGATATAATCTATTGGACAACCCTCCAAATCACTGTTACTGGACAACCCTCCGAACATCGAACCACTGGACCATCTCCGAGAATCAAACCATTTCTGACCATCTCCTCGAGAATCAAACCATTGACCATCTCCGGAGAACTCCCTTTACTGACAACCCTCCGATGGATCATCGGACAAACCTCCAATATAATTTATCGACAAATTCCGAATCATTGTTACTGGACAACCCTCTGAATATCAACCACTAGACCATCTCCGAGAACCCCTCATTGGACAACCCTCCGATAGAGTTCATTGGACAAACCTCCGATATAATCTATTGGACAACCCTCCGAATCACTGTTACTGGACAACCCTCCGAACATCGAACCACTGGACCATCTCCGAGAATCAAACCATTGGACCATCTCCGAGAACTCCTTATTGGACAACCCTCTGATGGAGTTCATTGGACAAACCTCCGATATAATTTATTAGACAACCCTCCGAATAGAGTTCATTGGACAAACCTCCTATATAATTTATTGGACAACCCTCCGAAATAATATATTGGACAACCCTCTCGATATAATTTATTCATGCACTCACACCCGATTTACGCGATGTCCCCGTGCACATGTGATGATAATTTCATTGCATAATATCTCATGTTACATGCATGTTGAAAACTACATGCAACAATTATATTCATGCTTCATCTCAAGCATCATGTTAATATATCAAGCATGAGTATATCTTTTTTTTTTTTTTTTTTTTGATAACCAAGGGGTGATCGGTCCACTTACGCATCCCCATAATCCCCTTGGGGCCCCGGAGAACCGACCGGGTAAGCTCTCCCCACGGGAATTTCCCGTGTCTCCCGGAGGCCGAACCCGGGACCTCCGCTCATGCAGGCAAGGCTCTAGCCAACCGAGCTCCCCGGTGAGGGATCATGAGTACTATCAACGTCACACACACCCGCATGTTATCAAACAAGCAATGACACACAACAAGATTATCAATATCGATGCATATTATGAGGAAAGCAAAATCACCTGCACTGTAGTTCGAAACTACACAAACACGACCTTAAAACCTGGTTTCCACCAATACGCTTATGTCAAACTGTTTCTCAACCACCCCCACTGGGCTACACCTCATGCCCATGTCATGGCTCAAATGAAGACAACCGTAGTAGGAGAACCCCTACAAGTGTAGATCCGATCACGCTTGCAATTCCTCTCGTTTGTTAATCAAAAGACCGCCGGTTCTCTTCCTTCCGCTTTCTTCTTTCTTTATTTTCTTTTTCTTTCTCTTTCTTCTCCTCTTTATCCCTTTTTCTCTCCTCTTTCCAATCGGTTTTGCTTTTGGTGGAGAAACTTTATCTAGGTGTAGAACACCCTTCTTTCTCTCCCTCATGACACATAGCATCCCACATGTCATTCATGCCCACTTTTCTTCCCACTAAATTCCTCATGCAAAGCCTATCCAAGACACCTATCATCCACTAACATTTACTCTCATGCAAGACCACTTTCTCTAGACACGTAGCCTACCTGCATGTATCCATGTGGTGTGGGACTTTATGCCACTTGTCATTTGCTAATTTGTCAAATTTCCTCGAAATACGTGCAAATCCCGATTGTCTCGGAATTTGACCAAATTCGACTATGTACTTAGATTTCGCGAGACGAACTCAACGGTATGTCCCGCGTCGTCATCCGAGATCTAGAAAAATTCCGGATTTTGACCGAAATTACCATTTTACCATTTTTTCAAAAATTCGGATTTTCCGGGGTTTCACAGTTATTGATGCACTCAAGAGCTTGAAAAGGACCATATGTAAATCTTTCCTTTGTGCAGGAAATCTTTGTGCGGGAAATCTTTCCTTGCGCATGTGCACCCAAACCCACCCTCCTGAACAAGACTATGTGGCGGTGCGCCCTTTGTTGACTTGCTTAGCATATTGTTCGCCCTTCTCGGGCCGTCAGCTCCGGGCTTCTCATGAATCCGCTTAACAAATTATGCTTTCTTTTTTCCATCTAGATTAACATGCTCAGACATAGGTAAAAGAGATAAATCTAAAGGGGTTAATGGATTAAAACCATATACAATCTCAAAAGGTGAAAATTTAGTGGCAGAATGTATAGTACGATTATAAGCAAACTCAACATGTGGCAAACAAAGTAGACAAGGCTCTATTCACTACCTCGGTCTGACCATCGGTTTGTGGATGACAAGTAGTAGAAAACAATTACTTGGTTCCTAACTTACACCACAAGGTCTTCCAAAAATAACTCAAGAATTTTGCATCTCTATCTGAAACAATTGTCCTAAGCATACCATGCAATCTCACAACCTCCCTAAAGAACAGATTGGCCACATTAGACTCATCATCTGTTTTGTGACATGGGATAAAATGTGCCATCTTTGAAAACCTATCCACAACCACAAAAATAGAATCCCTACCACGTCTAGTCCTAGGTAGACCTAACATAAAATCCATTGAGAGATCAACCCAAGGTTCATCAGGAATAGGAAGTGGTGTGTACAAGCCATAGGGTTGCACTCAATATTTAGCTTGCCTAGATGTGCTACACCTCCCCACAAATCCACTCAACATCTCGCTTCATGTGTGGCCAATAAAAGTGTTCTTGCAAAACCCCTAAATTCTTGGCTACCCCAAAATGTCCCATCAATCCTCCACAATGAGACTCCCTCACTAATGAATCCTGAATGGAACAATTAGGAATGCACAACCTATTTTCCCGAAACAAGAACTCATGTCTAAAGAATCATGGGATGCTATTTCAAAACAAGTTCCTCGTTATTGCACCATCCGAAGAATATCAGAAACTCAGAAATTTTTTTAAAATGGCAAAATGATAATAAGAATAAGGTGTTGTCCGTTTTTTTTCTTTTGGCTTGTGGGCCTTGTTCCTTGTAATTTCTTGGTTGGTTGTGGGGCTTTGCCCTTTTGGTAATAAATTCTTAATTATCCAAAATAATAATAATAAATTGCCATAATGGTTTAGGGCAGCCTATAAAATTCTCTAGATCTTGGATAACGAAATGGACTACGCGGTTAAATTCGTCTCGCGAAATCTAATGACCTAGAAAAGTTTCGTCGAACTCGGTATCGCCGGAATATTTTACGATTTTCAGTGATGTAGTTTCGCCGCGACTTCAGTACGAGATTTTTACAGTACCCGGGAAGTCAAGAAATGTCACTAACCCCCAACCCTAGTGCAGCAAGATAAAAATGTGGCGATGGATTTCTCGCGCAACTTCTCGTGACTTCAGATGATAAGGGTGTAGTCGCCCGCTAACGTAAGGGACAAAACTTCTGGGCTCGACCTCTCTGTATCAAGCCTCCTCTCCTAAAGTGTTTGGCTCTGAAAAACTGAAGCCAATGGTCGGCGGACACCGACCAAGATCGCAGCTGAGACATACTGCCTCCACTTCCGACCCAGATCCGGACATCATCGGCAGATACATTCTCGTGCAAGCCGTAAATAAACGCCCCAAACCCGGGACCCGCATCTCAGATACCCTGCTCTATTAATCCGGGGCCCGTGCGAAGGTGTAAAAAAAGGCGATACGTATGGCTCGTCGTAGTTAATCGCGGACATCCAAAAAGCGACGCCGTTCCCACGAAGACCGGCGCCGACGACCGGGATTGCGGCTGTCCACTCAGACATGGGTATGATCCCCTCGTCCGCTGCTTCGCCTTATGAGCGTAGCTCCTCTCTCAACCGGCCATATTAAGCTGTCATATCGGGACCCCTATGATACATGTACTCCGCGAATCTAGGCCAATCCGGCATCGGTGGCCGTAGATCGTGAGCCCTCGTGAGCAGGTCGCGTAGCGAGGGCCGGGCTCAAGCCGAGAGATAACATCGGGTTAGGGAAGTGGGGATATGGCACCGCAAAGACCCGAAGAATTTGCTACCCTAATAACTGCAATTCCACGCCGGATTTCTTAACTCCGCCTTTATGTGGATGGGGATGCCTAAGTGATAACCCTCTTGCCGACGCCTAGCATGAGTTTGCGGGAAGTGGGTGCCCCGGTTGGTCAATTTTTTAATAAACGGCTACCTATCCATGTGGTGAGAGCTACGGTAGATAAATTATGGGGGAAACATGAGATGCCTGAAATCTCCACTATGGACAAAGGATTGTATCTTTTCAGGTTTAGGGACATGGATGCAAGGGATTGGGTAATGGAGTTTGGTCAATGGTATATTGCTAGGAGACCAATTATCCTACATGTGTGGCAGCTAGGTATGGAGATGCTCAACATCCAAATTTCACTCATTTATCTGGTAAAGTAATATTCCTCGAATATCGACAAACACTGGCGTTACATCAAGAAGTGTGTGGGAAACCACCGATCTTGATTCACTTATCGAGAACCGCACTAGGCTATCTTTGCTAGGATATGCATTCGAGTGCGGATCTCGGGGACAGTTGAATTCCCCCAAAAAGGCCGCTCCAATCCGGGGCAACCCAAGACACTTTCTAGAGGTGCGGATGACCTTCTCACACACCGGAGGAATTCTCGCCAGCTTGTATATTTGTAGATCGGGTCCGATAACATGGAGCCTCATCGTATCGTACAGGATCCCAGATTTGCACATTTTGGAAGAGTTTCAAAGGCGATGGGGACCGCAGTGTGATGGAAGCACAACATTTCATCCTTAGATAGATGGTCAATTGGGGAGGACCATACATATTTTAGAGGACATGCTGCGTGTATGTGTCCTAGATCTCAAGGGTAGCTGGGAGGAGCATTTACCCTTAGTGGAATTAAACACATAACGGTTATCGGTAGTATTTAGATGGCACCCTATGAGGCCTTATGAGAGCCATGTAGATCCGCCGTCACATTGGATAGAGAGATGGGAGAGCGTTCCATTACTGGTCCGGATATGATTTGAGACACCTCTGAGAAGGTGGATTTGATTCGGAAGCGTCTTCTCATGGCTCAGAGTCGACAGAAGAGCTACGCCGACAGACGGCGTCGACGTCTAGAGTTTGAGGTTGGTGATCATGTCTTCTTGAAGGTAATGCCTAAGAGAGGATTGGTCAGATTCAGCAAGCGAGAGAAGCTACTACCGAGTTTATTAGGTGTCCATAAGGTGTTCCACGTCTCCATGCTCGGATGCTCTCGAGATCCGGCTCATGCGAGTGGATTGGGGGAGAGATTCTTGCTGAACGCGGGGACCTTCAAGGAAGACCAATCGCGTATCTTAGATAGCGGGATAAGGTTTTCTGACGCCAAGGCCCAGTGGTTAGTAAAGTGTTGGTAACACCGAGGAGTGGAGGATGCAACGTGAGAACGCGAGGACACGATGCAGGCCACATATCCTTTCCTATTTAAGGATGAAGGTGCGTGGTCTAATATTTGGCATTAGAATATTACTGCATATGCTTGTGTTTATGTGTGCTAGTATGTGTGAATTTCAGGGACAAAATTCTATTAAGGGGGGGAGAATGTAAAACCCGGGAAAAATTAGAAAATTTCAAAAATGGCAAAATGATAATAAGAATAATAAATTGCCATAATGGTTCAGGGAAGCCTAGAAAATTCTCTAGATCTCGGATGATGAAACGACTGCGCTGTTAAATTCGTCTCACGAAATCTAGTGACCTAGAAAAGTTTCGTCGAATTTTGAGACAAGCGGAATATTTTACGATTTTCTGGGTGATAAGCCGTCAGTGACTTCAGGGATGAGATTTTTACGAAAATCTCGGAAGTCTAGGAAGCTTAGGCTAAGTTCATTTAAAATAAATTAATTTAAAAGAAATAAATTGTTTGAGTGACGTGGACTAGAATGGCAATATGATCCATGTCTTTGGAAATAATAATAATAATAATAATAATAAAAATAATAAAAATAAAATAAACGAAAATAAAGAAATGAAAAGTTAAAGGTGGGAGGATTTCGAGAGTGAGAGCATGGAGAGAGAGATTCTATTTTTATTTTTCTCTTGCTTACAGATCCTAGCTGGAATCGGATGTGGGGTTTCGTGCAAAGGCAAAGTTGATCCACACAATGAGGGCTACGCGTAGGGTGCAAAAAAGCAGGTTCGTCAGGCTCCCACGAGGTAAAAATTTTCAATTTGTGTTTTTTTTTTTTTTGATAACGAGGGGTGATCGGTCGCTTAGCCATCCCCATAATCCCACTTGGGGCCCAGAGAGCAGAGCCCGGGTAAGCCTCCCCATTTCTGGGGAATTCCCCAGTGCCCCGGGAGGCTCGAACCTGGGACCTCCGCCTTTGTGAGGCAGGGCCCTAGGCCAACCGAGCTCCTGTGAGGGATAACCAATTTGTGTTATTTCTATCCTAAAGGCTATTTTTTTTTTTTTTGGATAGGTAAGAATTTATTTCCAAAAGAGCTGATGCCCTGACAAACAAGAACAATACAACGAGCCAAAGGAATTTACCGAAAGAAGACAAGCGAATGACACCTCCCTAAACCTAGGAAAGGCATCGGCCGATACGGGATCTCCACATACAGAGCGAGAACCAACAAGCCACACAACAATAATCCCCTCAAGTGAGCCAGAGATAAACAAGAAAGCCCACATCGGGCAAGGTACAAAAAACAAAATCGGGTAACTTAAGATGCAGGAACCACCAAGCATATCAACAAGCATACCCGACCATAGATCGCTCGAGCCACGCGGGCCGCGGGAAAACCACGCCCATGGCTTGGGCACAGGCAACCAAGAAGACCCATAAGAAAACAGGGACGAACAACCTGCACATCCATATCGCGAACATGGACAACGAAATCAGGATAACATATATCAGAAATTGGCGAACCATAAAGAGGAAGATCCGTAAGGAGAAAAACCAATCCTAAAAATGGACTGAGTCGTGAAACCCGAACTCGCCAAAACGGATCCCTTTACCGGCGAAGCGTTTAGTAGACCTAACGACTTGCCCACAGCGACCTCGGTCTTGGCGTGGCATCTGGCGGTCGGCAACAATAGCCACCGCGGATCTTTGGCATCGGACCAGAGCGCAAGCGGTCGATCGACCAAAACGGGCCAAACTGGTCGGCCGTTCGTTTTACGAGCGCCGGTAGTCCATCCAGGTCTCAGATCAAACGGCGAGCTTACCGCTTCCAAACCACCCGTTGCTTATCCACCACACGGCATCGGCGGAGTTCGGAAAGCGTCGGCGCGGCGGAAATCCGCTTTCGGAAATTACACATCGGCTGCAATGGCGGCTGCGTTGCTTGCTTTTCCGTGACATTAGCATCGACGGAATGCGCAGCTCTAGCGAATCTGCGAAGCGAGCCCTTTGGGGGCTCCGCGGTCCCCTCCTCTTCAAAGGATCATCAACGATCCGTCCCTTGCTCGGCAGTCCTTTTGAGAATCTCCACCCAGTAGCGAATCGATCCTGCCGGCGGGTAGAAAACGCCGAAACCCTCGAGTACCCATTCTCGGTCGGCGAGGTTCTCGAGTTCTAGATCCCGGTGAAACCTCCCCACGAGCAATATCCAGTAGCGGATATAAAGCTGTTAAAATACCCGTATGCGAGAACCGCCTTTGTATCGGCCCTTTCGCGACCTTGAGCGACTCAGCCCTTCACGAAATCCATCATGAAATAAATCTTCGTCTTCGTCGCCACCACCTCATACACAGAGGGGGACACCCCTATTTGAGATGGGAGGCACCGTGAGGTCAAACTCCCACGTAAGCTTGCCCCAACCATAGTTGACGGCCCTGAGCACTCAGAATGGAGACGATAAGCAGGATGCCCTAGAGAGCATCCTGCCCTTGAGGCGCTTCCTAAAGGCTATTTAATTGCTTGGTATTGGCTTAGAGGCCATGAAAGGCCGAAAATTTCAGTCTCAAATTTTTTGGACTAAATGTATGAATTTTAGAATTTTGAAATTTGTTTTCAAGCGGTCAGATAGATTCGAAACTATTACCCCAGACCGATTCGGGTTAAAATTTCGGGACTATCGGACCTCAGGCGAGATTTTGAGCGTTTCCGGGCGATGCGAGACTTGGTTTTGATCTCGAGACTGATGTCTTCGAGTTTTGTGGTGTGTTTTGGTATCACAGTAATTTGGTGACGAACCGTGAAGGGACCAAGAGGTGTCCTGTTGTATATGGGTTCGAGATTTAGGCCATTTTGTGTGTTATTGCTTGATCGAATAATATGCAGTGTGAAGAATAACATGTTAATATATGCTATTTGATGTATTAACGTGGATTGCATGGATATAAATTATATGTAAAAATTATAATTGTCTATGGTGTATTAATGTTTCATGTAGCACTCATATATACATGTAATATGAAGGAGAAAGCATTGGCATCATGCATTTCATATGCACGGTCATTGGGTGAAACACCAATGACTGGTTTTTCACACTTGGCGTTGCAAGTGTGAGGGAGTCGATCGGGACTCGGGTTGTTGGCATGAGGAGTCTCATCTCATGCATGACATGGAACATTCCATTTAGGATCACATTATTTATATGGAATATGATTTGATGTTTATGTACGCCATTTCATGTGTATTTAGGCGAGGAGTAGCCCTTGTAGGAGAATTTTCCTGCGGGCATTGCTCCTGGGACCCCTTTCGGGTCACGGGGGTGTACGGGAGATGGGCGCTCACGCGGGGCCGTGATTGTGAAGAGTAGACATGTGGCCCTTGACAATATGATGCGGGAGCTTCTATAAACACACACCAAACATTGGGAATTCAGCCCTAATTATTGAAGAAGTGGATTGGGGAGGTCAAGGCGCATTGAATACATGTAGAAAACTCCTTTTTGGACCTCATTTGGGCCTTGGAAGGAGAGGAGAAAAAAACGTGAGTGGAACTTGGACAAACCCACGATGTGGAGCTGCCATATTAATTTTAAGAAAGATTTGCTATGAGATTTGCTCCAAGATTTTGTTTTATCCCTTTTAGGAAGATTTGCTTTATTTATTTTAGAAAGTTTGCTTTATTTATTTTAGAAAGTTTGCTTTTAAGAGTTGCTTTATGTAATTTAGAAAGTTTCTTTTCCTAGTTAAAGTAGAAGTTGCTTGATTTGATTTAGAAAGTATGGGACTATATATACCCCCCATAATGTAGTCTTTTGAAGATCAGTTAAAGTTTAATAATATTTTCAGATTTATCTTTTTAAGAGTTCTCTTTTGTTCTCTTATCTCTTGGGTGGATTCCCTTGGGGACGAGTTCGTGGCTTCTCATACCTAGGTTGATTCCTTGGTGGCGAAGTCTTTCTCCGACTTATCGATCAATAGTCCATAGTTGATTGTAGGCGCCTTCCACTCCGTGTCTATCTTGTGTGGATCGTTCATTAACTTGGGTGAGTAACAGCTCTTGTACAAGCTCTACTTTCCTCACCATCTCATCTTTTACGTAAACTTTCCATAACAATTTTCAGCCTCAACCCCGAAACTTTCCAAATCTTGTTCCATACTACTAAAACCTTCCTAAATACCCCTTTCCCCTTATATACCATAAATTCACCTTTCTTAACTTAGAAAATCTCCAAAATTTAATTATCCAAAAAAAAAAAAAATCTCCAAAATTCGTCCATAACCTATTTTGGCCCAAGAAAACTACCCCCAAACCCATATTTTGACTTACCTAAACTTCTGGATCATCCATCAGTCCCAACACTGCATGAAGTGGTATCGAGCTCATGGATTGATGGCTAATCATAAACTAAGCGAGGCTCTAGATACGGTTTAGTCGATTCACTAGCCAAGGAGGAAAAATATGATTTTTATATGAAGAGCTTTGCGGCCTAGTCAACTTGAAGGTTTCTTGGGGCACAAGAGAAGCTAAGGTATGTATGTACGAGACTATATGATTATCATGGGGTATGGTTGCTATTACGGAATGAGATTACTATAAAGGCATGAGTAACTATGATGAAGGCTTTAGATTCAATCAAAATTTAACATTCCCGAATTCGATGGAAGGATGGATCCTGATGAATTTTGGATTGGCTTAATATCAGTGGAGCATGTCTTTGAGTATTATGATTCCCCACTGAGCGTGAAAAGTAGGATTGGTGGCTAAAGATGTGCAAGAATGCTACTATTTGGTGGAAAAACATGAAGAGACAACGTGAAAGAGATGGTAAAAAGAAGATTCAAACTTGGGGAAAGATGAAGAAAGAACTAAAAAGGAAGTACTTTCCCTTTAACTACTATCTAGACATCTACCTCAAATTTCAAAACTTTAAGCAACGAAATTTGAGTGTGGAGAGATGTCGGTTGTAAACTTGATTATCAAGAGACTTGCAAGAGGCCGAGGAAATATACGCAATACAGCTAGATTCTTTAGGTTGAGATGCAGTATTCTTAGAGTTATATTTTTACAACCATATAATAGTCTTCAGATGTGATGAAACTTGCTTTGAAAGTTGGGACTAAAAAAAAAGTAGCAAAACTCTACTCTGACTAAGAGTGTGGCTAATGAAGGGTTTGTTGAGGTTACAATTCTTGGAATCTAGTGGTAGGAAAACTATCACGCTCAGTAAGAGTGAAGCACTACAAGGGTGGCTTCTAAGTCAAGACGTGTTTTAAGTGTAAGGGTTGGGGCATATTGATTACGAATGTCCTAACCAAAAGCGTTTGCCTTAATTGAGAAGATGAAGCCAAGGAAGAAGATGTTGAACAAAGGGTCGAATAACCATGTCGAAGGCGATGAGAATAAATCGCTCTTTGTCGAAATCTAAGTTGGATGTTGAAGAAGTAGTCGAATCTATAACCATATCCAAGAAGATGAGGAAGGATTCCTCTTAGTCAATTTTGATTTAGAAATCAAAGATGTTTCAGATGCGACGACCTTGGTTGTTGAAGAAACGAAAGTGAAAAGGAATTCTCACTGAGAAGCAAAATCGATTATAGGGAATTTGTTGATGTAATGCACGAAGAAGCTAACCACGGTTTTCCACCTATGAGGAAATTATTCAACATCAAATAGACCTCATACCAAGGTTTGGTTTTTTCCCAATAAGCTAGCCTCTATGAAGAGCCACAAATTAGGGCATGAAGAGTTTAAAACCTGAGTTGATGATTTTCTTGACAAAGGGCTTGTTCGAGAGAGTGAAAGTTCCTATGTGGTTCCCACTATGTTGGTGCATGAAAAGATGGATCTTGGAGTATGTTTTGATTGCCAAAAGCTTTTCAACAACATTTTTATTCCTTGAGAAGCAAGATTCAACAAAAGGGAAAGAGTGAAACAATACATGAAAGATAGCGTATGAAGGTTATCAGCGGTAGTATTTGATCGGGAGGATGGATTAAACACACATGATAAAAGAGAGGTGTTCCAAGTTGTGCACAAGAATAGATGGTTCTTCCAAGATTATTAAGAAGATAATAAAGAATGCTTACAAGGTTAAATTGCCTGGTGACTGCAATAACTTGCCTACATTCAAGTTAAGAATTTGAGGCCTTATCATGGTGAAGATTTGAGGACAAGTCTTTTTTTTCCAACTATAGGGGTTTGATGCAGGAGCTTCTATAAACACACAAACATTGGGAATTCAGCCCTAATTATTGAAGAATTGGATTGGGGAGGTCAAGACGCATTGAATACATGTGAAAACTCCTTTTTTGGACCTCATTTGGGCCTTGGAAGGAAAAAAAACAAGGTCAGACTTGGACAAACCCCTGATGTGATGATGTGATGTGATGTGATGTGATGTGATGTGATGTGATGTGATGTGATGTGATGATGTGATGATGTGATGTGATGTGATGATGTGATGTGATGATGTGATGATGTAGTGTGTTAGTGATCTTGGGTGCTCCCAGTGTCTTAGCATTGGAGTTGACATCATGAAGGCATACGACACGATTAGTTGGGGGGTTGTATCTTGAGCTGTATCCTCTCACAGCCCATGGGAACCCCTACCCATCTATTGAAATGTATTATAGCTTGCATCACTACCCTATCCTTCTCTATTTCGATAAATGGTGAGCTTGCGGGGTTTTTTGCTAGCAAGCGCGGGTTAAGGCAAGGAGACCCATTATCATCTTTTTTATTCATCCTCGCAATGGAGGCGCGCTTTTCAGATCCTTATTGTGACGCCAATGAACAAGGGTTTCGGTTTCACGGATGCAAAAATCAACCTAACTCACTTATGCTTTGCGGATGATATGTTTTATTTTCTTTGGGACGCATTCAGTGTTAGTCTTCATGGGCCAGATTAAAGCGGAGTTTGTGCTTCTCGGGAGCTTTAAGTGAACAAGCCCCGAGAGAAAAGTGCCATTTTCCTAGCGGAGTTTAGTTAGGAATGACTTGCTGAAACGCCACAGGTCTACCGGGCAAGATTTCCAATGATATTTTGGGAGTCCCTCTCATTTCTACAAGGCTCACTTCACGGTGATCGTATGCCTCTATTCAAAGAATTCACGACCGCAATTCCGCCTCGACAAGCAAATCTTTATCTTATGCCTGCTAGACATACCTGGATTGCCTACTCTACGCAAAGATACACCAGTACCTCGTGCAGCCTGCTTATTATCCCCAAGTTTACTATATCCAAGATCGATGGGGCCATTCACTAGCTTCTTAAGGGCCTGAAATTCCGGAGCGCTCACGTGCTAAGATCAAGGGGAATCTGCAGTAAAGACCCGAATGATTCAAATGTTATGAGGCATGTCCGAACTGCCTCTACAAGAAGGACTCCTACGGGTGGCGTGGGTGCTGAGGTTTTATTCATGGCAGGAGCCTTGAATGCAAAGGTCCCCACGAGTTTGCCTCCCGGAGTCACAAAATCCTTCAACTTAGAGAGGATCGACCCTCATAAAGCACAAGGTTGAGATGGGGCGCTAATCTATTTATGGTATGATTTCGAACCCTGCTGGTCCTCTCCTTTCCCTATTATGGCGAAATTTGCTGATTCAGATGACTCGCACCACCGTAACGCCAAGTAGCCGTAGTTATTGATGAAGGGGGTGGAATCGCCTACCGCACTTGTGACCTTATTGCTATCAAGAACAACAGCTAATTACTTATCGATGCCTCTAGTGGAAGATATTATATCTGACTCTAGAAACGATCTAAGAAAGAATAAGCCAAGACGATAAAGGTGCAAAATATTCTCCTCAAGGTATCCACACGAACGGCTAATGAATGGGATGATGTGCTAGCACCTTGGCGATAGGTCTGGTCTCCATAAACCAAAGACACCTTAGTGTCTTCCAAAACTCTAAAAAGAATTCTCTCTAAAAAACCGCCAACTTCAGAAGAACCACCTTCTTTTAGATGATAAACCCCATATTTACAAGACTCTCATATCTACAAGACTTTCTCATTGTGATTGTCAGCCGCTCCTTGATAAATTGTTAGTCAGGATCCAGGCGTGGACAAGTAGATCAAGTATCCTTTGCGTAGATTGGTACCGTTATCTGTTGTATAACATTCAAATGTACTGGTGCAGTATGTTCATAATTCCAAAGTACACTATTAATAAAATAGAGCAAATTTTCAGTGCCTTTCTCGTGGTCCCAGAAGTGGGAATGCTCTACTGCAAAGATTGGATGGGAATCAGACAGCCCAAAAGGAAGAGGGCTGATTGGGTCTCGCTGGGCGAGTTAAAGATTCAAATGATGCTGTTATGAAACACACTTGGAATATGTTATACAGGGAAGGACTCTTTATGGGTGGCTTGCCCGTGAGGCTTTATCCGAGACAGGGAGTTTATGGTGTGCAAAGATCCTTCGAAATGCTCCCTGAGTCATGGAAAATTCTTCACCGAGATGCAGTCGAATCCCTTCATAAGAATACAAGGTGTGTGTACGTTGTCGACTTTCTTATGGCATGATTTCTAACCCAATTGGCCCCCTCCTATCTTGCTATGGAGAATGGATTATCTATGATTCTGTTATTCATAGGAACGCCATGCAGCGTAGGCTATTATCGTAGGTGGAACCAGCTCTATCAGAATTAAATTTAATCTTATCGCTATATCAAGAATATCATGTGATTTATCCTCTTGATGATCTCAGAGAGGATATTATTTCTTGACACTTGCCCTGTCTGTATTTATCGTTACCTCGCCTTGGAACCGATTAACCAAGAACACAGTAGTAACCGGCACAATTCTATGAAACCTAAGCCACAGAGACATGCTTTTATAGTTTGGTTGGTCATCCATTTACGTATCGGATACCCAAGACAAGCTTTTAAATCGGGTCTTACTCAACTCCCTTATGTCCCTGCATTTATCTCCACAACATGTTGAAGATGGGAACCACTGTTTCTACGCCAATTCACCGCGAGTATCTGGATGAGGATCTTAAGGTCAAAAGGGAACTCTAGAATGCCGAGGAACCGGGAGACGACCTCAGGGGTAATTGGAACCAAGGGTAAATCTTCATCTCTATTACAAAGAGGATCGCGTGGGAGCTACTATATATCACTTTATGGAGACAACGCAAATGTTAATCCATGAAAAATCGTCATACTCAAGCAGAGGTTGTTTTTTAACATCATATGTAATGATGTTAGACTTAGAGTTTCAGGTCGCAAGGTCGACATGATAACTCACACAGATTCGTACGAGAGATGGTCTTTCCTTCTTTCATCCCAGCCATTGTGGTCAATCTCGACTATGACCTTGGCCGGCCGGTTTTTTGGTTTCTCTTCGCCCGGTGTATGGTAGTTTGTTCTCGCCCGTCCCAGGCCGAGGCCTCGTGTGGCTTTAAGGGCCGCTGCCCGCTTGGTGTGGTTAGTTTCCTGATTGCGGCTCGCTGTGCTCAAACCCATTCCGGTGAGGTATAGGGGTTGGTTTGTTTATGTGGCATATGCCCGGGTTGTGGGCTTTTGGTTTATTTGGGTGTTCTATTTGGAGTTTCGTCAGGTGGTTTCAAGGGTTGTATTGATTTGTTTCGCTGCTTTATCGTGGATTTGCTTCTGGGTTGCTGCCCTTCCTATGTTTTTAGGAGGCCTGCTTTTTCGCTTTTCTAGTGGCCTGTGGCTTCTTGTATTGTTCTTGATTGTTTGTCATTTTGGCCTTTGGAAATAAATTCTTACTTATCCAAAAAAAAAAAAAAAAAACCCCATATTTATATCAAGCCTCCCAAACCCTTTTATTAAAACGAATTTAAACCAAATTCCATTAACTATTAATGGGCTTGGGCTTGGGCTTAATCATGGGCCAAAGAGAGAGCCTTTCTAACATCCCATTATAGCTCATTCTTATGTGTGACCCTATAGATTCACTCAATGTCAGTACGAGCCCAATCATATTCTATTTCCCACAAGTTAGTAATCGTCTAACAAGACATTATAACTACCCAAATCAAGTGAATTCGATGACTTAAATCCTACCATAGTATGATATTAGTCCTTTGTCACACGATGTCTCGATTAAGCACAAAGCATAGATGAAGTCATTTTTATACAACTTAATCATTTCTTGATTCTCAAGAAGAGTGACTAAACAAATGATATTGATAACTCCTATCAATCTCATTCGAGCACGACCATGCATTTCTCAGTCTCACTTATCAAGAGGCCAATAGACATCTCACTTAATGAAGAAAGGGACAAATTCCTTCACTATCACTCACATTCCTCCACATGATTTACTGCATGCCCAACCATAGCCTGTATTACCATCTTGTTAAAGACATCATTGAGCTACGCCACATGAAGTTTCCTCTCCTCCTCTCATGGTAACTATGGTGAATTCAGTCAAAGGACTCAAATACCACTACTACAATGATAATTACCGATGACATAATCCATGTAGTATTTCTATACTGGTCAGTCCAATAACAGAATCTTAACATGTATTTATGTTCCCAGTAAGATTCTATGTTCATGACCAAAGAAAACGTGGTCTTTTCTTAGAAAACATAATAGTCTTACTTCATTATTATTCCCACACAATGATCGACCATGGGTGAAGCTTCGTGCTCTCGGCCACACCGATTTCACTCTGCGGTGATTTATGTTATTTTACCCATCCCTTTTTTTTTTCATCATGAGCCTCAACATAGAACTTTCAAATCAACACTTTGCATAAAATGGCCACCACTGCACTTCTACACACCATATATATCAACCTGTATTTCCTCAAAACCCGAGTCCAAAACCCACTGGAGTAATCGCCAGGAAACTAATTGGAAAACTGTGCTAACCTGTGTCTCAAAACATATATATACATATCTGTACTGAGGTAAGTCCTCAATGCACCCAAGACTATACACTTACACTTGATCAAAATAATATTTACACAAAATCCCAAAACATTCTACAAAGTGTCCCAAACTAATGGCCACAAGCCAAATATACAATGACCCATGATCGATATGAACTGTCCAAAATATACAGTGTGAACCTCCACACAACACTAGATGTTCCACAAAATGCATCCAACCACCAACATGCTAAGGCTGACGCACAATTCCCCAACCTCCAAAACCCCGTGAACTTCGTCAGCGTGTACCGGTCTCGCACCGCATCTAAGGTGGAGGGACAATGGGGGTGAGTCTGACAACTCAAGAGTATCCCATAACAAGCCATGCTTATAAAACATTTCAAAATACAAATAATTCAACACATCTCAAAACATGAACATTTTCAATTAATAGGTTGATGTGAAACAAATGATGCAATACTACCACCATCTCGACCCTCATCGCGACTCTTTTCGGCTTTCACCCAGTGGACTAGCCGATCATCCCGAACAACGACAACTTGGCCGGACTTACTACCCAGGATATGCCCACATCCCGTATAACGACAAATTGGGTCGAGACTTACCACCCAGGATAAGGCCCACATCCCCGCATATCCGTGACCTTTCTGGGACTACAAGCAACCCAGTGGACTAGTCATAGTCCCGTGTCCAATTACATCAATCCGACTCTCACACGTCCCATACCCATGTCATGCTTTAAAAAACACTTCACAAAGCATTCACCCACATGGATATTTAAAACATCATGTACCGGGGCGACCAAAGAATTCCATAGATATAAAAATATACACATTTATATATATCATTGGTACCACTACGCTTCAAGCATGGAATGGCACAGACTTCACTAAACCATGGTATAAGGTGAGAAGGTTACAAGATCTCTACATTCCTCGGATTCAAAATCCACAAGTCTCCCAAGGAAGTCAAACCGAGGCTACTCCAAAGGATCCGCACTAACAAAGTCATAAGATTTCTTAGCCCCAAACAATCCGGTTACATAAAATTACCCAATTGGTTTATTACCGCTTCACCACTTGAATCACATATTCTATACCTACCAAACATAAACCTGATCCTTCAAGAGCACTCTACAATTCTTACTAATATCAACATTTAACACCCCTTATTAGGGTAACACAAACAGCACACACAACACTTGTAATCTTTTACCTTGTTTTGTACCATTCCCAAGACCCCTTTTTTTTTTTCTTTTTTTTTTTTTTTTTTCAACTACCATTTTGACCAGCCAAACATGCTTTTTGTTCACTATGGTCTTCTGACCAAAAGTTCCCCTATCTCCTTAGCTTCCATAGCTCTTAAATCAGGTCATCTTGACCTCGGAATCAAGACATGGTTTTTACACTCGACCTCCTTAGACTATTTCCCTAGGGTTAATCCGTGTCCTCACTTCACTTACTTTGACGAAATATTATGGGAACAAATGAGTCATAATTTTGGCCATAATTTCTTCATGAAGTTACATTCCCTATGTGGCTACTTTGGAGAAGGATTTGAATCACTCCATTTGGATCAATATAACTCACTTATGACTCAAAATGTGAACCGGCCTCCTGCATCAGGGGACAGACCGATTCCGACTTCAACCTCAAATTCAAGGGCCTTATGGTAGGGTTTAGTTCTTGGTTGCTTCTAGACATTCGAAGGGCTAGGTCTTGGGCTTCTTCTCTAACTGAAATCATCCAATTCAGAATTCTTTAGGCCAACTTATGGCCAAAACACTGTCATGGGGTCAAGGGAAAGTCGACAAAGACTCCTCCTCGACACACACACATGCCATCTTCACAAAATTGGTCTTTACAATTTAGGTCCCCACTAAACACACCTTTCATCAAATCTTAGGGGGTTATGATGTAATCCCCAACAAAACCCAAGAATATAACCAAAGTCCATAAGAAATACAACTAAGGCCTCAAAGATCATGTTTACATACCTTAGAACTTTTTCCACCAAAACCAAGCTCCTTCAAGCCTTTTCTCCTCCTCTCTGGGGCCTTCTCAGAACTCTCTCTCACTTTCTAAATTTCCAGAATTTTACACTTCTTGAAGAAGTTGGTTCAGTATCCAAAACCAAGAGAAATTGGTTTGTCGCACATGGCAGCTTCTTCTCATGCACTGCCATGTGTCAAGATCTCCTACCATGCATATATGAGGTGTCATGCCCTCATGATGCCTCATAGCTCACAAGGATATTACACTTTAGTCCCTCTCCACTAAACAAGTTTTCAAAGTGGTCCTTCAAGACATACTTAATTTCAAACCCTAACAAACCACTAAACTTACCTAATTGCATAATTGACCCACATGCCATAAAAATGCAATCTAACTAATACCTTGCTAATCCTCTAATTAAACCAACCATTACATACACTTTTTTTTTTTTTTTTTTTTTTTTTTTTTTCGATAAGTAAGAATTTATTTCCCCAAAAAGGCCAAAGCCCAACAACAATCAATACAATACAATAGGGCCACAGCCACTAAAACTAAAACTGACAAAGACTCTCCCTAAAAATATAGGAAAAGGGCAACAAATTAAACAAAATCACCTGATAACAAAGAAACTAAACCATTGCAACCACAAGCCACAATGTTTAAACCCCAAATGTTAACAATTGGGTCAACCAAAAGCTCCACATCCCGCACAGCCTCAACAAAACATCTCTAATACCTCACCCCGGGAGCAGGACCAATCCTCAATGTAAGCCACACTCCGAGAACAACCATGCCAAACTGAGCCAAAGCAACCCCACAAGCAAACCACACAGGCCACAACCTGGGACAGGCAAGAACAACACCACGACCCACACCCCGGGCGAAAAGAACCAACCACCCAAGTGGTACAATATAAGTCAATAGGACGCACTCACAATGGCTCAGATAGAAAGAGGAAAAGACCATCTCTCGCACCAAGATCCGCAGCGTGATCATCATCAACCTTCCAACCCCGAGACTCTAAGTCCGACCTCATTACATGATGTAAAACAGCCCCGCTTAAGCAGAGGCTTTCATAATTCTCGCCGTCATGCTTGTTCCATGGGGCGATATATAGTAGCTCCCACGCAACTCTCTTTGTAATAGAGATGAGTGATTTACCCTTGGTCTCCAACTACCCAATAAGAATTCATTCTCCCAGCCTCTGCATTCTGTAGTTCCCACACAACTAAGATCCTCATCCAAATACCCGCAGGACTACAAATGAAGAACAAATGGCTCTCGTCTTCAACATTAGCCCAGAATATACATGAGACATAGAGTTGATAAGGGCCCCATTTGAGGAGCTTGTCTTGTATCCAATCTATCATGGATGACCTCTAACCAAACAATGTTACGTCTCCTACTTAGCCGGGGGGAACCACACCGACTGTGCCACTATCACCCGCATTCTTGGTCTAACTCGGTTCCAAGTCGTAGCCATCAAAGAAAAACCCTGTAGAGGGGCTAGTGTCCAAGAAACAATATCCTCTCTAGAATCATCAATAGGATAGTCCCTGCAGCTATTCTTGATAGCAATAAGGTCACCACTTGCACAGCCGCCTCCACCTACCACCACCAATAACCATTGGTACATGAGCGTTCCTATGAATAGCAGAATCATAAATAATCCGTTCTCCAAATCAAGGTACGAGGGGGCCAAACGAGTTCCAGAAATCATGCCATAAGAATGTCCTAGCACCATTACACACTCAGGTCTTATGAAGGGTCCGGGATTGCCTCTCGAAATAAAGAATTTTCCAACTCCAAAGAACATTTCAAGGTATCTTTGCACACCACAAACTCCCCTGTCTTAGATAAAGCCTTTGAACCCAAGCCACCCATAAAGAGTCCTTCCTATAAAGCAGATTCCAAATGTGTTTCATAACACTAGCATCATTTGAATCTTTAACTCGACGCAGACCCAATCCGCCCTCTTCCTTTCGGGAAGACATAGCTGCATTCCCATCTAATTCTTGCACGCCGAAAGCATTCCCACTCTTTACCGCATTCGCCACGAAAGTCGCTGAAAATTTGCTCAATTTTATCAATAGTACTTTGAATGACGAACATACGCACAAGACATTTGAATGTTATACAACACTGAAGATAACTGCTGCAATCTACCCGCAAAGGATAATGATCTACTGTCTAATGCCGATCCCGGCTAGCGCTTATCAAGGAGCCACTGACAATCACAATGAGAAAGTCTTAGCTAAGGAGCGAACTCCAAGGTATTTCATGTGTAAACTCCCCTAAAGAAAACCAAGAATGTCTAAAATATCATTTTCGACATCACCATTAACCCCAGAAGGAAGATAGCACTCTTCCGTTTGTTCACTGAGCCCTGAGAAGTTCTCAAACTTGTACAACTCGCCCATAATAATTTCGACACCGGGAAGACGCTCTACACCAAAGAAATAAAAAATGTCATCCGTAAAACATACATGAGTCAAGTTGACTTCGTGACATTTAGGGGATGAAACTCAAAATCCTGCCCTCGGGCGGCACGATAAAGATCTGTGAAGGCTTCCATTGCACGATGAAAAGCAAAGGTGATAAGGGGTCCCTTTAATCCACGTTACAGCAAAGAAACCCGCAAGTTCACCATTTACAATACCGAGAAAGCAAGGAGTGTTGATGCATGCCTTTATACATTTTGGGGAATGTTAGCAGAGTACCCATTCCCGGGATGCACATCAATAATGCAACTCCATCCTATTGAGTCATAGGCCTTCTTTATGTCAATTTTTGAAGGTACATCCGTCGACCGCTATTAAGTGGTATGATAATTACACATAAGATCTCGAGTGATGAGAACATTGCCTGCTGGGGTCATCCCGACCTTGTACAAAAGCAGCATCAGGCCTGATTTATAATCTCCGGGAGACACCGCTTAACTTTGTAGCAATAATCTTCAAATGCACTTCTGTATAGTATTACAACAGGATATCGTCTATAATCATGCATAGATTCGTGGCCTGGGGACCTTGGGCACCAAAGCAATAATAGTGCAATTAATTTCCCGAAGTATACAACCCGACTCAAAGAAGGATTCCACTGCAATTAATCTTAATCACAATTTAAAATATCATAGGGCATAAGTTGTGACACCTCTAAAATCCTTACTAATATAACAAAACATATACTGTGTGTTACATGTTCGTATTTTGATTTTCCTGGGGCCTGGGCTTTATATTGTCATTGGTTGTTTGTAGGGCTTTGCCCTTTTTGGAAATAAATTCTTACTTATCCAAAAATAAAAAATAAAAAAAAATAATGATCGACTATGGACTATTTAGAATAGTGTTCTTATGCCTTAAGGTTTTACTATCAAGTCACATACTTGATGACATAAAGCGGAGCCAACTATTCAAGGTTTTACTATCAGGTTATGTCATGTACACATCCTCGAGTAAGTTTCCATTAAGAAACACTGTTTTGACATCCATTTTCCAAATCTCGTAATCATAATATGCAGCGATAGTAAGAAGAATCCTAATAGACTTTAAGCATAACGACAGGTGAAAAGGTCTCATCATAGTCAATACCATGAGTTTGTTTGAAACATTTTGCAACAAGTCGAGACTTGAAGGTCATATCATGTTTGATCTTATGAACCCATTTACAACCAATGACCTTAGCACTCGTGTGGATCAAATCCAAATTCCAAACTTGGTTGTCAGACATTGACGTATCTCACTTCATGGCTTTCGAAGCCATTTTTCAAAATCTGCTCATCATCGCTTCATGATAGGTCATACAATCTTGATCCACAAGCTCTATGGTTTTATTGTCAGTTACGAGAAATCCATATCTCTTGGGCTCATGATGAATCCTACAGGACCTTCATGGCCTGCGGTATAAGATGTCGACCAACAACCTGCTACTGAGTCTAGAATTTCCATGGAAGGCTCGGTGGCAACTTGTGTTTCTTGAACTTCTTAAAGAGATGTCTTACTACCATTGAATCTTTTGGAAATGAACTCTCTTTCCAAAAAGAATCCATTACGAGCAACAAACACTTTGTTCTCAGATGGGATGTAAAAGTAGTACCCTTTTCTTTCCTTTGGATACCCCACAAATAAGCACTTATCATATTTGGAAGCTAGCTTATCAAAGCCTGACGCTTTACATAAGCTTCACAACCCCAAATCATGAGAAAAGACCAACCAGGACGCTTTCCTGTCCACAACTCATATGGTGTTTTCTCAACTCGCTTTCAATGGAATTCTATTCAATAAGAACGCAGAAGTTCCCCACGCATATCCCCTTAAGGATATTCAAGACTGCTCGACTCATCGGTCGAACCATACTAATAAAGTTTGATTTCTCCTTCGTGATACACCATTCATCGTGGGTGTTCCGTGTGGAGGAGTTGTGAGACAATCCCAAATCCTTAAGATGATCATCAATTTCGGCTTAAATATTCATACGGCCCAAACGACAATGCTAAAGTAGGTCGGATTCAAGTCATCGGACTTGAACTTTAGTATCGATGTTATAGATGGCTCGGGGCTGTTCCAAGTTTAGAACGTAGAGACCATTAGATAAATGAGCATTCCCAAAAAAAAATGTTTGCATTATAGATGGAGAAAATATTATTCTAATAATAGCGAAATCCATCCACGTCTCAAACAAGAAACTAAATAATGTTTCGCTCACAATGAGCACATAATATCACCCTTAATTGAAAACAAGCTCACTGTGCAATGTCAAATCATAAACTCCTACAGCTAATGCAGCAACTCTTGCTCCATTCCCCACCAGAGGTCCACTTCGCCTTTAGCCAATGATCTAGTGCTTCTCAGGCCCTACACATTTACACAAATGTGAGATCCACATCCAAAGATCTAATACCCATAGCTGGCAGATGATTGACTTCTATAACATAAATACCTGAAGTGGTAGCCTCGTTACTCTTCTTTTTCTTCAGATCTTCCAAGTAGAGCTTACAATTCCTCTTCCAATGACCTTGTTCATTATAGAAGAAGCAAACCCCCTCCCTAGGCGGCTTTGGCTTCTTAGCCTTAGGCTTGGATTGTCCTTGCCTTTCTCGCCTTATTGCCTTGCCATTTCCTTTTCTTTCATGCCCCTTCTCGAACCATAAGCACTAGATTTGTCTTTGAATGTCTGCCTCAACATTCTTTAATATTCCATGTAACTCAGCAATAGATTTCTCCATATGGTGCATATTGTAGTCTATAACAATTGATCATAAGATTCGTGCAATGAACCTAATCGTGACGCAGCCAACTCATGACTAATAGAGCACCAAGTTTATCGTCGGATGACAGACCCTTCATCTTTAGTACATGTACTATTGAAGTGCCAGGAGTCATCTTGCATGCATTCAATGCTTTGGTGGTTGTAAACCTTTCTCGCGTGCTTGTTTGAACATTCCTTGAGATGCACTCATATCAAAATGCCTCCATTTCCTCACAATTTCAAGTCAGAGTTCATGGTTGTGAGCATAAGATAGGTTACATCCACAGAGTCATTAAAATGCTTACTATAAGCATCCCTTTCTACCATTCGGCATTGTTAGTAAGAGGTTCACTAGGGATTTCATTATCAAGAACATACAGTCGATAATGTGTTGTTTGATGCCATTACCACATACAAAAATGGCAAAGATTTTAATGGGCCAGGTCTTAATACTCCCACTAAAAATTAATAACTTTACTGGTCACGTAAACAATCTTATAGTTTTAGTGGGTGAAAATCAACGTTGACTTAAATTCAAGCTTTCTAGCTTTGGCATGCCAACACTTAAACTTACTAACTAGGTAGAAACTCTTCCTTTACGCCCTAAGGCCCAAACTTTATGATGGCCTAGTGAAGTCTAACCATATTCTTTTCTTTTTTTTTTTTGACAAGTAAGAATTTATTATCAAAAGGCAAGAGCCCACCAAACAACAAAGAACTGTACAACAAATGCAAACCGATGGCCGCTAGACCAACCAAAAATCGGACAGCATCTCCCTTAAAAACAAAGGAAAAGGGCTACAGCCCGATACAAGAGACCCACCTAATAAAACATAAATAATAGAACCATCAACCCACATCCCGGGCATAGGGCATACAAACAACCAAGGAAAACAACATCAATAACAAAAGAAGCATTTCCCACATCCCGGGAACAGGAAACAACAACCACCAATCAGCCCACTATCCAAGCTCATTCATGCCAACTCGCTCGTAATCAAGCATCCCCCGGGACCTTAAGATAGCAAGGGGAAAAAGTCATCTCTCACACATAGATCTATTCGCAAGGTTGTCAGCCACATTCTGAAAGCTTGTGATTCTGAGCCTGACATCATTGCAAATAAGAGAAAAGATAGAATCATCAGTAGTAAAAAGGTTATCATGGATTCTCGATTTCACAAGGCTCCACAGTGATAAATCATACCCTGCCATCCTCTTAGTGACTCCGAGCGGAAACGATCACCCTTACACCCACGCCCAACGGAATTCATTCTCCACCTTCTTGTAACCCGGATTGCCCATTACGCCCCAAGAACCTCATCCATATTCGGTCAGAACTCGGCATTCAAAGAATAAGTGGTTCCTATCTTCAACATTGGCCCGGCAAAAAACACAGGACATAGAGTTTACGACACCCCATTTAAGGAGTTTGTCTTGAGTGGATAATCTATCTTGGATAACAAGCCAGGTTATGAAGGCATTTTAATAGCCTGAGAGAACCAAACAACTGCATGCTAGTGCACAAGAGGCCTATGAGGTCTGGAGCAGATCGTGCGTAATCGACAATAAAAACACCATCTGCTGAGATGTGGACCAAGATATAACATACTCTCTGGGAGGTATCAAGAGGTAGTTAGTACAGTCGCTCTTGGAGTGCTATGAGATCCGTCGAGATTAAAGAATGTGCCAATTCCATCTCGTACCTATGATCGATGGTGGAGCTCTATAAACATAATCGAACATTGGAATTCAGCCCTAATTATTGAAGAATTGAACAAAGATGTCACACGCATTGAATACATGTGAAAACTCCCTTTTTCGACCTCATTCGCCTTGGAAGGAAAAAACGGTCGACTCTCGACAAACCCTTGATGTGGAGCCGCCATATTGATTTTAGAAAGATTTGCCGTAGATCTTCTGGAGGATTTGTTTTATGATTTCCCGTCAGATTTTTTAGAAAGATTTTCTCCAATATTTTATTCTCTATCCCTTTTAGAGATTTGCTTTTATTTATTTTAGAAAGTTTTCTTTAGGAGTTTTTTTGTACTTAGAAAGTTTCTTCGTTTCTAGTTAAAGTAGAAGTTGCTTTATTTGATTTAAAGTAATGAGACTATATATACCCCCTAATGTAGTCTTTTAAGGAGTTCAAGTTTACTAATATTTTAGATTTCTTTAAGAGTTCTCTTTGGTCCGTTATCTCTAAAGGATTCCTCGATAAGTCACATTTCTCATACCTGTGCATTCCTCGCGGCGTAAGTCTTTGTCCCGCTTTATCGGGCCAACCTGGCCCATAGTTGATCGTGGCACCTCTTACTCCATTATCTATCTTCAGGTGGATCGCTTCATTAACCCAAGAAGTAACCACTCAGTAAACTCTACCTCCTCACCATCTCATCTTCTCTTTAAACTTTCCATAACCAATTTTTCAACCTCTACCCAAAACTTTCCATACTACTAAAACATTCCTAAATACCATTTTCCTCTTACACTATTCGCTAAATACACATTCCCTCTAACTTAGAAAATCTCATAAACTCGTCCATAACCTGTTTCTTGCCCAGAAAACTACCCCAAACCCATTGACTTCACTAAACTTCTAGATCATCCATCACTTATCTCCAACCTTGCATCAGGGTTCGTATCATTTGGTATCAGAGCAACAAGTTCTATTTTCTGGTTTGCCTATCTTTTACGCTTTCTTCTTTTCTTCTTTGTCCGAACCCAATTTAGTCACCACTTCCATCCGTTCCTTCTAAATTTTGTTCAATCCTCAATTTTAGTCACAACCTAATATCTACTCCATCCCAAGTCCGATTTTCTTCATTATTGATTGAATATAACTTTTGTTTGTTTCCTTTTTTTTTAACAGTCCATTCCATGTTAACAAAAAAATAAAATAAAAAATAAAAAATCTTGAAGTCAAAAAAAAAAAAAAATCCTATAAGTTTATCATCATTCTAGTTGTTGGCAATCCAATCCCCACCATAGTATAAAAAAAATAAAAATAAATAAAGCTTGAATATTAGTTAACGCCACCAACCCCGTCTTTCGACAGTCTTGATTGAATTTGAGAAAAATTCGATTGGAAATTCTAAGGATCTCGAGGAAAAAAAAAAAGGCAAGAGCGGTCGACATAGAGTGAGAAAAAGCCAAATATATTGTGTGAAACACAAGCGAACTATGAATTCATTCTTCGAAAGGAAAACCCGTGAGCGAGTGATATGGAGAGGTCCTACTTTTTTCTAAATATGTTTTTGCAAAGACTATGTCAAACAACGCATCTAGCGGTGTGGCGGAGGAGTTGACAGAAGTTGTCGGAGATATTTCTATTTACAAAGGAAATGTGACTGTATAAATTATCATGGATGAGCTGACAAAGTTCGAGGCTTTCTCGTGAATGCAAGTGAATAAGCAAAAGAGTGTTACTTCGGGTGTGGATTGATGACAAGAGCAAAGCCACTATCCCAATACGACGTGGTTTAACTGGGAGTCTCGCATACGGCAATTTTGGGGTTCCACTTATTCTCCAAGTCGCTCCTCACTGATTGCCAACTCCTTCGATAAGATTATGGCCAGGATTCAATCGTGGACTTGTAGATCCCTATCCTTTGCGGGTAGGTTGCAGCTTATATCCTCAATTCTCTATAGCATTTAAACGTATTGGTGTAGTATGTTCATCATCCCTAAGTTTACATGTTATAAGATTGAATGTATTTTTTAATGTCGTGGCTCCGCAAAGATGTGAATGCCCAGAGAGCTAAGGTGGGATGGAAGTCTCTCTGCCTTCCTAAGGAGGAGGGTGGGCTTGGACTACGTCGTGTTAAGGATTGGAATGATGCCGCTATCATGAAGCACATATGGAATTTGTTCTATAGGAATGACTCTATTTAGGTGGCTTAGGTTCGGGAGGTTCTCATATAAGAAGGCAAAGATCCGGGAACACCAGATTCCTCCGCATGTTCTTGGAGCTAGCGGAAGATTCTTCAATTGAGGGATAGGGTGAGACCCTTTATCAGGCATAGAGTGTGGAATGGTGTCGGAACCTTCTTATGACATGATTTTTGGAACCCCTTGGGTCCAATCCTTCCTCTTTTTGGATTCTGTATGACTCCGCCATTCATAGGAATGCATGTGTTGTTTCTATCATGGATGGTACTAGGTGGAATTAGCATGTTAGTATCTCACTGATCTATAAGACTTTAAGAACAAAGCCAGAAGGCCGGCTACCTTCACAATTTGGAGAGGATGTTATATCTTCGTCACAACAACCTGTTTTTAACAGCAATTCTTACTGAACCCATTGTAATTCACATAGCCTCTATGTACATCGGGTATGCAAATTTTTGTGTGGTTCTCAGTTATTAAAGACACTCCTTCATAACCTAGCTAGTTATACAAGACAGACTATCCACTCAAGACAAGTTTTTCTCCCGAAATGGGGCCCTCACTAATTCTATCTCAGGTTTTCTGTCGGGGCCAATGTCAGCGATAGGAACCATTTATTCTTTAAATGCCAGACACAAATTTAATCCGATGAGGGTTCTTAGCCGTGTGGGCACATGTGTTACCGAGGATGTGGGAGAACGAATTTCGTTGGGTGACTGGGTGTAAGGGTAACTCCCTTTGCTTTATCACTAAGAGGATTGCTTGGGGAGCTACCATTTATCACTTGTGGAGACAGCGTAATGCTAGAGTCCATGATAACCATTTTATTTCTGTTGATTCTATTTTCTCTCTCATTTGTAATGATGTCAGGCTCAAAATCACAAGTCAGAATGCAAATACAACCCTTCGAATAGAGCTTGTGCGAGATGGTCTTTCCTTACTATCTCGAGGTCCACCGGATATGCTTGAGTTTATGATGTGTCGCTCTTGTGCCCCGATGTGGGTTGTCAGTGATGCCGCTTCCTAGTCCCGGATGTGGGTAAGCTCCATTGGTTTGATGTTTAGACTTTTGCCAGTGGCCTCGTGCCCTGCTGTGGGCTGTTGGTTCTTGTTTGTAGCAGCGCTCGGGTGGTTTTTGTATCGCAAGCATGCCCCTTTTCCTCGGGTTTAGTGTACAGCCCGTTTTTCGCTTCGACCGTGTCCTCGCTTTCGTCAGTTGGCTGTGCACTTCTCGCACCTCAAGCTTTCAGAATGTAGCTGGCATCCCCGCGACTGATCTTGTGCATACTCCTTAGTTCTTGGAGGTCCTCCGTGGTTGATCGAGTTTGGAGGTCAAGGCCTTAATTTCGCTTGGTTGTTGTCTTTTCCCGCCCGCGGCCGTGGGAAGCGCCCGCTTTATGCTGTTTGTCTATTCCTGATAAGCCAGGTGGCCTCGTGCCCGTTGTGGGCTGTTGTTTCTAGTGTGTGATGTTTTATCAGGTGGTTTTTGTTTCGGGTTGTTTGCCCCTTTCCTATGTTTCTAGGGGAGGTGATGTCCGTTTTTCGTTTTTTCTGGTGGCCTGTGGCTTCTTGTATTGTTCTTGGTTGTTTGTTGGGCTTTATCCCATGATTGTCAATTTTTCAATCAATGGAGAGGCAAACATCAGCTCTAAAATGTAAGATTGTCTTTCTCATAAACAAAAGCATGGAGTTTTGATTTTAAGAGAAAAGCATGGAATTAGATGGTCCATGAAAGTCCGATCACAGTAATTTCAATTTTCTGACCGATGGAAACTCAAGGTGATCTTTTGTCGATTTTTGGGGATATAATGGCTACATATTAGGTTGTATCAATACTTTTATCTTGTTCATCAGATAAATATGAATTCTGATATGATTTAGATAAGAGCAATTCTGTAAGACCCTGAATTTAGAGTTTCCATGAATAGTAAATTTTGTTTTCGATCAATTAGATATTTGACTAGAAATACGAATTACGCGACCAAACAAGTTCAAAAAAATGTTCATACAATGTATTAAGTCTAAAGAAGTCGAAATAGATTAAAACGAATTATGTTAAGGGGGGTGAAAATGCAATTTTTCCTCGAAAAGGGCAAACTAAGAATTTGCCATAGAAAATCGAAATTTTTCTAGATCTCGATGATGAAATGGACTTCACCATTGAATCTGCCTCGAAATCTGGGCTACCCAAGAAAATTTAGTTGAATTCGAGACAATTAATTTTCACAAATTCGAGGCGATGAGCCGAGAGGACTCCTAAAACGATTTTAGAAAATCCCAAAAATGTCAACATTTAAAGACTTCCATTTAGCATAAATGGAACCGAAATCATGACAAAATAAATTGTTTATGAGCGAAAACAGAACCGAAAAAGTGTGGACACGTGGCGCGACGTGGGCCATGTGTCCACTCTATAAATATCCTAAAAAAAATCTAAAGCTCTCATTTTGGTCTCAGCCAAACTGTAAGAGAGAGAGTAAGAGAGAGAGAGAGAGAGAGAGAAACAATCATCTCTCTTCGATTCACGGGATTTCGTCGGTCGGATCTCGTTAGGTCGAGAATTAAAGCTGATCTACGCGACGAGGGTTACGCGTGGATACCAGAATCACAAGACTCTAACAAGGTCAAAGGTTTGGGTTTTCACGAAAACCGAGAAAAGGCGGTGTCCCGGGAAAGTACGCCATTTGAGGTAGAGTTTTTCCTACTCTGCTAATTTCGGGCCTGTGGTATGTGTGTGTCCATGAGGATGTCCATTTTTTTCTCCAACCCTATGATCAGATTGTCATAACTTGGTCATCACTCATCCGAATTGAGTGATTCAAATTTCTAAGTAAACTAGACTAATGGGAGAACATTTCTCTTTGAAATAGGTCTATCTAAATTCCGACCTATTTGGACTCAGAAATTCATTCAAAATGGAGTTATGTTCAGTAAATTCGCTTAGTTTTACGACTCCATGATCAGATTTTAGCCATAACTTGGCCATTACTCATCCGAATTGAGTGATTCTAATTGCTAAGTAAACTAGACTGATAGGAGAACATTTCTCCTTGAAATAGGTCAATCCAAATTCCGACCAATTTGGACTCAAAAATGCATTTAAAGGGGAGCTATGTTCAAAAAGTTTCTGGTTCTGTTTGAAAATCGAGTAATCCCAGTTGTTTAGGATATATCTTGAGTTTCGGTGATCCGATTTGGGTGATTCCAGTTGGAGAAGAACCCTAAAAACCGTATCTCAAAATGAGTACAAAGAAAAAGTGTCAAATTATGGATTAAGACCCCTGAAATCAGACACAGATCGCTTCCTGAAGTGTAAACAGAGTAAATTGACCAATTGTGAATGAAAATGCCTTAACTTCTTCGTCCGAACTCCGTTTTGGGTGTTCTTGGACTCTGTGGAGAGCTCATTGAGTCAATATTCTATCCATATTCTTGTAGAGTACAGGGGATGATCAGAACATAGCTGAAAATTTATGTTTTGCACCAAGTGTGCAAAGGTTCAAGTTATATTGATGTGAATGTTTTGGCATGACCATTTGACATGTCAGGGCCATTTTCTGTATGGGGTAGTAGTAGTACTCTAAGTGAGTTAGCATAAGAAAATCATGAGAACAAAAAGAGGTTGAGTTCAATTGATTTTAATCAATCGAAGTGATTAAATGCTTATACAATAAAAGTATAAGATAGTTAATGGTTTAATTGAACAAGATTAAGGTATGATGTTAATGGATTCTACGTGATAATGTGACCTGTGAGGGGAGGAAGGTAATAGCGACAAGGGTGGAGGTGGAGTTTTGTTTAAAGGAAGAAAAGGGTTTAAATAACTAAGGTGAGGGAAAATAACAGCTTATGAAAAATATATATATATATATATATATATATTAATGTTTATCAACATATGTTTTCATATCTATGTTACAAATGTTCAAAATGAAAAAGAAATGTGGTTTTCGACTTTAAATTGTTGAGAAAATATGAAATGATTGTTTCCATAATTTTATAAAGCATGATTTATGGTTTCTATATGAAATGAAATGTTTATGAATGTATATTTTATATATACATGTTTATAAGGAAAATATTTGAATCCATGGTTAAACTATGTTACAAAGATAAAAGTTTAAAGGAAAGTCGATTTCAAAGTACTTACGGTGCATGGTATTACGGGAAAGGGTTTGATTTTTTATGAGGGAAGGGAAGAGTGATGCATATTGCCATACACGTGTAAAGTACGAAAAGTTTACCAACGCATAATGTGATTTATTCCATAGTGCAATGGTATTTAAAAGAAAGACACGATTTATCGGAGGTTCCGCCACTTCTGCAATCGTAGTGATTGTTTCGTAGGTTCTTTCATGGACCAAACTATGGTTAATCTGTATGACACGATTGGAGGTTCCTTTAGCCATCTGACGGTAAGACTATTTCTCGAGGTTCTTTCATGGACCAAAGATGGTTAACAAGATGCGGGTTCCATTGATACGACGGATCTGGGCAAAAAGGAAAGAAGTATATCGAAAAGATATGTTGATACAATTGTTTTACACATTGTATTTGATCTATATGGAAAAGAAAGTAAAGCAAATGTTTATGGAAATGATATGTTTATACAATTGTTTTACACATTGTATGAAATGGAAAAGAAAGTAAAGTAAATGTTTATAGAAATGAGATCTCTTGATGCAAGGTTGGGACCGTGATGGATGATCCAGAAGTTTAGGTAAGTCAAAATATGGGTTTGGGGTAGTTTTCTTGGGCCAAAATAGGTTATGGACGAATTTTTTGAGATTTTCAAGTTAAGGAAAAGGTGAATTCTATGGTGCATATAACGGAAAGGGCATTTAGAAGGTTTTAGTCGTCACACTCGAATTCCACCCTGTGATTTATGTTACTATTTTACCACTTGATTTTTTTTTCACAACTTGAGTCTAAACTCCACTCGAGTAATCACCTGGAAACGTAAATAAAACACTACCTGGGTCTCCAAACCTACACACATATCGGTACAGAGTTGACCTCAATGTACCCAAAACTATACACTTACACTTGATCAAAATAACATTTTACACAAAATTCCAAAACTAGTGGCTACACAAGCCAAATATACAATGATCCACAAAATATACCAACTGTCCAAATATACAGTGTGAATATCCACATAACACTGAATATCTATCAAAATGTATGCTCAACCACCAACAAGCTAAGGTTGGCATACAAACTTCCCATCCTCAAAAACCCTGCAGGTCCAACTTTCATGTCACGCAGCGGGTCTCGTATCTGCATCTAAGGTGGAGGGAAATAATGGGGGTGAGTTCGACAACTCATTAGTGAATCCCATAACAAGCCATGCTCATAAAAACATTTCAATTTATACATAATTCAAAATATCTCAAAACATATTTTGATAGTCAACTGGATTGGGGTTAGCATGGGTAGAAATGAACCGGCAATGGAATGCTCCCTAGGGCAAACCAGTTCGTCAACGCATTGAAGATGGTTAGCATGGTGGTGGGGTCCGGTGTTGGTGGAGGGGGGTCCACGCATTTTCGGCCTCCCCAAGATGGGACCTCTCAGTCTTGGGTTCCCAAAAAGGGAACCAATGTCAAACCGCACGACCATGGAGTGTTCTCCCAAACCGAACACGCAGTGGCTGCACCGCGCGGCTCTGAGGACCCGCGGTCATCGGCGATCAAGAACGTACCGCCAGCCAACACCGAGATCGCGGAACATCGGTCACTGAACGGTATTAGCTCGCCCACGTCAGATCCGCATGTCGCCCCGCCAGTCGGATCCACCCGCGAAATGCTGGGGATCCACGGTGGAACTATCTGGAAGGCATTTAAAGCCGCCGTAGCGCCATTGGGTCGTGACGAGCGAACGGCGCTGAAGATTCGCTTGCCTGGCCCCGACAGCTCGGGATCTGAATGGCGTCAGCTCATTTAACCCAATTCCAATGATCGATCTCTTCCGTCCTCCCCGGGTCTCGCAATTCTCATGGTAAGCGTGACTTGTACGCGAGGAAGGGCTCTGGCCCATGAAAATGGGTATGTTCACCAGAGCAATCAAGCCCGCTGCCATTAATATGGATGATGATCCTCCAAAGAAAGTCTCTCGAAAAGCTCGGGTCTCTATGCCTCGTGAAAACAGGGGCTCCGTCATAGCCTACGGTGAGCCGATTAAGGTCGAAGGTGTTATTCATGGCTTCGGCTGAGGCAAAGGAATGAGGGCATCGACTTGTGGAAGGGGTGTTTAGTAGGGCAATTTCTGGACAAGCGACTCCTGTTCCCGGTGGTGCGATCTCTCGTTAACCGACTTTGGGGCAAGAGGGAGATGCCGGAAATATCAACAACTGAGAATGGTTTATTCTTCTTCGCATTCAGACCCGAGGCTTTTCGGATCGGGTTAGTGGATATCGACCATGGGCACCTAGCAGGGAGAATCGCTCATACATGCATGGAAGCCCTCGAATGGACATGCTCAACAGCCCAATTATCATCTATACCACCTGGGTCAGGTTCTATAACATTCCTCCGAATGCTGACGCAGCACGTTCAGTACATCAAAGCAACGCGCGCCGGGATCCCGCTACACCTTGATCCTCTTAACAAAACCAACAAAACCGCCTTTGCTAAATTTGTATAGAGGTTGGGGTTGATTGTGAGTTCCCAACCTGCTCCCGGATGGGCAATGGCAAGACTCTACCATATGATCGAATATCCCTTGGCTCTCAATGCTGTTCAATGCAAGCTATTCGTCACAACCCGCAACTGTCAAGCTAAGAAGAGACCGAAATATGGCATGATCTCCACAATCGAACGTAAGCATGAGGCAAGAAAATGGGAAGGGAATTGATGAAGAAGGGAAGGATTGAAGATAAGAACAACGCATGCAAATAAAAGCCCACTATTTCGTGAGTCCAGCTTCCTATAACGCATGAAGAAGCTGGTTTTGGCTTGGACGTAATGGACAACAGCAAGGCTATTGAGGTTGACGCCCCTCTCAAGCTGTGACATGGCAACACCTTTGCTTGTCTAGCGCAAAGCGAGGTAGAGGATCCTAATGAGGAAGAGGTTCGCCGTCACTACCGCAAAACACCTAATTTTCTGACATTCCTCCCATTATTGACACTTTCAGCACATAAAAAGGGCTGATGAGTCGGATTCACGCCCGTGCCTCTCTCAAGGAAGAAGCTCAAGAAATCAAGAACTGAGCTCCTGGCTAATTGGCAGGATCCAGGACAGGGGGACCTACATCTTCCCAATGGTTGCCCGCCTCGAACATATGTCAACGACTTCAAGCAAAGAGAGAAGTGCGTTTTGTAAGGTTCCATGCTCTTGATTTTATTTGTCTTGAAACTCAAAAGAAAGCACCTAACAGACATAATTTTAGCCTACTCTTTCCGAAGGAGGCTTTTCCATAACTAATAATGAGCATGCCTACCAGTAGAACTGGATCATGGGAAACCCCGAAAAGGTCAAGATTGATATTATTCACCCACGGACTGCCATGCTTTGCCACACATCGCGGCCGAAAGCAACATCTCCTTTGGTTATCTACACGCCCAAACAACTACATGATGGGCAGGCTGCTCGCGCCATCTCTATTGCAGGAGCTCCTCGTCACAAATCCCCGGATGATTACAAGCATTTTTAATACCACCATTTAGCTGAAAGGAACCGAGGGCAAATACTGAATGACACGGCCATGAATGACTTCCACGAGTGCCTCGTTTCCTGAGCTTATGGATGTTCCTTTCTTTGGGGCCTTTATTCACTGATGAACCAAGCCGGTGTTAACCTATAGCTAGGAAGTTAGACAGATGCCTTCAAAATGAGTGCACTGGATATTCCCAATGCATTCACTAAATTCTCCCCGGGTTATCCGATCATTGCCCTTGGTTACCAATCAAGGAAAACCGTCCCGTGGCCTGTCCAACCTTTCAAATTCTTTAATTTCACGATCATCCCGACTTCATCACTGGGCTTGTGCTGAAGCGTGGAGCGGCGGAAGTCTTCAGATCCCATGTTCGACGACCCGCAAGTCGAAGAGTGGGAAGGCCACCCTAAAAGCCTCAATTCGTTCTTTTAGTGGCCTGTGGCTTATTTGCAGCTGTGGCGCCATGTGCACTTCGCTGTGCCCAATCCATTACGTCCCTCTCTAATCCCATGCCGGGGAAAATGAGGATTTCACAAAGAATTATCGCGACCCAGCCGCACGAGGTGCCTCTTACAAAAATCTAGAGTTCAATGGCTTAAACTCTGGGATCGTAACACCAGCTTCTTCCATAAGGTCACAGCTCGTAATGCCGAGTGTTTAAAGGTTATCACTACGGCACGGTCATAGAACTCGAAGACCCCTGCTACCAGCAGTGTCGTTAGACACTTGTATTTTATATTCGTTGATCCCTCCAATCCACTCGTGAGTATTTAAACAGCTTGATGGCTTTACGGTCACCCCAAGATATGGATACAATCGGTCAAAACACATGAGGAGATTACAGTTTACTTTTTCCATTGATGATTCCAGGCCCCCGCCCCGGCGGTTTCACGCTCAAGGCGCTTGGGGCATTATTGGAAGTGATGTTTGCGCGAACTGAGTTCCCCGTTTTGAATCAAGTATGCTTCGTAGATTAAATTGTACGCTTATAAATTCGTGCCTAAGGTTCCTAATCCCGGTTCCTATGCACGATTACGCCTATCTCTTGTTGCAACACCATCTATAAGTGCATCTCAAGATCATTGTCGCAGAGTTAAACAGTTGTATCCTGGGATATTATCACCCTCATAGCCTCGTTTTGTGCAAGGCCTGAGCATTGCCAAATGTCCTTATCACCAAAGACCTTATGTTAAACTACCATCGATATGGGTCCTCCTGTGTGCGATGAAGGTTGACATCATGAAGGCACAATGCATTACGCTTAGGTGGACCGTATCTTGAGCATTTCTCTCCGTATGGTACCCTTCTCACCTTTTGAAATGTATTATGGCATTTATCACTACCCCGTCCTTCTCTATTTCAGAATGCAGAGTCATGGGTTTTTGCTAGCAAGCTGCAAGGTTGGGCGCGGTGGGGACCCATTATCACCTTTATTCATCCCCGCAATGGAGGCCTTTTCCGATCCTTAGCCGTGGCAACCAATAGGTATGGTTTCGCTTTCACCTCAGATGTGCTAGAAATCAACTTAACTCACTTATGTCATAGATGATATGTTTTTATTTTCTGGGGGACGATTCCGTTCGCCCTCATGGAAGAATTACAAGTTTGCAGCTTCTGGGCTTCATGAACAAATTGAAAAGTGCCATTTTCCTAGCCGGAGTTTCTGATGAAGTTAGGTATGACTTGTTGAGCGCCACGGTTCGGCCTCCAAGGTGTTTCCTACAGATATCTGGGAGTCCTTTGATTTCTACAAGGCTTCACCCATCTGATCTAGATGCCTCTTATCCAAAGAATTACGGGGCCAGACCAGCCTTGACTAGCAACTCTCTATCTATGCCTAAGAAGTTACAGCTGATTGCTTCAGCCTTATACGTATACAATTGTACTTGTGCAAATTTGCTTATTATTCCTAGCATACCATATCTAAGATCGAGCGCTTATTGCGCCCTTATGGTCCGGGAATTCCGGAGCTGGTCGGCTAAGATCAATTGGGGAGTCGCAGTTCGCCAAAGGAGGAGGGCGGTTTGGGCCTCGGGACGTGTTAAAGACCAATGATTCAAATGTTATGAAGCATATCCGAATCAGTCACGTGAGCGACTTTATGGTAAAGCTGGGTACTAGGTTTTATCTCACAGTAGGGAGCTCTGGAACAAAGGTCTCAATGAGTTGTTCATGGAGTTGGCGGAAAACTTTAACTTAGAGAGCAGGATCGCCCCTCATGTGCCACAAGGCGACGGAGCCACACCTTCCATACATGATTGAACCCGGTTGGTCCTCTCTCCTTCCCTTTTATGGTGAGCGGATTCGTATACCCCGCAATTCTGTAATGCCTGAGTAGTCAAGTTATTGATGAGGGTGGAACTCGTCCCATTGCTAATTCAGGGACCTTATTGCTATCAAGAACTGTATAATTACCATATCGATGCTCTAGAGAGGATATTATTTTTGGTCCCCGCATCCTTCGGGGTTTCACCGTAAGCCTCGCTTGAACCACTTTAGCCAAAGAAGCCGTTTGTTAATTGGCACTATTCGACTGTTCCCTAAGCCATCGGTGAGGCATAAGCCATTGTCTGTCAGTTGCTCGTAATGTATTGTTACCCAGAGAAGCTTCAAGTGGGGTCTCACCAATTCTATATCTTGTGCATTATGGTCGTGCAAATGTTGAAGACGTGAACCATCTATTCTTCGCCTGCCATTTCACACTGGTATTTGGCAAAGGATTCCCCTGTCAGGTGGGTCTTAACCCGAGGTATTGGGGAGAATGAACTCTTACGGGTAATCGCTATCAAGGGAAAGTCCTTCACCTCTATTACAAGGAAGATTGTGCATAAGGCTACTATATACCACTTTGTGGGTCATCGGAATAGAAGAATTCAAGAGAACAACTATGCTCCAGCTGACACTATTTTTCGCCTACCAGATGATGCGACTTCGTATTTCCGTATTCAAGGTTGCTGATAACCCAACAGATCACTGTGTGTGAGAGATGGTCCTTCCCATTAATATTTTATCTCATGGTAGGCTGTTGCTTGATTTGTGATTGTCAGCCTTGTTGCCTTGCCCAGTTGTGTTTCCGCTGCTTCTTTTCGCCTGATTGCGGGGCTTGTTTTGTCAGTACTTTGTGTCACTCGGCCACAGCTCGTCTTACATTTATAGGAGGTGCCAGCCTGTCTTCTTTGCCTGCTCATGGCCTCTGCCTCTTGTTTGTATTTTGTCATGCTGCCCCTTATACAAATTTTAATATCAAAAAAAAAAAATCTCAAAACATGAGTATTTTATTAAATAATAGGCTGATGAGTGGAAACACATGAATGCAATACTACCACCATCTCAACCCCTCATCGTTGACTCGGGCCACCTGTGGACTAGCCATCATCCCGCAACAACATAAATTGGTCGGGACTTACCACCCAGGGATATGCCCACATCCCGTATATCTGTGACCTTTCTGGGACTACAACCCAGGGACTAGTCATAGTCCCGTGTCCACTACATCAATCCAGACTCTCACACAGTCCCATACCCATGTCATGCTTTAAAACAATTTCACAAAGCATTCAACAACCACATGGATATTTAAAACATCATAAAACAAGCATCTAAAGATTTCCATATATATAAAATATACATTATATATCACTAGAAAATCACATAATAAAGCAATTTAATGGTACACTCCCACAATATCAAACCACGTGATAAGCAGGAGAAGGTTATAAGATCCCCACCTTCCTTGATTCAAAAATCCGTGTCTCCCAAGGAAGTCAAACCCGAGGCTACTCCAAAGGATCTCGCAACAACAAGTCATAAGATTCCTGTAGCCTCTCACACAAATCAAGTTGTCATATAAAATTACTCACGATCTATTACTTTATCACCACCGACTCACATATATTCTTATACCTTCCATAAACCTTGATCCCCCAAGTGCACTCTCTCTTACACTTACTAGGATCAACATTTAACACCCCTTATTAGGGTAACACAAACAGCACACACAACACTTGTACCCTTTTTCAGCCTATCTCAAGACCCCTTTTTTTTTTTTCTCAACTACTATTTTTACCAGCCATACATGATTTTTGTTCACTGTTGTCTTCTGACCAAAAGTTCCCCTATCTCTTATCTTTCCACAAATTTCTCTAAATCGGTCATTCGACCTCAAAATCAAAAGTTGGTTTACACCCACCTCCCCGAGACTAGGACATAACTGCGGCCCTCTCTTCACTCCTTACTTCTCGACGAAATTATGGGAACAAATGAGCCATAATTTGGCCATCCTTTCTTCACGGTTACTCTGTGGCTACCAGAAGGATTTTGAATCACTCCATTTGGATCAATCTAACTCAACTTATGACTCAAAAACAGGAACTGCTCTAGAACATGGGACTGAATCTGTATCTGACTTTCAACCTCAAATTCAAGGGTCTTATGGTAGGGTTTAGTTCTTGGTTGCTTCTAGACATTTGAAGGGCTAGGTCTTGGGCTTCTTCTCCAACTGGAATCATCCAGTTCGGAGTTCTTTAGGCCAACTTATGGCTAAAACACTGTCATGGGTCATGGTGCCGACAGCACCTCCCTTTGGACACACACACACATGCCATCTTCACAAAACTGTCTTTACAATTTAGTCTCACTAAACTCACCTTTCATCAAATCTAGGTTAGGATGAAATCCCAACAAAACCCTAGAATAAACCTAAGTCCACAGAAAATTACAACAAAGGCCTCAAAGATCATGTTTACATACCTTAAAGGAACTTCTTTTTCCACCAAAAACCAAGCTTTCCTGCCTTTTTCTCCCTCCTTCTAGCTTCTCTCTAGAACTCTCTCTCACTTTATAAAATCTGTAATTCTCCACCTCCTCAGCAAGTAGCTGGTCTAGCATCCAAAACCTAGAGGAATTGGTTTGCTTTGGCACATGGTAAGCTCTTCTCATGCACTCTGCTATGGGTCAAAGAGCTCCTACCTTTGTATAAGAGGTGGTATGCCCTCATGATGCCACATAGCTCACAAGCATGATTTACACTTTACTCCCTCTCCACTAACAAGTTTTTCAAAGTGGTCCTTCAAGACATACTTAATTACAAATCCTAACAAAACCACTAAACTTACCTAATTGTATAATTGACCCACATGCCATAAAAATGCAATCTAACACACTTTGCTAATCCTCTAATTAAACCAACCATTAAGATTGCTAATTTTAATCACAATATAAAATATGATAGGGCATAAGTTGCATTTGCTCCCCAAAAATCCTTACCTGAATATAACAAAACATATATTAATATACCGGTGTTACATTAGTAGTATGGAACAAGATTTGGAAAGTTTTGGGTAGAGGTTGAAAAATTGGTTATGGAAAGTTTAAAGAGAAGATGAGATGGTGAGGAGAGTAGAGTTTGCACAAGAGTGGTTACTTACTGGTTAATGAACGATCCACACAAGATAGAGATGATGGAGTGGATAAACTCACACAACTCAACTATGGACGTGGTTGATTGATAAGTCGGGCAAAGACTTCGCCACTCATGAATCCACCTAAGTATGAGAAGCCACGAACTCGCCCCCAAGGGAATCCACCAATAGATAAGAGAACAAAGAGAGAACCCAAAAGAGAAACTGAAATATTATTAAACTTGAACTGATTTTTCAAAAGACTACATTATGGGGTATATATAGTCCCATACTTTCTAAATCAAAGCAAACTTTTACTTTAATTTAGAAAAGAAACTTAAATACATAAAGAAACTCTTAAAAGAAAACTTTCTAAATTAAATAAAGCAAACTTTCTAAAATAAATAAAGCAAACTTTCTAAAATAAATAAAGCAAATCTTCCTAAAAGGGATAAAACAAAATCTTGAGTAAATTCACTAAAATCTTTTCTAAAATCAATATGGCAGCTCCACATCGTAGTTTGTCCAAAACCACCACGTTTTTTGCCTTCCAAGGCCTAAATGAGGTCCAAAAAGGAGCTTACATGTATTCACGCGTCTTGACCTCCCAATCCACCCTTCAATAATTAGGGCTGAATTCTCAATGTTTGGTGTGTTTATAGAAGTTCTGATCAAAACCTCATAGTTGAAAAAGACTTGTTCTCAAGTCTTCACCATGATAAGGCCTCAAATCCTTAACTTTAATGGGGTGTGATATCAGGCCAATGAAAGCAATTTAACCTTTGTAAGCATTCTCTTATGATCTTCTTAATAATCTTGGAAGAAATCCTATCTATTCTTGTGCACAACTTGGAACACCTCTAAATCATATGTAACTCGAATCCATCCTCCTCGATCAAATACCACCGCTGATAACCTTCATATGCTCATTTTCATATTGTTCCACTTTCGTCTCTTTGTCAATCTTTGCTTCTCATGAATAAAAATGTTGTTGAAAGCTTGGCACCAAACACATACTCCAAGATCCATCTTTTCTATGCACCAACACAGTGGGAACCACATAGAACTTTCACTCTCTTGAACAAGCCCTTTGTCAAGAAAAAATCATCAACTCTTATGGTTTTAAACTCTTCATTCTCCTTATGGCTCTCATGAGGCTAGCTTATTAGGAAAACCAAACTGGTATGAGGTCTATTTGATGCTGAATTCCTCAGGTGGAAAACCGTGGTGGTATTTCTTCGCATTACATCAACAAATTCTATAATCGATTTTGCTTCTAAGGAGAATTCCTTTCACTGCTTCTTCAACAACCAAAGTCATCGTATCCTAAACATCTGATTTCTAAATCAAAATTTGACGTAGGTGAACTCTTCTCCTCATCTTCTTGGATATGGTTAGATTCATCACTTCTTCAACATCCAACTTAGATTTTGACAAGCAGTGGATTTATTCTCACCGCCTTCTGCATACATGGTTGATTCGATCACTGTCAACATCTTCTTCCTCGCTTCATCTTCTCAATTAAGGCAACGCTTGGTTAGGACATTCGTAATCAATATGCCCCAACCCTTGGCACTTAAAACACGCCTTTGACTTGTAGCCAATTCTTGTTTGCGGTTTCACTTTACTCGAGCGTGGGCGTACTGTACTCACTAGATCTCCAAGAATTAGAACCTCAACAAACCCTTCATTAGCCACTCTTAGTTGTAGTGTAGTTTCCATAGACTTTTTTTAGTCCCAACCTTCAAAGCAAGTTTCATCACACCTTGAAGACTATTATATGGTTGCAAAAATAACTCTAGAAATACTGTGATCTCAAACCAAAGAAGGTGCTGTGGCTATGCATATTTCGCCTGCAAGTCTCCTTGATAATCAAGGTTACAAACTTTAGCCGAATACTCCTCCACACTCAAATCTCGTTGCTTAAAGTTCTGAATTTTGAGGTAGATGTCTTGGCAATAGTTAAAGGAAGGTACCTTTTAGTTCTTTCTTCATCTTTCCCCAAGTTTGAATCTTCTTTACCATCTCTTTCACGTTGTCTCTTCATGTTTTTCCACCAAATAGAAGCATTCTTGCACATCTTTGTAGCCACCAACTCACTTTTCACGCTTAGGGAATCATAATACTCAAAGACATGCTCCACCATATTAAAGCCAATCCAAAATTCATCGTGATCCATCCTTCCATCGACTCGAATGTTAAATTTCGATTGAATCTAAAGCCTCCATCATAGTTACCATGCCTCTTATAGTAATCTTCATTCTGGTAGTAGCATCATACCTCCCATGATAATCATAGTCTCGTACATACATACCTTTAGCTTTCTTGTGCCCCAAGAAACCTCTGCTGACTAGGCCGCAAAGTTTTTCAAAAAATCATATTTTCCTCCCTGCCAGCCGAACGACTCAAACCGATCTAGAGATCTCGTCTCTAGCATCAAGCACAATCGCTCGCTTTATGATCGCCCATCAATCCATGAGCTCTGATACCACTTTGATGCAAGGTTTGGACCGTGATGGATGATCTAGAAGTTTTAGTAAGTCAAAATATGGGTTTGGGGTAGTTTTCTAGGGCTAAAATAGGTTATGTGGACAAATTTTGAGATTTAAGTTAAGAAAGGTGAATTTATGGTATATAAGGGAAAGGGGTGTTTAGGAAGATTTAGTAGTATGAACAAGATTTGGAAAGTTTTGGGTTGAAAATTGCTATGGAAAGTTTAAAGAGAAGATGAGATATGAGGAGCAGTAGAGTTCAGATAAAGAGTGGTTACTACCCGGTTAATGAAACAATCCACACAAGATAGATGATGGAGGAAGGCGCCACAATCAACTATGGACTGCTGGATTGATAAGCCAGACAAAGACTTCGTCACCAAGGAATCCAGCACCTAGGTGCGAGAAGCCACGAACTCGGTCCCCAAGGGAATTCACCCAAGAGATAAGAGAACAAGAGATAACTCTTAAAAGAGAAATCTGAAAAATATTATTAAACTTGAACTGATTTTTTTCAAAAAGACTACATTATGGGGGGGTATATATAGTCCCATACTTTCTAAATCAAATAAAAGCAACTTCTACTTAACTAGAAAAGAAACTTAAATTACATAAAGAAACCTTAAAAACAAAACTTTCTAAAATAAATAAACCAAACTTCTCTAAAATAAATAAAGAAAATCTCCTAAAAGGGATAAACAAAATCTTGAGCAAATCTCATAGCAAATCTTTCTAAAATCAATATGGCAGCTCCACATTAGGGTTTTTTTTTTTTTTTTGATACCTGGGGGGCGATCTGGGCTCGCTGTGCATCCCCATAACCCCTCAGGGCCCCGAGAACCAACCACTAAGCTCCTCCAGAACCGGAAATTCCCTGTCCCGGAGGCTCGAACCTGGGACCTCCGCCTTTGTGAGGCAGGGCCAAAGGCCAACCGAGCTCCCTGTGAGGGATCACATTAGGGGTTTGTCCAAGTCTGACCACGTTTTTTGCCTTCCAAGGCCCAAATGAGGTCCAAAAAAGGAGTTTTCACATGTATTCAATGCGTCTTGACCTCCCCAATCCAATTCTTTAATAATTAGGGCTGAATTCCCAATGTTTGGTGTGTTTATAGAAGCTCATGCATCATCTCTATACAATTGTTTTACATGTTGTATTTAAATAGAAAGGAAAAGAATGCAAAGTAAATGTTTATGGAAATGAGATCTCTATACGATTGTTTTATACATTGTATTTGAACTATATCTGGAAACATTATTTTCCTATGAACTGTATTCTCATTGAGCTCCTTTAGCTAACCCTTTTTCCAAATGTTTTATAAATGTTGTAAGGGTAGACTAACGCGAGTTTGAGCATCCTCCGCTGACACCGCCTCACATGACGACCACCTTTAAAATGTATAGTTTTTATTGTAAATAACTACTTGTACACCTTTTATTTTGTAATGTATGTAGGTTTTAAAAAGATTGTTTATATATCTATAATGTCTTAAAATGATTTTAAAGTTTGATTTGAATGTCAGAGTGGACTCATGTCCCATTGTTTGATGTGGATTAAATTAAATTGTTTTATTACAGGTGTTGTAAATTGGGACATGTCCTGAAATGCAGGAAAATCCGCCCGATTTTCTATAAAGGGTTTAATGTTTTTAAAAAAAAATCATTCCACCTTTGTTTCATAAGATTTTAAAGGAAAACGAATTGTGGTTAAACGGGTTCGCTTCCACCTGATTAACTTTTAAAAAGGTTTAAAAGAAATGAAATGTTTTTTTTTCGAATCCGTAGGAGTGCTGGGAGGGTCCCCCGAGTTAGGAAAAGGAAACTCGGGTTGGGTCCCTTTAACATGGTATCAGAGCCAAGGTTTTGAAAATGTTTTATGTTTAAAGTGTCTGTCCAAATGATCTGATGTTTATTTGAAGAAAATTAGTTATTTTAATAATTTAAATGTCATAACTTTATAACATATGATATGTTTAAATGTTACGTAAAATGCATCAGTTTATGTCCAGGCCAAGAGGAGAGTTCCCCGCAGTTGTCCGCTCCAAATTCGAGGTTCATATAGATGAACTGGCATCGTCTTATTCCACCTCCCCGTTTCCTTCCAGAGCCTTCACAGCGTGACCATCACATCCTCCGCAGCAAATGGAGGAATATATCGCTTGACATGGCTCGATTTTAGCCACAAGATTTCGCCACTTCCGTGAGAGCCATAAGAACCATCATGTGCAGAAATTGGGGCAAGAAATTATGACTAATAGGATCCTAAAAGTCATGTCGGCTCGAGGGTAATGAGGGTTTTCAATGTTATGTGGGATGTCTATGAGTAGATTGCAGACATATTTTGCTTTCCTATTCATAGACATGCTGACCTGTGGACTATGAATAAGTGCATAGATTTATTCCAGGGTGTCCTGGACTGAGATTTAAAGAGGAGTTTCTAGAGAAAATTTCACCCTACTGCTTATAAAGACTTAAAATTGAAGAATTTTTCAAGCTTGAGCAAGGGACCATGTCAGTGACAGATTATGAAAAGAAGTTCCTAACTGAAAGTAGATTTCTGATTTAGATCATGAGGTACTGGAAAAGCAAGAGGCTCAGAATAAATGGGAAAAGAGCTTACATTTTATGTCACCATACTCGCATGGACAAGTGGTCGAGTCGCCATTAGGATAGAGAGGAGTTGGGATTAGCTCCTCATTGTACAGGTTCGTATACAAAGAGAGACGGATCTACTTGGACTCGTGGTGGATCCAAGAAAGTCAAAGAAGTGTGAGGAAAACCACCATGGGTAGCCGGTAAGACAAGTCGAGGCGAGCACTGGCCCAAATAAAGTTCAAGAAAACCACCGACCGAACTTCTTCACCCCAAGACAAGAACAATGTAGTAAGTGTGGTTTCATGAGGGAGTGCAGATGGGGGTACCGATGTTTGTTATGTGGACAAATGTGACATTTTTTAAAAAGGAATGTCTGGCAAGAATTAGGGTCAACTATAGTGGCACCAGTATAGAGGCCATTTTCAGCTAGTAGAGGTCAGGATCAGAGGGGGGCACCCAGTAGAGGTTCTACTCCTTCTAGTAGACCTAGTGTATTAGCAGGAGGTCACACCCAGACCTCCGTGCCGACGCGACCCAGTTGTAGACATGCTACCCAAACAGGATGTCGACATCAAGCCCTGAGGCATGTATAATTTTAGTCTTTGACCGTGATGCTCATATTCTTATAGACCTCGGAGCTGCCACATTCTTTTATTACTATGGGGTTTTAATTCACAAAAGTTAATGTGGGAGTCCCAACCTATGTATCAAAAAGATACTCCAGATCCTTCCCACAGGGATTCACTACAGAGCATTTATATGATAAATGTGGTGATTATCGAGGCCGTGAGTTTCCTACAGACTTAATATTATTAGATATCCATGACTTTGATAAAGTAACTAGTATGGATTGGCTATCTAGACATCATGCTACAAGGATTGTTATAGAAAAGAGGTTAGCCTGCAGACCGTAAGTAAAACAGAGGTTGTGTTCTATATTACAAGACACTACCTAACAAAAGATAATGACAACTATGAAGGCTAGTAAGGATGCTCCCAGAGTCATATCAGGTACCTAGCTTATGCCATTGAGGTGAGGATAGGGTAGTCACTCGAAGATATTCCTAGAGTCGAGAATTTCCGAATGTATTTCAGAGATCTTCCGTGCATACCTCTAGACAGAGAGATTGGATTTTCGCATTGAATCGTCGACAACAACTGAATTCTAAGAATCTTACAGATGGCTCCTTAGAGTTGAAAGAATCTGAAAGTACAGATGGGAAGAGCTTGTGAGTAAGGGTTTATTTAACAGTACTTCATGGGAGTCCCTGCTCCGTTTGTGAAGAAATGACAAGTTTGAGATTTGTATTAATTACAGAGAGTTGAATAAAGTGACAATACAAAATCAATACCCATTTCCACGAATTGATGATCTTTTTGATCAATTACAAGGAGCGAGGGTATTTTCGAAAATTGATCTGAGGTCAGGTTACCATCAATTAAAGATCCAGTAAGAGGATGTTCCCAAGACAGCTTTTAGAACACGGTATGGGCATTACGAGTTCTTAGTCCCGCTACTTGGCTAACTAATGTGCCCCAAAATTGCTTTTATGGATCTTATGAATAGGACTAGCCTTATTTAGATCAGTTTGTTATAGTATTCATTGATGACATTTGATCTTATTCAGCAATAAGGAAGATCATGAAGGGCATCTGAGAGTTGTTTTACAGATTCTAAGGAAAACTAATCAGGAGTGCCAAATTTAGTAAATGCTGCTTTAGTTTAGACAAAGGTCATTTTCTAGACATGTGATTTTAGTAGAGGGATTTCTCAAGTGATCCTCAAAGATTATACTAGAATCGGAAACCACCAATAATGTGACAGTAGATACGAAGCTTTCCGGGTTTCAAGTGGTACTATCGAAAGTTTGTTATGTTTGCCAAGGTCTCGATCAAATTGACAAAGAGGAAAAGTTTGTAAGGGTCAAAAGCATGTCAAGAAAGCTTCATGAACTAAAACAGAATTGACCGTCCCGCCTACACTTCCATTAAGGTGATGGACATGTTGGTATTGTGATGCATCTGTAAGTGTGGCTTAGGTGTGTGTTCACAACTTGAAAATGTGGACAGATATGCCTCAAGACAATTGAAGAAGCATGAGCGTAATTATCCGATTAATACCCACCTAGAGTCGGGCCGATGCAGTCTTTGCTTTATGGATGGAGGCATTACTTATATGGGGTTCCATGCACTTTTACAGATCACAAGACTGCAATATTTATTCACACGTATGAGCAACATGAGACAAAGGAGACGGGTCAGCTCATTAAGGATTATGAGTGCACTATCAGTACCATCCCCGGAAAGGCTAATGTGGTAGTCGATAGCCTCGCAGGAAATCTACAAGTTCTATATCCTGCCTCCTAAACAAGATAATCTTTCAGGACTTGTGAATTGGAGGTCTGAGGTGTGAGACCGAGTCGACAGATAATGGAGTTTACTGTATACATTTCATGTCTGTCCACACTAATGAAGGATAAGGGAGCTACAAACTCAAGATCCGACTATGATTAAGTTGAAAAGGGAATAGTTTAATACTAAAGGGGATTTTTAGTACGAGCGATGGTACATTGATGATGTGGGTCATGTGTGTACTCTGGAGCGGGAGAATTAAAGAAAAGAGATTATGGAAGCAGGCTTCACTCTTCTCGATGCCGCGATGCATCCTGGAAGCACTAAATGTATCATACCCCCGAAGAACACCATTGGTGGAGGCACAAAGATGTTGTAGAGTTTGTCTCTTCGATGTCTCATTTGTCACAGTCAAGGGTCGAAAGCACAAAGACTCGCAAGGCTCATACAGCTTCCGATCCTCGCTGGAAATGGGAGAAAATCAATGGCGGATTTTATGGTAGACCGTCACATGCGAGTGGTTATGACGCGATACGGCGGGATTGTTGATAGATTTGACTAAATCACTTCATTTCTACCGGCGAAAAATAGTGACTCAAATTGAGAAGTTGGTCGAGTTGTATGTAAAAGAGATTATGCGACTCACCTGTAGTTTCATATCGATAGTATCGTACAAAAGATCCACTCAAGCATCCCGATTCTCGCCCAAATGCCTTACAAAGAGCTCGGGTACTAGGTTACATTTCAGTATGGCTTTCCATCCTCATACAGAGATGGCTAATCCGAAAGAACCATACACGTATATTGAAGATATGCTCAGGCTTGTGTTAGAGTTTAAAGGAAGTTAGGATAGATATCTACCATTAATGGAGCTGGCTTCTACAACAATAGTTATCAATCAAGCATTTAAATGACTTTACTTAGTCTTATATGGAAGGGAAGTAAGAACCCCATACGCAGGCCTTTGTACGATTCTCGAGAATTCATTGTAACGCCTGTAGCTGGCTATTGTCGGTTGCGGGGTGGAATTGGCCTAGCGCTAATTCAGTGACCCGCTATCAAGAACAGTTGTGTTGATTATCATCTTGACGTCTCTAGAGAGGATGTTATTTCTTGGACTCCATCTCCTTCGGGGGTTTTCTCTCATAGCTCGGGCCTGAACTACTTTAGACCGAAAAGGCTTCGCTGTTAACTGCACTACTGCTTCCCAAGCCATCGTGAGACATGCTTTTATTGTTTGTCGCCATTCCAGATGTATCGTTACCCAAGATAAACTTCTCAAGTGGGTCTTACCAACTCTATGTCTTGGTGTATTATGTCGTAGCTAGTATCGAAGACAGAACCACTTATTCTTCTGGGCCACAATTCACAAACTGTATTTGGTTGAGGATTTTATGTTGTGTGGGCACCTAATGCCGAAATCAGATAACGACTTTACTGCACTACACCAAAGCGAAAGTCCGCTCCATTACTTCAAGAAGATTATGGTGCTACTATATACCACTTGTGGGGTCATCGGAATAGTAGAATTCAAGAGAACAACTTTGCTCCTGCTGATGCTATTTTTCACCTCATATGTAATGATGTTAGACTACGTATATCTGGTCTTCAGAAGGTTGTTGATAGTCCTGAAAACAGATCAATGTGTGAGAGATGGTCCTTCCCCACATTTTATCTCCCGGTAGTTCGCCTGCCTGACTTGTGTTTGTTGTCCTGCTGCCTTAGCCCCGTCAGGCGGTTTCCTTTGTTGTTTTTTTGCCCTGTTATGGCTTGAGTTTCTAGTGGTTCGCGCTGCTCGTGTCGTTGCCTTTTCCTATATTTATAGGGGAGGTGTTGTCCGTTTTTCCTTTGCCTTGTTTGCCTTGTTTGTGGCTATGGGCCTTGGTTTATTGTATTCTTTGGTTGGGCGTCGCCCTTTTGGTAATAAATTCTTAATTATCCAAAAAAAAAAAAAGTGTAGAACTCCATTATGTCAGATGAGGTAGAAGTAGAGAAAATTGTTAGGTCCGTAAATTGTTCAGTCAATACAGATAATGTTATGTTATCGAGATAGATGAAAGATAGCAAGATCGACAAAAAGTTATGCTAATAACCAAGGAGAGATCCAACTCTCATGGGGATCGTATTTCAGGATATCACCCTAGAGCGGGTGTCATGATTCGAGTTAGCAAAGTGTCCCGCTATATGGGACCTTATGAGATTGTGGAAAGAACGGGAGGTAAAGGCATCGTTAAGGTTTCCACTTGAATCGCCGTAATACACGATGTCTTTTATGTTTCTATGTTCTCAAATATAAAGAAATCCTTCACATGTGTTAAGATCAACCGGTTGAATCGAAGGAAGACTTGATTTGGCGAAGAAAGACTAGTTCATATCGTTGATCGAAAGGATCAAGTTCTTCGGAACAAAGAGATTCCTTTAGTGAAGGTGTTGTGGATGAATCATGGCAGAGAGGAAGCAACATGGGAACGTGAAGATCAAATGCAAACTCAGTATCCACACCTATTTTAGTCAGGTACAATATTTAAATTTCGAGGACGAAATTTTGTATAAGGTGGGGTGATTTGTAAGACCCCGACCATAGCCTATAAATAGTAAATATCGCTGACAACTAGGTATTTGACTGGAAACAGTCAAATGAATAGTAATTTTCGAAAAACAAGCCCTAAAAAAAAATTGTTAATAATAATATATTGAGTCTAAAGAAGCTGAAATAGATTAAAACGAAATTATGTTAAGGGGTGAAAATGCAATTTTTCTGAAAAAGGGCAAAACGGTAATTGGCCACATAAAAATCTGAAATTTTTCTAAATCCCGGATGATGAAATTGACTTCATCGTTGAATTGCCTCATAAACGAGTTACTCATACCAAATTTCGTTGAATTCGAGGATAAATGGATTTTCACGAATTCACTACGACAGCGCCGAGCGGGATTCTCGAAACGAGATTTTAGAAAACTTAAAAATGTCAAATATTTAAAGAATTTGATTTAAGATAGATGGAACCTAAACGGACGTAAATAAATCATGGTAAACGAAACGGGACCGAAGAAGTGTGACACGGGCACGCACGCACGTTATCCACACTATAAATATCCTAAAAATCTAAAGCTCTATTTCTTGGCCTCACCAAACCGTAAAGAGAGTAAGTAGGTAGAGAGAGAGAGAGAGCAGAGAGTATAGAGAGAAAAGCACCTTCTCTTCGATTCACGGATTGCCGATCGGATCTCGTTAAGTCGAGAATTAAAGTTGATCTACGTGACGAGGGTTACGCGTGGGTACCATAATCACAAGATTATGCCAAGGTCCAAGGTTCGGTTTCAAGGAAACTGAGAAAAGGTGGTGTCCCGGGAAAGCACGCCATTTAAGGTAGAGTTTTTCTCCTACTCCATGACTGTATTTTGGTCATAACTTGGTCATCACTTATTCGAATTGAGTGATTCAAATTTCTAAGTAAACTAGACTGATAGGAGAACATTTCTCCTTGAAATAGGTCTATCCAAATTCCGACCCATTTGGACTCAAAAATTCATTGAAAGTGGAGTTATGTTCAGGCAGTTTTTCTATTCTGTTTTTACGACTCCATGACTGTATTTTGGCCATAACTTGGCCATCACTCATCCAAATTAAGTAATTTTAATTGATGAGTAAACTAGACTGATAAGAGAACATTTCTCCTTGAAATAGGTCAATCCAAATACCGACCAATTTGGACTCAAAAATGCATTCAAATGAGAGCTATGTTCACAGCTCTAAGAGTGTTTGAAAACCGAGTAATCCCGGCTTTCAGGATATCTTGAGTTTCTTGCGATCCGACGGTGATTCCATTGAGAAGAACTCCTAAAACCGTATCTCAAAATGAGTACAAAAGTGTCAAATTATCGATTAAGACCAACGTATCACATAATCGCTTTCCCGTGAGTGAAGTAAGAGTGATGCATATTGCCATACACGGTAAAGTACTAAAAGTTTACCAACGATACGTGATTTATTACCCATAGCAAATGGTATTTAAAGAAAGACACGATTTGGCTTTGAGGTTCAATACTTCCGGATCGTAAGACTAAGCTTCGTAGGTTCTTCATGGCCAACTATGGTTAACTGCATGGCACTATTTCTGAGGTTCCTTTCGCCACTTCCAAGGATCGAAGACTATTTCTGGTTGTTTTTCACGGACCAATGGTGGTTAACGGTATGCGGTGTTCCATTGGATATGCATATATCTAAAAAGGAAAGAAAGTATTGAAAGATATGTTGATACAATTGTTTTACATTGTATTTGATCTATATGGAAAAGAAAGAAACAAATGTTTATGGAAATTTATATGTTTATACAATTGTTTTACACATTAGCATTTGTTGTTCTACAATGTTTAGAATGACTATACAATTGTTTTACATTGTATTTAAATAGAAAGGAAAAGAATGCAAAGTAGATGTTTATGGAAATGAGATCTCTATATAAAAATTGTTTTACACATTGTATTTGAACTATATCCTGAAACATTATTTTCCTCATGAACTCGTACTCATCGAGCTCCTTAGCTAACCCTTTTCCAAATGTTTTATAAAATGTTTTTAAGGGCGTAGACCGATGTGCAAGCCGAAAGCATCCTCCGGGCCAATGACACTCCGCCTCACGTGACGACCACCTTTTTTAAAATGTATAGTTTTTATTGTAAATAACTACTTGTACACCTTTATTTTGTAATGTATATAGGTTTTAAAAGATTGTTTATATATCTATAATGTTTAGAAAATACTTAAAGTTGATTTGAATGTTGTAGGACTTGATGTCCCATTGTTGGATGATTAAATTAAATTGTTTTGTATTACGGGGTGTGTTGTGTAAAATTGAGACATGTTCAAAAACAAAGGAAACTCTACCTGATTTTCTATAAAGGGTTTAATGTTTAAAAAAAAAAAATTGTCCCACCATGTTTCATAAGATTTTAATGGATAACGTAACTATATAAATAGGTTCACTCCACAGATTAACTTTTAAAAAGGTTTAAAAGAAATGAAAGGTTTTTTTCGAATCCGTAGGAGTGCCGGGAGGGTCCCCCGAGTTAGGAAAAGGAAACTCGGGTTAGGTCCCTTCAAACTAGCTCATCTAGTCCGACACAAAGTCAAGTTAGATGTCCTCTGCAGGTACCATGGGCCTGTGTCTGGTTCCCCCAGCCACCGGCCCAAATTAAGAGCTCCAATGGGGCTAGGCCCAAAAGCTAGCCGACCTAGGAGCGCCCTATCGATCCTCCGCCCGGGTACCCCAAAGGGACTAGGCCCAAAAGCCAGCTGGCCCAGGAACGCCCGGTCAATCCTCCACCCGGGTGCCCAGGCGCCTCTTATCCCGGATGCCTTTTTACCCAGGTGCTTCCTTTTCCGATCGGCAACTCCACCCAAACGAACCGCTTAACCTAGCCTTCATGATATAAGTGTAAGTTCTCCCATGAACCGACCCCCTCGCCTCCAATAGAATAGGAAAGCACTCCTAGCAGCGGCCCTATCGGGAAGGCAGTTACGTAAAAGGAAGAACGAGTCATCCTTCCCAAAATAAAAGCCACCTTCCCCTATCTTTATGGGAAGAAATCGTCCACTATCTAGGAAAGATGGATCCTCTTTCTCCCTCCATAAAAGAGAAGCAAATCACAACAAATGAGGTACGAGATTCTTAATCGAGATAATCGCCATTTGCTCCAAGTCTTCCGTAAAAGACTAACTTTACATTCGAGGGACGACGAACACCACCGCCGCCTTCATTTGTTTTGCAAAGGCAGCCACCGTGAATGGTCCGACGATCCACCACCGAGAATTCCCGACCAATTGGCGCCGCTTGTGGAACGAACAAGTTTCACCAACGATTGCAGCTTGGCTCAATCACCCGCAGCCCTCCGTCACTGAGCTCGGGTCGACCCCATTCCACATCCGACCTGGCCCTAAGGCCGCAATGTCATGCAAACCTAATGACTCTGGTCATTTAAAATCAATTCTTCCATTAGCCGACATGGAGAGAAAGCAAGAGGAACAAGCAAGAAAGATGGAGTTGCAAAGTCATGTTGAAGGCTCACAGTGAAATAATGACCAATCGCGGACTCAGATCGGAGAAAGTCGCGAACCTGGAAAGGTATTATCAATAAAGCTTTCTTTAAAGCATTCTCTATCAATCTTTGCAATAGCCCACTTAAAAAGCCCGGATGACGCAGTAACCTGATTTATCCGCCCAAATAGAGATAACCTAGCTGGTCAAATACAAAGTCCGGATGATAGAACTCCACCTATCCCGGGCCGCATAGATAACTCCTAATCGGTCAAATTCAAAAGTCCGGATGGTGCAATAAACTAACCTATCCAGCCCGACGTAGATAACCTTTAGTTGGTCAAATTCAAAAGTCCGGATGGCACAAGAATCAATTTGTCTACCCGGCATAGATAACTCCTAGTCAGGTCAATTTAAAGTCCCGATGATGCAAGAACCTGACCTATCCGCCCTGGGCGAGATAACCTCTAGCTAGTCAATTCAAAAGTCCGTATGACAAGAAGAACTCACCATCCGGCCAGCATAGATAATCTCAGGTGGCTTTCCAACTAAAACCGGACACAAGAAATGACATGTCCTACCCAAAGATGTATCACTTCAAGTTAGTCAAATACAAAACTGGATGAAATGTACCAAGACCTATCCGGCCCAACATAAATTACTTCCAACTGATCAAATGCCGAAGCCCGGATGACCTAGAGAACGACCTATCCGGGCAACGCAACAAGCGGCCCATCCGGCTCAATACCTATGATTTCTAACAGACGCGCTCAAATGGTGCAAAAATCGATGCAAACTCGGATGACGCAATATCAAAACATTCAGCAGGATATTGAACGAAAATTAACGAAAAAGAAGAAGAGGAAGTAAATTGTTTGGTACAACTAAGTCTCGTCTCGTAAAAGCATTAAAACCTTAGTTGACTATGGCATCCTCAACCCCGCCACTGGGCCCGACAAGGCCGGACCCACGGAGAATCGCTTCTCTCCGGCAACGGCCTGCCATTCTCCCGACACTCCTCCTTGCTAATCGCAATGATCCGTGGACTCGGAGCGGTCGACGAGATGCTCTGGGGCACGGGGTTAGTGCAAGAACTCGAGTTAACGGGGTCAAGGATCCACATTCCATCCAGATCCGCTTGCTCCATAAATGCCGTGCTTAAAACGCAAATAAACTACAGCCATAGTTGAATAGCGCTTGTCGCCACTGCATCGAACTCACTCTCCATCGCCTTTATCGACTTAATCTTCTCCCTAAGGCGAAAGTCATCCTTTATAGTCTCGAGCTCCATGACCAAGGCAAGTCTCTCGTCCGCCAAACGACTGTTCTCTTCTTCCGCCTTCCTACAAGCTTCCCCACAGCGACTAATGCCTCTCGAAAGCAACTCCACGCCTGGACTCGCCTCTTCAGCACTCACATCGCTTAAGGCACATTGGACCCGCAAGCCTGGGACTCCACCTGTGCTCGGGTATTAACGACCCCTTCGATCTGCAACTTGGCCATCGCCGCCTCATGACGCGCCGCATCCCTCTCAGCCTCTGCCCGAGCGGCCCTTTCAGCTGATTCCTTAGCCTCCAGCTCCAGGCGACGGCACGCCAACTCGACCTCTTTTAATGATGCGCTCTGCGTCTCCCGCTTGGCCATCCCCGACTAAACATATAACAGAACCGGCTAGCATCCCTTAGCCGCAGCTTTCTAACTCGCGGATGTCAAGAGCCATGTTCACAGCGCAACCCAGATGCAAGGAAACCCGCATGCATGCAACCGCCAGGTGTTAATATCACAATGAAACTCACTAGCTTACCAGTTCAATTGATTGAACATAGTTACGGTTGCGGACTTGTATCCCATCATCGATGATTCGCTCAATGTCTTCCTTCCGTGTCTCGCTGAACGCCACCGGCAGTCCTCGCCAAAACCTATTCCCGTGAAACCACCGCATCCGGGCTACGCGGATATAAATACTATCCTGCTAGCCGCAGCCTCCACTCCGCGGAAAGGCCCTACCACGATGATGAGCTTCACCTCGTCCCGCCCCGAGCGCCATCACTCCACCCCAGATACTTAGCCCAGAGACAGAAATACACTCGAATGGAACAGAGCGCGAGGTCGATAACACCGCCGTGCCGACCCTCATCGAAGGGTGAATAACCAAGAGCACTCTTAACCGGCTCCACTCCTTCACTGCCGCCACTCCCCACCGGCTCCGTTTGATCCGTGGCTCCCTACCGAGAACCAGGATCACAATGGCTTGTACCCCCGATCCCCGACAAATCCCTCGGGCAATTACATCAACAAATCCCGCTAATTAGCCCACTGGGATCCTGCTCACTTCTGCTTCTTCCACAGGCAAACCAAGGCCATCACATCTGAACCAATCCTCGATTTCTTTCTCCAACTCCTGATTCACAATAGCAAGAATTCCTCGTCACTGGCTTTGGAGGCCGGAGCACTGGGTTTGCTTGAACCGTTAAGACAATTTTGTGCCCATCCTGCGGAATGTGTAAGTTTTCTTGAAGCTAATTGCAAATGACTCCACTATATTGCCAATGCCTCCCAAGTAGCAAGTGATAAACATCCATTGGGAACAATATCACACCACTTCGTCCCTTGTAGTGCCTAATTGTAAAAGAGACAAGGCACCTATGCTTACCTTGATATCACTACTCCTCTTGAAGCCAACTGGGCTTATAGGTTTCGAATGATCCATTCAAATCAAGCTGCACTATCTCCAAGGAAACACAATTCAAGCTCCTACTATAAATAATAACCAAACAAACCCCGTCTCTTAGATGTGCACTTGTGTGAGGACATTAGACAAGAACTAATTCTCCTCACTAGTACGTCTCATCTTAAGACTCCTTTGAACAACTAAGGAAGTCCCATGGTCGAGCATAGTAAGCTCATCCTTATCTTCATGGTCAGATTCAATTGCCTCTTAGACATCTTCTTCCTCAGTTTCATATTCTTCAACTAGGGCAACCACTGGCTCTGCTAGGACATTCGTGTGTGGCTTATATGCTCCAAATCAGTGGGCATTTCAAAGCACTCGTCGACTTGTGAGGTAGACTTCTTGTTGTGGCTTGTAGTACTTCACCTTTATTTGAGGTTTAAGGTGGTTTAGCAGATTGGGGACCCCTAGAAGTCGAATTCTTGATAAATCCTTCTTTAATCCGATTTGTAGTAAAACCCCATACTTGTTTAGAGCCTCAACTTTTGGCCAAGCAAGCTTTATCGCACCAAGAGGCTATATAGTTTAATCGAATTATTTAAATGAACCTCAAACCAGCAAGGTAGCGGCTGCGGACCGCTTCCGCCTCTTGTAAGTCTCCTTGATCATCAAATTTTCAAACTCACCATTACCCTCCACAAATGATTCATCGCTTCAATTTTTTTAATTTTAAAGAAGATATCTCGATAGTGGAAGTGGAAAGATACTTCCTTTTAGTTATTTCTTCATCTTTTCCCAAGTTTCACCTTCTTCTTGTCATCTTCCGATGTTGCCTCTTGGGGTTCTCTCCTCCCACCAAAAGAAGCATTCTTACAAGATCTTGATAGCCACCAACTTCACCTTTTGTCGCTCGGGGGGATCACAATATTCAAAGACATCGCCTGATCAGATAAGCCAATCCAAGAAGTCATCAGCATGCATTCTTTCCTTCTAATTCCGAATATCAAACTTTGATTGAATATGAACTTTCATCACATACGCTTCTCATAGTAATCATCATCACGACGATCTTCATACCTTCCTCCATAATCATATTCTCTTGAATGTCATTTTTAGGCTTCTCGCGCCTCAAGGAATTTTTAACTTGGCTAAAGCGCACAGCTCCTCATTGTAATCTCTATCACCGTCTTCCATGAAGGTCTTTGTCGCCAGGATCATCATGATAGCCATCCGTTTGTAGACGCCGAACCATTGCATTCAAGATCAAAGAATGCATTTTTGTAATGGGGGATTGAGAAACTACTTGAACCATGATTAGGATTCTTGTCTCCAGCACCAAGAATACCTTTAGCTTTTATGATCACCATCAATCCTTGAGCTCGATACCACTTTGATGCAAGGTCGACCATGATGATGATCTATGTTTCGTAAGTCAAATATGGGTCGGGGAAGGGTTTGGAATGCTCTAGGGCGCACTAGCGTTGAGATTCGCATTGAGTTACGGCTGACTATGGTAGGTCGAAGGTTGTGGGGTTTCTGACCACGCGGACCGCCCATACCATAAACGGCTTTTCCTTCCCACAAAAAGGAAGGGGCCATCATGACGTCCACTCCCGTCTAGGTTTCGAGATGCGGCCATCGCCGGAACTGGTCTCCCCAACAAGGGTGTGGTTCATGCGTCAATCGCCGATGCACCGTCGATCATGATGGCACTGGAAAACCCAGTAGAGCCGATGCCAAAATCGCCGCAACATCCCTGGTATCTCCAAATGGTTCGATAACGAATCGGTCGGCGACACCTAAATCTGACCGTCACGAATCGATTATTCGAGAGAACACTTCCTTTTCGACGGGCAGTAGTGGAATGCCATCCACCCTCAATGCAGATCTCAGCAGAACAGTGTCACAATGCTCTATTTTTGGTCTTCCAGGCGTATTAGCCGTATGATAATGAATGCTGTCGACTAATCGCTTCTTAGGGAAGCACGTCGATCGAGAGATGAAGATTGATCTACAGGGGATGGTTACGGGTGGAAATGGGTATGACTCCTTATGCTGAGTGCTGTCCCCATCTAAGAAGGGATACTCTGGCCAAGATATGGTGCATCGTAACCTGCATCTATCTGGCATTGGTATTCGGAGAAGACCGATACCCCGAGGTGGTCGAGGCTCGAAGGTACCATGTGAGCGCAGTCTCGCTCCCAACTTCCTAGCGTATCAAGGAAGGCCGAGGGAAATGGCTCGTGAAAGAATGGGATAGAAAGGGTGAGCCGTCACTGAATCATGGAAGACTCTTTTATTAGTGCCTGCTAAAACAAGTGGTTCGCTGCTGTTCTCCAGGCCTCATAGAACTTATGGTTAGGTCGTAAACTTCGCGAGGCTGGTGGAAGGTGACATATGTGGAAGGGTGTTTGTCGTCAATTCGATAAACAACTTCCATTCCCTTGCGGTGCGTTTTGGTTGACAAATCAGAGCAAGAAGGTGAGATGCCCGATATCCAATGATCGAGAATGGATTGTATTTTTTAGATTTAAGGACCCTGATGCCCGAGATTGCTATGGAATCGACCATGGTATCTGCCGGGAGACCTATTTTACGTGCATGGCAACTGGGACATGGATATGCTCAACATTCACCACCCTATTCCAACTGGTTAAGTTCTATAATATACCTTTGGAATATTGGACTAACACAAGCCTTGGGTATATTGCAAGTGTTGTAGGTAATCCGCTCCATCTTGATTCACTCACTGAGAACCAGTCAAAGTTATCCTTTACTAGGATATGTATAGAGGTGGGGGTCGACTATGAATTCCCAAAGTCTGTTCTCCTGGACATGGGTAATGGCAAGTATTCCACGATAAGAATTGAATACCCATGGGCTCCACAGTGCTGTTCCAACTGCAAGCTATTTGGCCATAACCTGGTACATTGCCATATTATGAAGGGACAAAAACAAAGAAACCGGGACACCACAAAATCGGGAACAAGGTGAATGAGGTCGAGAAGAGGTTATTCTCGTTGATGCATCTAAGGCTTCAGCTGTGATACTGGCCGGTTTAGAAGGATTCGCCTGGTGTTACCCTTGTTAATGCTACTGACAGTGTTGTTGACAAGATGTAGATCAGAGGGGTAACAAACCTACTGCTATATGTACCGTGTGGTTAGTGATGCGACTCACTCGGTGTTACTACCACCCTAAGTTACTGTGTAATACTTTCAACGTTCTGCTCAGTGAGGAAGAATGTCCAAGTGAGGTAGCAAAGAATTTGATACATCCGTGTCGACCAAATATTAGTGCCGATTTCTCCGACATTCGTACTTTGACACATTCAAGCATATAAAGAGAATTGACGAAGCTGTACTCACACTGCCCAATTATCTAAGAAGAAGCTCAAGAAATTGAAAAAACAAAACCAAGCTCCTAAGCAGGCACCAGTAGTAAGGGGGTCTATCCACCTTTCCAATGGTTAAATTCGCCGCCTGGAACATTAGGGGATTGAACGACCCCCTTAAGAAAAAAGAAGTTCGTTCGTTTGTGGTGTCCCATGCTCTTGATTTTGTTTGTATTTTGAAACTCTAAAGGGCTTCTAATAAGGATGCACTTTTCAACTCTACTTCCTAAGTTGAGACTATTTCATAATTATGATCATGCCTTGCTTGGTAGAATTTGATATGGTAAACTCTCGAGAAGGTCGCAAGATTGATGTCGTCTTACTCCCATGGACCAAGCTATGCTATGTCACATTACAGCTCTCAAGGACAACTATTCCTTTTGGTGTTCTGCTATATATGCTTCGAACAACTACATCGATAGAAGAGTGCTTTGGCGTCATCTTCTCTGGTGTGAACCCATGGTGGGCCAAAATCCTTGGTTTGTGTTGAGCTGGCCAACACCAACAGTTTGTGTAATACGATGTATGACACGCCATGACTCCATCTCTTCACGAATGTCTGCTCAACCTTGAATTACGGATATACCATTCTTCGGGGGTCAGACAGATGCAGGGATGAACTGGTTTGAGGGGCGATTTCTTCTTCATAGCTAGAAGTTGGACCGATGTTCCAAATGAGTGCCGTTTGGATGTTCTCCAAATGCGCCGACGTAAAGTCCTTCATCTCTGGTCGCCCTGAACACGCCTCGTTACCAAATTCTTAATTTTAGGCGGATCCCGCGCAAGAATTTTACCCTTCAAATTTAACTTCACGACTCACCCGCTTCTCTTGAGCTAGTAGTGATGCGTGAAAGTGATGTGCATGGCACACCCATGTATGATCAATCTCGCAAACTAAAAAGTGTGAAGGCTATCCTAAGGCCTTTAACTTCACTTTTGCAAAGTTATGAGTTTAGTTGTGGACGCCAGTGGAGACCCTAAACCAGCCCGGGCCTACACATCGAACAATCCGACGATCCTCAGATAATGAGAAGAGATGTTTGAAGATTTTCCATGACTTAGCTTCTGCCGAGGAGGGGTTCCTGAAGCAAAAATCTAGAATTTAGTGGCTTAAACTAGGAGAGCAGAACACTAGTTTCTTTCACAAAGCCATCAAAGCAAGGAATGCTCCTGAATGTTATATGTTAATACTTTGCGAATGGGTGTGCACTGAAGACCCGAGGCTATCAAACAGAAGTCAGTCGCCCACTTCCAAAATGTACTGTGTCTCATGGACCATCTAACACCATGACAGATTATTTAGATAACCTAGATGGTTTCACTTGGTCTCCCAAAGACCGACACTTTAAACAAGATGATAACCCATGAAGAGATCAAGTAATATTCCCTATGAATGACCTAAAGCCCTGCCCGCATGGTTTCTCATCTCTATTTTTCAAGAAAGCCTGAGTATTGTTTGCAAGTGATGTAGTTTGCTGGAATCCTTTTTCAACTCGGGTTGTTTGCTTTGTGAAATTAATTGCACTATTATTGCATTGGTGCCCAAGGTCCCTAACCCTAGATCTATGCATGATTATAAGCTAATCTCCTATTGTAATACTATATACAAGTGCATCACGAAGATCATTGTCGAGGATTAAATAAAGGTCTCCCTCGAGAGATTATTAGGTCCATCATGCTACCAGACAAGGCCTGAGTATCATAATGTCCTCTTTACCCAGGATCTTATGATCAATTAGTCACCTGGATAATGACAACCTGTGTGCACTAAAATTGACATCAAGAAGGCCTATGAATCAATTGTCGAGCCGCATCACGATATCCTTTCCGCATGGGTACCTCTCGCTTACTCATCGAGATGTATAAAGGCTGCATCAATACTCCTTCCTTCCTCTCATTCGTAAATGGTGAGCTTGCGTGGTTCTTGCTAGCAAACAAGGGTTAAGGCAAGGGACCCCTTATCCCCTGTTGTTCATCATCGCAATGGAAGCTCTCTAGTCCTTATCTCGTATCGCCCAAAGGCAGAGTCTAAGTCATCCTAAACGTGGAAGAAGTCAACCGTGACTCCACTTATGCTTTTGCATTTGATGATATATTTTTTTATTTGCTGGTGGGACGTCTTCCAGTGTCCAAGTTATTATGGATGAGTTAAACAAGTTTGAGAACTTCTCTGGGCTCCAAGTGAACAAGCAGAAGAGTGCTATATTCCTTGCAGGGGTTAATGATGATGTCAAAAATGATATCTTGAACATTACTAGCTATTGTTTGGGGAGTTTACCTATGAAATACCTAGGAGTTCCACTCATCTCTACAAGACTTTCCTTATCAGGATCGACAACCAAGCCTTGATAAACTCTTGGCCAGGATCCAAGCGTGACAAGGTATCGCAGTCCCATGCGTGATTGCAACCGATATCTTTAGTGCTGTAATATCTTAAATGTATTGTAAAAGTGTGATGTTCATCATTCCAAAGTACTGTCATTACTAAGATCGAAAATTTTCGTAACAGTTTTCTATGGTCCGTAAAATGGGAATGCTCAGGTTAAGGTTAGATGGGAGTCCGCAGTCTTCCGGCGAGGAGGGCTATCGGGTCTCGCCGTATAAAGATTCAATGATGCTAGTGTTATGAAACATTTGGAACTGTTACAGTAGGAAGGACTCTTTATGGGTGGCCCGGTGCGGAGGCTTTTATCCGGCATGTGAGTCAGGCGTGCAAAGATCCCTTCAATCGCCTCGAGTTCATGGGAAAATCCTTCACCGTAGACGTGCGGATCGTGACCCTCTGCGTTATCACGCGTGTAACGTGCGCCGGGACATTCTCATGGCATGATTTAGGAACCTGTTCGCCCCTCCTACCATGCTTTGGAGAATGGATTATATATGATTCTGCTATTCATAGGAACGCTCATGTAGCAAAGGTTATTGGTGGTGGTAGGTGGAACTGGCCTATCGCTAATTCAGCTGACCTTATCGCTATCAAGAATAGTTGCGGGGAATATCCTCTTGATGACTCTAGAGAGGATATTATTTCATGGACACTAGCACCTTTTGGGGAATTTATCATAGCTCACCGAACTATTGCAATCGAGTATGCCACTGTAAATCGGCACTATACTTATGGTTTCCCAAGCTATTAGGTTACATGCATTTATAGTATGGTTGGTCATCCATGATGATTGAATACCCAAGATGCTTTTCTAAATGGGGCTTTATCAACTCTATGTCCTATGTCTTATGCTCCAAGAAGAAGATAGGGAACCACATAAGTCTCTTCTACGCTAATTCACCACTGGAATTTGGATGAGGATTTTAAGGTTGTGTGGGAACTCTAGAATGTCGAGGAACTAGGAGAATGAATTATTGTGGGTAATTGGAACCAAGGGTAAGTCCTTCAGCTCTATCACTAAGAGGATTGTGTGGGGTGCTACTATATATCACTTGTGGAGACAACGTAATAGTAGAATCCATGAAAACATCTATTCTCCCGCAGATGCTATTTTTCACCTCATATGTAATGATGTTAGACTTAAAGTATCGTGTTTATGGTTGTTGATGATAACTCGTAAATGTAACTATGTGCGAGAGATGGTCTTTCCTCTTACTATCCTAGGCTCGTGGATCTACCATGACTCAGGGCCTTTAGTTGTTCCTTTGGTTACGCCTCAAGCTGTGGGTCAGTGATGTTGTTCAGTCATCCTAGGTCAGGACTATGGTTTGGTGTTCAGCTTCTTCCTTATCGGGCTTCCTTGTTTGTGCCTAACAGGCTTCTGCCTCGCTGGGGTTTTAGCTATCAAGTATCTCCCTGTGGTTTATTGAAGTCCCGTAAGTGTCAGTTGTTGGTTGCCTAAGCTTGATCATGGGCTGACTGTGGTGTGTCGCTCAGCCTCCCGTTGTGGGATGTGCTGCTTTTTACGATTATTGTTTTCTTATCAGGTGGCCTGCGGCCTGTGCCGTGAGTCGCCGCTATAGTCAAAAGTTGTTATCAAGGGTTTTAGTGTCGGGTCGATACCCCTTCCCTATGTTTTTAGGGGAGGTGCTGTCTGTTTTTCGTTTTCTTTCCTTGCTGGCCTTCGGCTTGTATTGTTCTTGGTTTTTTCGGGGCTTTTCCTTTGCACAAATTTACTTATCCAAAAAAAGGGCTTAGGGTAGCTTCATGTTCAAACAAAGTTATGGACGATTTTATGAGATTTTCTAAATTAGGGAATGTGTCTTTGTGGTATAGAAGGGAAAAATGGTATTTAGGAATGTTTTAGTAGTATGGAACAAGATATGGAAAGTTTTGGGGAGACGTTGAAATATTGGTTATGAAAAGTTTAAAGAGAAGATGAGATGGTGAGGAGAGTAGAGTTTGCAATGAAAGGTGATTTGATTGTCAATGAAACGACCACCAAAGATATTGACGGAGAGTGATCATCAACCATGATTTGTGATTGTTGTATGAACAAAGATCATCTAAGAACCAACATGAGAATATTAACTGTCTTATGGAATTTCAGATAAGAGAACAAGAGAGAACTCTTAAAAAGAGAAATCTAAAAATATTATTAAACTTGAACTGCTCTTAAAAGACTACATTAGGGGGGTATATATAGTCTCATACTTTCTAAATCAAATAAAGAAACTTCTACTTTAACTAGAAAATGAAACTTTCTAAATTACAAAAAGCAACTCTTAAAAGAAAACTTAAAATAAATAAAGCAATCTTTCTAAAAGTGATAGAATAAAAATATTGAGCACTAAAATAGAGATTAGAAATCATCTCTCATTAACTAACTTTCCTCAATCCCTCTAAGAGGGGTGAGGAAATGAGAGATCGAGAACTGTGAGAGATCGAGAATCGGGTCTTAATGTATGAAGACAAATTTGTTGGGGATTTGTATTAATTCCTCTCCCAATGGTTCAAGTAGGTTTTTCGGAAAGCTGAGACCTGCATGCTGCCCAAATCTCTAAAGCGGCACACGTTACGCCTATTTTCTACCAACGTGGTCCGGGGGATCATCGGAGCCGGAGCACCGGCTCAAAGAAATGTGCTGGCCCAAATCTCGGGACCCATATCTGAGAGAATCATCTTAGCCTTCCGATTCTACACTAATCTGTTTGAGGGTGGTTAAAGGAGACAATGGCGGTCTATCCGGGTTTCCCACAAAGGCGTAAGGCCTTGAATCAAGCAGATCCAGCCGAGGCCGCGTTCCCATCGGAACCGGCGCCGACGGCTGGGTCTCTGTGGATGTTCACATCGGTCAATCCGGCCTCTAGATCCAAATGTAGGTTTAGGTAAGGGCAGCCATTGACGATCGTGTTCGTTCCCCGAGACAAGGGGCCGTGACCTAAGACATCCGTGAGTGACTGGTAGAAGCAATAACCCTGAAGAACTGGTATGTCCCCTTGGTTCGACCAGGTCGGCATGGTGAACAGATTCTCATTCCCAAGGCCGGCTGTGGTGAAGCGCTAGGTTTTGGATTCAATCTTGTGCATCTCGCTTTCTCCTACCTAAATGTGGGCCAGATTTGCCGCACGAGTGTGTCCAAGCAGCATCGAGGAATGGGGCTCAGTCGCAGGGTAACAAAGGAGGTTAGAAGGAGGGATCGACCCTCTCCGCCGCTCCGATCGCTTTTGGTCTCCAGTCATTGACCTCGGGGTTTTGGCTGAACGTCTCGATGCCAATCGATCTACTAATTTTCGCTCAGAAGAGCTCAAATCCGGTTCTGCCTGGGGTTGTCGACCGGCCGGTAAGCCTTGGCCATGGCCGTGGACGTGGTGTGCAAACATCCCGGTTTACTATCAGTGTCCGCCTTGTTCAGAAAAATGGACCTGCTTATGCTTCTAGGGACCAAAATCCTTCCGTGAGGAAGTCGCACATCGATCTCGGGGCCAAGCGGCTCTTCCGCTATAGGTTCCGACAGTCATTTCGGGGCGCATTGGTTCTATCGGTATCGCCGCCATTGTCCACCACTCGCTAGTAGGACCGGGGTTTTTCCTCCGATTTCTTCCGAACTGAGCTCACAATTACAAGGTCTAAGGTATCCCCGCCGTGGGTTTTAATCCCATGTTCGATCCTGACGCATTGACCGACCGCCGTGGTTTTGCTGGGCTAATGTTTCGCCTTCAAGTGAGAGATCCGGTCAGATTAAAAGGCCGCGTTGGTTTGCTTCTGCCGTGTTGGGAATTGCCGCTAGGTCACCGTTTGCCTAATTTAAGTTACTTTGGTACTCATCCGAGAGTGGTAAATCTGTATTTGGCGGATGTGTTCCCAGTGGCTCACTGTGTCAACGCTTAGGTCGCCGTGCCCGGCCGTGGGTTGTGTGGTTTCCTTGGTTGTTCCCTTTGGTTGTTTGTTGCTTGTGCCTGCTGTGGTCTTGTCTTTTTGTATCCTTTGCTGCTCTGCGCCTCGGGCCGGGGCGGGGCTTTGGTTTGTCTCTCCTTTCGCCCTAGCGCCGGGCTTGATTTTATTTGGTCAGGGCTCGCTCGCTGGGCCTGTACGTAGGGTCCGGCTTTTTGTTTGTCTCTCCTTGCCCGTGGGCTTATTTACTTGGTTGGTTTGCCTCACAGACCGTGTTTTGTATCGGGTCATGCCCTTTCTTATGTTTATAAGGAAGGTGTTGTCCGTTGCTTTTCTGCAATTCTGGGCTTCTATTCTTCTTGGTTGTTTGTAGGGCTTTAATAAATTCTTAATTATCAAAAAAAAAAAAATCTTTCTAAAAGAAATACAGTAGAATCATCAAACAAACTTCCCAAAAGATTCACAAATCTTTCTAAAATCAATACGGCGCTCCACATCGTGGGTTTGTCCAAGTCTCGACCACGTTTTTGCCTTCCAAGGCCCAATGAGGTCCAAAAGGAGTTTTCTACATGTATTCAATGTGTCTCGACCTCCCAATCCACCCTTCAATAATTGTAATGAATTCCCACATTCGTGTGTTTATGTGGCTCCGTGATCATTTTGCTCACATATTTCTCTCTCATTTCCTCCCCTCTCTCTGACAAAACCCTAGAAATCGATTACATAGCTTCAATCTTCACTTCTGGGCTACAATAGTTTGGATTTTGACATCACTGCTGATATTTCTCCGCTACCGCTCGCTTTTTGCTCAACTGCTAAACCGCTCCTCCGCTTCTTTTGCAAGGTTTTGTTTCATTTTCGTTTCATTCAACTCGTTTTGGGTTTGCTTGGTGTTTTTCCCTTAATTTGATGGTTTAGTTGTTGGGAAGTAGTTAGGCTTCGCATCCAACCTTGCCTAGACTTGGGTTTACTGTACATTGTGCCTATTTGAGTCTCCACCCTGTTTAGGACCTTTCGGTACCTTCCATTAGACTGTTTGGACTGTTTTGATGTCTTCAGTTCTAGCCTACCCTATTGTTTTGGCTTGAGAAGTAAACTTTGCAAATTGTTGGCATTTTGGTTGCTTTCAAGCAAAATCTGATTCCACGGTATTCCATTGTTGTTGGTACTTTTGGGATGGGCCTATTTTTTTAGGGTAAGACTACTTTTAGAGTCCTACCTATGCCATTTCAAATAGGAAATAATTCTAAGTATTACGTTCTATTTTAGATTAACTTTGGAATATACTACTTTTGATAGTGATTTTGAAACACTTTATCGGTCTTTTCCAAAATACTATCAGAGTTCGTTATTTCAAAGGTGAATGACATTTGGAATGACATTTCAGTATATTTTCCACCTTGTAATGGCATTTCGTATTGGAATTTTTGCTTTTGTTCTCTATGGCAACAATTGGTTCGGATTGACAATTCTAAATTGGGTATTTTTTGTTCCATTTTCTGGTTCAACTTAAAAGTTCAGGTCTCCCATCAGGTTTCTTCCTCTCATACTCTTAGAGCCTTTCCTTAGGACTCTTCCTCATTTGGATGCTTCATTTTTCCAAAATTGATTTAGGTTTGTTTAGTTCAGATTTCATACACTACGACACCTAGACGCGAGTTTGCTTCTACATAAGCCCGGGCAAATGCCCCACAAATCCTAAGACTGAGGCAAAGCCTGCATGTGTGTGAGAGGGGTTTTAAAAGCGAAATGGGTATGAGCCTTATTCGAATCACCCACGTAGCATTAGTGCTACCGTTTGACTTTTCCAGCTGGAAGGTCATCACAGTCTGACATCAACTTCTCCTCGCAGGGATTCGCACGAGGCTCTCTTCAAATATGGGGCGGTTCCCACTGCCTCGCTTCATGACTAATGAATTCACTTCACCTTAGTTAAAGTGTTCTTTACTCCTGCCCGATCTTTGTCTGATCACGCATGCTCCAAGGAGTAGTTTGATATCGCGCCCGAGCGGCGTCATCTCCTCTCCATTCTGAGTACAGGTGTTCAGATCTTCGAGTCGAAGACCTGGCCTCATGTTGACGGCTTTGATCTTGCCGTAATAGTTCGACGCCTCATGGGATCCACCACTTATGGTGTTGGCCAGCTATAGGCTAGTAGTCTTACTCTCGAGGCTCGTCTACTTCACTAAATTGTCGGACAATGTATACTTCCCCACAATGGTCACTGGAATGAGGTGTCTTACCTCAATGCCTTCCTTCTGGATTCTATCCTAGTTGAGAGACCAGATGATCTTTGTCAATTGATGATTCAACATATGATCTCGAGCCATAGTGTGGTTGGTTGGGTTCTACCAAATGGACGTCTCTTCACCCGTCTTTTCACCTTTCATGGACTTGATCTCACTAATCAAATGGACCGACAGGAGACGAGCTACTACGACACATTCACCGCATCTAGTCTCTGTCGTATAGGGATTCCTACTCCAGAGGCACAACCTATGGCTCAGTAGGAAGAGGATGAGAGCAAGGGTATGGAGGCTAAAGTTGATTCTCCTAACCAGATGGAGGATGATCTTCACATCCCTCATCTTCAGACTGAGTATCCGCCATCTTACAGTGTGCCTCGCTTTGATTTGATTGCATATCCGTTAGAGCCACCACCCATGCCCTCATACACCCAACCGCCACATTATGAGCATTTTGAGCAGCCTTTAGCTTCTGAGCAGCCTCGCCACTATTTTCCATTCCCCGATCCTCATTATACTCCACTTCCTAAGCAAATTTCTCATGCATGAGCTGAAATAGTTTCATGCTCTATGCAAGGACATTCACGAGATGCGAGATGATCTTACTAGCCTATGCAGTACGGTTGAGAAGAGCTCTGATATCTATAGTGCGCAGATAAGATCTCTTCATCACCATCTGATGCAAGGTTGGGACTGTGATGGATGATCTAGAAGTTTAGGTAAGTCAAAATATGGCTCGGGGTAGTTTTCACAAAATAGTTATGGACTAATTTCGAGATTTTCTAAGTTAAGAAAGGTGAATTTAAGGTATATAAGAGGAAAGGGTATTTAGAAGGTTTTAGTAGTATGGAACAAGATTTGGAAAGTTTTAATAGAGGTTGAAAATTTGGTTATGGAAAGTTTAAATATAAGATGAGATGGCGAGGAGAGTGAGTTTCAGACAAGAGTGGTTACTTACCGGTTAATGAAACGATCCACACAAGATAGATGACGGAGGAAGGCGCCCAATCAACTATGGACTCGTTGATTGGATAAGCCAAACAAAGACTTCGCCACCAAGGAATCCACTCAGGTATGAGAAGCACAACTGCCCTCCCAAGGAATCCACCCAAGAGATAAGTGAGCGAGAGAACTCAAAAAAGAGAAATCAAAATATTATTTAAACCCTGAATCGATTTTTAAAAGAATTACATTATGGGGGCAGAGTATATAGTCCCATACTTTCTAAATCAAATAAAGCAACTTTCTACTTTAACTAGGAAAAGAAACTTCTAAATTTACACAGCAATCCTTAAAAGCAAACTTTCTAAAATAACAAAGAAATTTTCAAAATAAATAAAGCAAATCTTCCTAAAGGGATAAAACAAATCTTCAGCAAATCTCATAGCAAATCTTTCTAAATCACATATGCTCCACATCGTGGGTTTTGTCCAAGTCCGACCATCGCTACTTCTTCCAAGGCCTCAAATGAGGTCCAAAAAAAGGAGTTTTCACATGTATTCAATGCGTCTTGACCTCTCCAATCCAATTCTTCAATAATTAGGGCTGAATTCCAATGTTTGGTGTGTTTATAGAAGCTCTTGCATCACCATCACTCTAAGGTGATGACCACACTCGATCTCCAATTCATGTCTATAGAGACCCGCTGAGATGATCTTGAGATTCGTCCACGACACGACATGCAGGCACTTTCCATTAGCCTAGATCGTCATGACGAGCGATTCTCTCGATTTATGGCGTCTCATGCATGTGATCATTGCGAGATGATGACTTTGTCAATACGCGCGTAATATCCAACTGGGCCGAACATGCGCCAGAATTTAAAATTTTTATCCCTTAACCCACCAAGGATCATACGCGCTTTTCAATAAACCAAGGAAGGGTAAACAAAACTTACCTCAGATCGATTCGCCAAGCCTTCAAAGTCTCCGCCTTGGTTTATCTTGACCTTCAAAGGTGCCATTTTCTGAAAAAGCGACCACCACCCTACAAAGTATCCACACACGAACAAGATTTAAACATCTTGTTGAACGCTACCGCGCTCGTCTCCTTCAAATAAATTGCAGATTCTCCCCTGCTTTCTGCTGTTCTTAGAGTAAAAGACGACCACAAAAAAAAAAATATCTATATAAGTCTCCTGGTTTTAGTCAGTATGAATTTTATATTATTATATATTTAAAATCTTTTAAATAATAATACTTAAATTCAAATCTTATCGCATAAGGAAACGAATTTATATTATATATTTAAAATTCCGTAGAAGGAAACGAATTTATTTATATTAATATATATTTAAAACTATTTTAAATAATAACAATTTAAATTCAAATCTTTATCAGATAAGGAAACAAATTTATTTATATTAATATATATTTAAAACTCTTTTAAATAATAACAATTTAAATTCAAATCCCATCGATAAGGAAACAAATTTATATTATTATATATTTAAAATCTTTAAATATTAACAATTTAAATTCAAATCCTTATCGATAAGGAATGAATTTATTTATATTAATATCTATTTAAAACTCCTTTAAAAACTCATGCATTATTTCCTTATCCAATAAGAAAATATAACAAATTAATTATTAGTTATAATTTAAATCACGAATTTAAACTTTCAATTAAACTAATTTAAATAACAATCATCATATTTGTAATTTAAAATAATCTCATCATTTTAAATTACTACAGAGCCAAAACCATAATCAAGTATTATTCGTTTCACAAGACTTATAGGTTCAATTAACATGCGTAGGCCTAAATCACATTTTGATCCTACAAGTCATAAGTGGCCTCTAGTAAGACATTATGACTACCTGCTAAATGAGCCATGATCCTCGAGACAACCTTTAATATAGCTAATGACATAACTTCTTTTATCTCATGATATCTTGATAGAATATAAGGTACGGGCAAACAACCTTATATCAGTTTCATCTTCAATACTCGAAACCCAATTAGATTGACTAAACAAATGACATCATCTCCATCAATTCATTCGAGCACTACCATGCATTTCTCGCCTCATAATTGTCGAGGGACCCAGAGATATCTCTCTTATAACAAGAGGGACAAATTCCATCTTAATCGCTCATATCTCACCAGTGCAATTTTATCAGGTTCAAGTATAACCTTATAATACCCGATTAAAGACAACGTCATTTATATCAAAACACAATATTCCTTATGTCGAACGAAGCGATCTCGTGTCAAAGGATTTAATGACACAACTATTAGAGATTAACTTATGACTTCACATCCATGTATTAACTTCACATCGGTCTCGTCCAATATTTGTTCTCAAATAACAGATATAAATTTGATTTGAATCTCATACAAATATTCAATATCTGCGCCTGCGCTCGCCTCACGCGGGCTGCTCTGTTGTTTCTTTGGTCTGACTAGGCTTCGTGGTCTTTGCTTGGTGGCTCAGGTTAGCCCGGGTCGTTGCCTCGCTCCTATATTTATAGGGAGGTGTCAGTCCGTTTTTTCTTTGTTGCCAGGCCTCAGCCTCCGCTCTATGTATTCTTCGTCAAAAGGCCCATTCGGGTAATAAATTCTTAATTATCCAAAATAATAATAATACAATAGTTCATCCCATGAATAATCAAACTTTATACTAATCTTAATTCATTGTTATTCCCATAACAATAACCGATTAGGGACATTTAGAATAATTAATAACATTATTCAAGGACATTATATATAATAAACATGCAAATCATCATAATAATAAATTCTCATAAATAGTTAAAATATCATGTCCATACAGCTCCAGAGAACTATTACTAATAATCTCCCACTAAGGCTTAGGCCCATTCATCAATGTATCTAATACCTATGAACCTAGCATGACGATCATGCTTTGTCAAGGGTAGAGGCTTAGTCAATGGATTCGAAGAACATTATCATCCGTTGAACTCATATCTTAACGTCACCTCTCTCAATGATTTCTCGAATGAGATGATAACGCCTAAGAATGTGTTCTGACCGATGTGATCTAGGTTCCTTCAGGCAATAACACCATTATTACCAATAAACATCAATAGGATTTGTTATGCTAGAACCACCGCAAGGTCATGAATGAACTTCGATCCAAACTCCGCTCTCGCCGTGATCGTGATGTCGCAATGTATTCAAATTTCATTGTAAATCAAGAATAAAGGTTTTGCTTTGAACTTTTCATTTAACCCATTCACCATTTTAAATAAAACACATATCCCGATCGCGATCGAATTACTTTATCGATTGGAAGCTTGCATCCGTGTAACCATTTACAACCAGATCATCTTCCAATCCGCCATACACCAAGAACATAGCTTTAGACCTTCTCAGATACTTAAGAATGTTCGACAATGTCCAAGGACTTCACCGATCCCACTGGTATCACTGCTATGCTTAAAGCATAAGATACATCCGGTCTAGTGCACAACATGGCATACATGATAGATCCTATTACCGAGGCATATAATCTTACTCTCATCCTCTCTCGTCATCTTGCAAAGGACACCGAGATTACAAGAGTAATACCATGAGACACGGCAGCATCCTCTCTTGAATCTTGTGAGATAATGAATCAAAGCTCAAGACTTTGTCTATGGGAAGCACTTTGACTTGTAATTGTCTCACCTCTCTTAGATCTATCTCTATGATCTTTATCCCTAGGATATGTGCAAATACAAGTCTTCATTGAGAAACACTTCCCTAACCATGACTTGACATTCGCAAAGTAGGATTATTCCCAATGAGTAAAATGTCATCAACATATAAGACCAAAAATACAATTGCGCTCCCACTAATTTTCTTATAAACACAAGGCTCATCTTCATTTTCGACAAATCCAAACCCTTTGATTGATTCATCAAAACGAAGATTCCAACTCCGAGAGGCCTACTTCAAACCATAAATGGATTCGGGGTTTCGTGATACTTTAATGTAATCTTAGGTTGTATTAAAACCCTGTGCTGTGTCATGTAATATCCTCAAGTAAGTTTCATTAAGAAACACAGTTTTAACATCCATTTGCCAAATCTCATAATCATGATATGTAGCAATGGCAATAAGAATTCTGATAGACTTAAGCATAGCTACAGGTGAAAAAGTTTCATCATAGTCTATACCATGAGTTTGTTTGAAACCTTTTGAAACTAGCCTTGCTTTGTAAGTATGCACTTTGCCACCCATGTCAGTTTTCTTTTTAAAAACCCATTTTCACCCAATGGTCTTTGTACCTTTAGGTGGGTCAATCAAGGTCCATACCTGATTATCATACATGGATTGAATTTGCACTTCACGGCCTCTAACCATTTCGTGAGTCTGATCCAACATAGCCTCTTGATAGGTAGTGGGTTCATTTGATTCACTAACAATACATCATGGTTATCACAAGAAATCCATATCTTCGACCTCATGACGTATCCTATCAGATCTACGTAAATTTTGTGCGTTATAGGGAGTGTGTGTCAACAATAGTTTGTCGATCATGAGTATCCACAAAGCCTAATGTTATCTCAGGTTTCGAACTTCTTCGAAGTTGTACCTTACTCCCACCGGGGTCCTTTAGAAATAAATTCCCTTTCTAGAAAGACACCATTCCGAGCAACAAACACTTTGTTCTCTATTGATCAGAAGTAAGATCCCTTAGCCCTTAGGATACCCTACAAAAGATTATTTATCGACTTGGCTCAAAATTTTATTTGAAACTTAATGTTTTACATAAGCTTCCCACAACCCCAAATCTTAAGAAAGACAACCGGCCTTTTACCAAATCTACACATCTCATATGGTGTCTTTCAACCGCTGATGAAACTCGATTTAGTGTGAACGCAGCTGTTTCAAGCGCATAACCCCAAAAGGTAAATGGAAGATCTGTTGGATTCATCATAGATCGAACCATATCTAATAAAGTTCGATTCCTCCTCTCAGACACACCATTCCATTGTGGTGTTCCAGGGGAGTTAATCAGGAAATGATTCCAACAGTTCTAAGATGGTCATCAAACTCTGCTCAAATATTCGCCACCGATCGCATCGGCGCCTCGGGATTGTCTTGCTGGCTGGTTTTGGTGTACTCATTTTGAAAAGATTTCAACATTTCAAATGATTCGTGATTTATGTCTCATCAAGTGCATTACAACCATATCCGGTCATTAGTAAACGTAATGAAGTACTTGTAACCCCTCTAAGATCCGAACTTAACGGTCCACATACATCCGTATGTATGAGATCCACACCCATCGGGCCCTAATCGTGTCCAAGAAAGGGATCCTTTGTCATCTTACCCAATAGACAAGACCACATGTATCATATGATTCAAAATCAAATGAATTCAAGTCCAACTTGACGGAGTTTCGAGACGCTAGCTTCTCATTTATATGGCCAAGGCATAACAAGTCAAAGATAGGTTGAATTTAAATCATCGACTTAAATTTCTTAGTAGTTATGTTATAGACATGAGAATTGTTGATTTTGAAGGTTCATAAACATAAAGACCATCCTCAGAATAGGCATTTTCATAGAACATGTCTTTATGAAAAATTGAGCAATTATTATTCTTAATAATAAAAGAAAAACCATCATTATCCAAACAAGAAACTGAAATAATATTCCTACAGATTGTAGGAACATAATAGCAATTGTCCAAAACTAACAAAGCCCACTAGGCAAAGTAAGTTCATATCTCCTACACCCAAAGCAAGAACTTTGCTCCATTGCCTACTTCATAGATCAACTCGATTCTTCAATTGCCTAAATTTTCAGCCCCCGCACATTCAGACAAAATGTGAGATCCACATCCAAAGAGATCTAATACCCGTGAACTAGAAGGAAAAAAATTAACTCGTATAACATAAATACCAAGAACTAGTCTCACCCGCTTCTTCTTCTTCTTTAGATCCTCTAAATACAACTTGCGCTTTCTTCCAACACCATGTTCATTGCAAAAGAAACAAACACCATCCTTTCGGGGCTTTAGCCTCGGGCTCAGTCTGGGCCGAAACATTGACTTTCCTTTCGCTCTCGCTCTTGCCCTTGCCCTGCCCTTGTTCTGAAGCCCTTTCCTTTAGAACCATCGTAACATGGCCAAAGCCTGATTTAATATCTGCTTTTTTAAGCATCATATGCAAATAAGAGAGATCATCCATTTCATTCATGTTATGGGCCATGACAACCGCCAGTAACTATCGTGAAGTGAATCGTGATCAAATCGCTACAACTCTCGCTCAATGGAACTAGTTTCATCAAGGTGCTCAATATACCTCTTCTATTTTTAGAACACGAGCACTAACTCAAGCACCTCATCATTTTGCAAGAATGCGTCTGGTAGTCTCATACCTTTCTTACTTTTGTTTCATGTTGAACATTTCAAGATTGAAGATTATCATAAGCTCCATATTTTCCAAATCCTTCTAAGTTCGTAACTCCACGGTAGCTAGCATCAAGCATGCAACATCAATAGCCACATGATGCTTCTCATAAGCATTCTTTCAAATCTAGGAACACTATCACCCTGTTCTTTGTGGAGAGGTTCATCCAGACATGCTTCCTTTCTTGTTGAGAACAATTTCAAATTAAACCAACAAGGAAGAATCCAAGAAGTTTATCCTTCAAGGACTCCATCGCAAAGGATACAGTAGAATTGTTGTTATTGGGTTGCCATCTACAATGAATGCAAAGTTCGATAAGTATTTTGATTATGAAAGATTCTCACTTCAAATTAACAACCCCAAGAATAATCATATTAATCTAGTGAGCTAAGATCCATATTTTACTCAACTATAAGTCACTGCATGACACTTAAAATTAAGTTATTTGTGTAGTAACTCTACCAATTACATCTCATGCAACTCTTAGATATTTATGGGATTTTGACACTATATGTTCCGCATGTTTAAATCTCATCTAATGCCATTAGGCCCAAAACCCATGGATAACTCAATAAAGCAAACCATTTTTAAACATATGGGTAGCACCATTACTCATCTGTTCTCACTAATGTAACCTAATGTACTTCTTACTTCTACTTTGGTAGAACCCATTAAGGTGATAAAAGGTTTGACAAGTGTTTAAATATGGATGTGGCATGTTAACTTTAAATTTTATGTGAGGATCTTGATTGGATTTTAATTTTTAATTAATAGATCTCATCATACATCTAAGATCACATACTCATGTAACATCATACATAGCATCTCACACATGCATAATAAATCGTGTCACAAGATGGTTTGACCTAGATTGATCTCCATAAGCCAATATGAAGATCAACAACATTCCTAGGTGTACAAGGCCCATGATGTCGATTTGACCACCTCAATCACAAGATAGACACCTAGCTCCTCCATCATCACGGTTGATCAAGATGATTTCAAATGGCTTGCATTGTCTCTTGTTTTATTACAACAATTAAATAAATACTACTAATAGTAAAATAAAATTACAATAGTAACAAAACCAAGATGCAGTCGATTAATAATTACAACCCTTGTAAAAACAAATAATAATAACCTGCCAAACACACACTAAAAGGGGCCATATTGTGCACTACGTGAAGCTAAACACAACATTTAAAATATATCATATTATCATATAGCATAAACAATTTGCATTAAAATAAAATAAATTATAATAGCGTGTTTAAACCACTAGTTCATATGCGCTACTGAGCCGTTACGTGGTTCCGCTAGCCGGCAATGCGGGACGGGGTCCGATACGAACCCCGTCAACTCGTGAGGAGACCCGTGATCGAATTAGCTCTAAGAACCGCCCCTAGTATTCGGCTTCGATGGATGACTCACCCGCTGTTTATATGGAAGCAAGAACCTTGGTATATGTGGAGGACGCCACACCGGTGATGGTGATCCGATTGATAAGTCTCTGATGAACGCCACTGAATAACCGATGTTCAAGGAGTTCTTCAAAGAACCAAAGAGAAATTGAACTCTAAATTTTATTAATGCTTAAAACTTAAGAACACAGATAACAAGCCTTTAAATAGGCCAAAACAATGTGAAGAATAGAAACTAAACATTCGGCCATAAGGAAAGTAAATATTCGCCAAAACAAAAAAAGGAAACTAGATAACTTTTAGTGACAAGACTTTGGTGATAACAAATCAAGAAGAATCGTGAACAACCGCCTCCAAAATAGCAAGAAATCAGAACAAATCATCTCTCCAAAATAGCAAGAATCAGAACAAACTACTCCAAAATAGCAAAGAAATCACCAAATCCGAAGCAAATCTTTTCTAAAGAAATAGAAACTCCTATTTTCCTAGCAAACACACTTTCTAAATTAAATAAAGTAACTTCTACTTTGACTCGAGAATAAATCTTTCTAAAATAAAACAACTCAAATCAAAATAGTAATAAAAACTCAAAACACTTGGAAACATAAATATATTCGACGCCTCCAAGGTTCACACTCTCCTAATCGAATTTTCCATAATTAAGATTGAATTTAATGAATCTTCTAGAAACTCTGCACTCTGATCCTCGTGCTTTGATTCTCATCATTCCCTTTCTCGAAAAGATTCGGCCCCTAATCTTAACCATAATGTCAGGATGGCATGACAATAAATACAAATCCTCCGCGTCCATCCTTTACGGGAACTAAAATCACCGGAACGGCGCACACTCAAGCTCTCCCCGACATATCCCTTTTCCATCAATTCACCAACTTGCTTTCGAGTTCCTTTTGTCTCCTGATTACCCCTATAAGCTGGTCGATTCGTAATGGTGGCACTGTGCACAAAATCAATTTGATGTCTGATCCCTGGATAGAGGTAAACTCTTTCGGAATTTCCTCCAAAGACATCTTCAAACTTTGTTTCGACATGGCAACTAGTATGAAAATTCTCTCCCACAGATCTCGCCCTTTTCTCGCTTGCACACTTAAAGCCCTCTCGCAACCAACAATTCTTCGCCAAAGATATTCTCATAATCGACATCCTCCAAGGATGGCCTAGAATCACAATTTGATTCATGGTCTTTATTTCCTCATTCCGCCACCTCGTTTCGTTTCATTTCATTTGGGCTTGCTGGTGGCTTATCTTCCGTCCTCCATTGATTCGACTTCCAAGTGATGAAATTGAATAGGTTCTAACGTGTGTTGGTATTGTCCCTCCTATTGACTTGATTCCTCGATCTTGATAGCTATATGCACCATATCCTCCAACTCTACGTAATGTTGCAACTCCATCACATTTTGAATCTGCCTGTTTAAACCTGCCAAACCTTGCCATAGCCTCTCGATCTTCTTCAATATTTGCTCTAGTCAATGCAACCTTCATCTCCTTATAATACTCCTTTACACTACGATTGCCTTGCCTCAGGTTTTGCAACTTGTTGTACAACTCCTGGTAGTAGTAAGTTGAAACAAATCTCTTTCGCATCACCCTCTTCATCTCTTTCCATGTTTCCACTGCTGGCTCCCTATTCCGTCTCATATTAAAAACTAATTGGTCCCACCACACTGTTGCATAGTCCGAGAACCCTATGGCGTTAGTAAGTTTCCACCTTCTTATTTTCTGAATAATTAGACAATCAAAAAAACCAATCCTACCTTCCTCTCCCACTCAAGATATGCTCAATATTCTTTCCTTGGAAAGATGGAATCTTCATCTTAATGTTTCCCAAACTATCTTCCGATCCCTATCTTCTATGTCTCCCATACCTCCTCGTTACTAACACCCGAATCATACCATTCTCGTCTTTCAAAGTCTCCTCCATCATACTCTTCTTCGTCTACCCGCGCCCTTCTCGGGCAAAACCCTTTCTACGCCCCCGTGGGAGGGTTTCGTGGGTGCTCAAAGCTTTGCTCCACCCTCTCATGGAATTGTTCCACCAGCCCTAAACATCTCCTCCTCGCATTCCCCGGCTAGTTAAGGCCTGCATAATGAACTTCATGTCAACGCCTCCCGCCACACCTTCAGATGCGTCATTGCCCCGACATAGTGCCGCAAAACAAGGCTAGGAAAAAAAAGTAGACTCACAAATCACTCGCCACTAGTTTTCACCGAAGAATGATTCACTCAGCTTCGCTCGTTTTCAATACTTGGCTTTTTTCTCACTCTAATAACTGACCACTCTCGCATTTTTCCACCTCGTAATTTCTTATACTCTTTTCGAACTAATCAAACAAATCGATTTTTCCGCAAAATTCACAGAAAACTATCAAAGAAGAAAAGGACAGGTCAGGCATTGTTCAAGATCCAAGCTTTACTTATTTATTTTTTTTATACTATGGCGGGATCGATTTAAAGAAAACTAGAATGATGATAAACTTATAGATTTTTTTTTTTCTGTTTTTTTTTTTTTTTTTTTTGTGTTCTCGAGACACGAATGAATAAAAAAAAAGAAACAATAAAAAATTATATCCGATCAAGAATGAAGAAAATCGGATTTCGATGGAGAGATAATAGATTATGAATGAAATCGGGATTGAACTAATTTAGAAGGCAATGGATTTAAAGTGGTGACTAAGATGGCTCGACAAAGAAATAAATAATATTAATAAAGATAGGCAAACCGGATAATAGAACCAGTTGCTCTAATACCAAATGATACGAACCCCGCCAACTTGCGAGGAGACCCGTGATCAATTAGCTCAAGAACCGCCCTAGTATTCTACTGATGGATGACCGCTGACCCGCTGCTTATGGAAGCAAGAACTCTCGTATATGTGGAGGACGCCTACACCGGTGATGGAGATCCGATTGATAAGTCTTGATGAACGCCACGGAATAACCGATAAGTTCAAGGAGTTCTTCAAAGAACCAAAGAGAAATTGAAACTCTCAATTTTATTAATGCTAAAACTGAAGAATATTAGTGGATAACAAGCCTTTAACAGGGCCAAAACAATGTGAAGAATAAAACTAAATATTCGCCATATGAAAGTAAATATTTGGCCAAACAAAAAAGGAAACTAGATAACTTTTAGGACAAGACTTGGTGATGACCAAATCAAAGAAGAACAAAGAACAAATCACTCTCCAAATAAGCAGCAAATCGTGAACAAACTATCTCTCCAAAATAGCAAAGAATCAGAACAAATCAGCCCCAAAATAGCAAAGAATCAACACCAAACTGGCTAAATCTTTTTCTAAAAGAAATAGAAACTCCTATTCTTCCTAGCAAAACACACTTAAATTAAATAAAGTAACTTCTACTTTGACTGAGAATAAATCTTCTAAAATAAAACAACTCCAAATCAAAATAGTAATAAAACTCAAACACTTGAACATAAATATATCTCGTTCCAAGGTTCACAAACCTCCCGAATCCGAATTTTCCATAATTAAGATTGAATTTAAATGAATCTTCTATAAACTCTTGCATCACTATCCTTTCAGGCTTTGATTCTCATCGGTCGAGGGCCACCGTGTGGCCTGGGGCGCGCCCGAAAATTTTTTTTTTTCTTTTTCAAAACAATAGAGTTTCGTTTAAAAATTAAATTTTATTGATCTCATCAATAAATTTTTAATGTCGAAAGCCATCAAAATACATTAAACAAAGATATTATGTAATCTCATTACACATGTGGCTTATTTTCGCATCAACCATAATATCAACATATATTCAAAACGAAATCATGCCGTGTAATCATATACATCACATACGATACATCAAACATGGTATTACTTCGATTTTATGAAAACACAAGTGGCTCCGATACCACCGTTGGGTTACTTTAATATCCAATCCGTTGGAACATAAATGCAATGGAAATTAAAATTTTATCCCTTAACCCACCAAGGATCACGTGTTTCATAAAAAACAAGGAAAGGTAAACTAAACTTACCTCAGATCGATTCGCCAAGCCTTCAAAGTCTCGCGGGGCTTCGTTTATTCTGATCTTCAAAGGTGTCAGCCTCAAGCCACCACCCTACAAGCATCCACACACCCAACAAACAATGAACCAGATCTTGTCAATGCTAGTTTAGGTTCGTCTTCTCAAAACGAAATTAAGGTCTCTCGTTCTTTGGTTGTTCTAGAGTAAAAGACTAATGCCACAAAAAAAAAAAAAAATTATCTATATAAGTCTCCTGTGGTTTTTAGTCAAAAGGGAATTTGATATTATTATATATTTAAAACTCTTTAAATAATAACAATTTAGTTTTAAATCCTTATCGTATATGAAACGAATTTATATTATTATATATTTAAAATTCTTTTTTAAATAATAACAATTTAAATTCAAATCCTTATCGAGGAAGGAACGAATTTATTTATATTAATATATATTTAAAACTCTTTTAAATAATAACTATTTAAATTCAACCTATGTATAAGGAACCAATTTATTTATATTAATATATATTTAAACTCTTTTAAATAATAACAATTTAAATTCAAACTTTATCGATAAGGAAACAAATTTATATTATTATATATTTAAAACTCTTTAAATAATAACAATTTAAATTCAAATCCTATCGATAAGGAAACGAATTTATTTATATTAATATCTATTTAAATTCCTTTTAAAAACCTTTTGGCGTATTATTTCCTTATCTAATAAGAAAATATAACAAATTAATTATTTGTTATAATTTAAACTCGAATTTAAACTTTCTCAATTAAATTCGAATTTAAATAACAACTATCAAAAAGTTATTTGTAATTTAAAATAATCTCTACTCATTTTAAATTACTACAGAGAGTGAAAAACCATAACTAAGTATTATTCGTCTTAATGTGCGACCCTATAGGTTCAATTAACATTACAATAGGCCTAAATCACATTTGATCCTACAAGTCATAAAAATTCTAGCAAGACATTAAGTGACTACCCAAGTTAAATGAAAAGTTCATGATCCGAGACAACCTTAATATAGCTAATGACATAATCCTTTTGGTCTCATGATATCTTTGATAGAATATAAGGCATGCGGGGCAAAGTCAACCTATATCGTTTCATCTTGATTACCTTGAAACCAATTAGATTGACTAAACAAATGACATTATCTCCATCACCCATTTGAGCACGGCCATGCATTTCGCCTCGATTGTCTAGGGACCCAGTAGATATCTCTTATAATAAGAGGGACAAATTCCATCTTAATCGCTTCATTCACTACATAATTCTTATTATGTTCAAGTATAACCTTTATAGTCATCCGATTAAAGACAACGTTTGGATTATATCAAAAACACAATATTCCTTATGTTGAGAACTATAGCATCTCGTGTCAAAAAAAGGATTTAATGACACAATTATTAGAGATTAACTTATGACTTGATCCATGTATTAATCTCAATATAGGGTCCGTTCAATATTTGTTCTCAAATAAATAGATATAAATTTGATTTGTATCTCATAATAATATTCATCCCATGAATATCAATCAAACTTATATCATCTAATTCACTGTTATTCCCATAAATAATAACCGATTAGGATATTTAGGAATAATTAATAATATTATTCATGACATTATATATAATTAAAACATTTGAAATCATCATATAATAATAAATTCTCATAAATAGTCAAAATATCATGTCCATACAATAGGCCTAGAGCACTATTACTAACAGACTTATCTCTAATCATTGTTCCCTCCTTCGACACCTTAGACTATCATTTTTTTCTATTTTTGGGTGCACCCTCTTTTGTTCCTTTTTGTTGTTGCCAAAGATATTCACAGCAATGTGTGCCACTTTGCCATCTTTTGGATGGTCAAATCTTGCACTCTTTGGTTATGATATATACATGCTTATGATTTCATCATGAGCTCTATGCTTAATCATAATTCACAATTGCATGTTTCTTATTGACTTATTGATGGGTTATTGGTTTGAGGGAGAGCATCGCTCCTCTTAAATAACCTAGGTTTGTCATTATAAAAAATGGGGAGATTGTTGACCCAAGGGTACCTCTAATTAAGGTTTTGATGATGACAAACCAAAGTAATTTTGCTACTAACGATTTACTGGTGACGCGACGATGGCGTGTTTATGAACTAGTCGATCACATCATTCATCCAAGATTTGAATCAAGATCAAGAAGTGAAACCCGAGATTCCAAGTTCAAGCATACCATGAAGACTTTATAAACTTCAGGATCTACGTAAGATGAATGCATTGTTGCACTTTAGGATATATAATCATATACATGCATATTTGTTCATAACTCGATGTTTTGTGTCAAAACTACATATCCTTTGAAAAACAAAAGTTCAAACATAAACCTCGTGGCTTTAAACCAAATAAGTGCTTCAATGAAATACCCAAAGGTTTAAAAGTGTTTTGAATAAAAAAACACATAAATTTGAGCATTCAGAGGGTCAATTGGTTGAGGTTTACCTCAACCAGTCAACCAGTTGGGGTTGACTGGTTGAAAAGGTAGACTAATTAGGGGTTGACCGGTTGAAAATGTCGATTGGTTGGATGTAGTAACTCATCCAGAGACTAAGAAGAGGAAACATTCTATCAATTGGGGTTGATCGGTTGGTAACCAGATGTGGTGTGTGACTCAACCGATTGGATACAGTAACTCATCCAAAGTCCATAAGATGAAACGATTGTCCGGTTGGACAAACATTCAAATTGCAGCGAATATAAAACAGTGAACTGAAGAGCACCGACCGGTTGTGTGAAACGGTTGACCGATTGTGTGAAATAGTCGATGGGTTCATTTAATGGTTGAATTGCAACGACCATAAAATGGTAACATACGGTGCACAACGACTAGTTTTTAAAGCAAACGGTCGACCGATTGGTCGATCGATTGGCAGCTTAATTGTTACCAAGTTCCCACTCTATAAATAAAGTGTTATAGATTACTTAACATACATGAGAATTATTGTATTTATTCTCTCAATCATCATTTCTCTTGATAATCAATTCTAAAATTGCGATTCTTAGTGCATTCATTTCACTTGCATTTTCTAAAGTGCAATTTTATATTCATCAAAAGCTTGAGTTTTATTTTATCCATCTTTGGTGAGCTAAAGAGAATTGCCTTGTTATCGCTTATATATATTTATGTATAAATCCGATTTTTCATTCTCTATCATTATCTCCTTATTTTTTTTGGATAGCAGTAATTTATTTTTAAAGCAAGAAAGTTTCAACAACAACCTCAATGACAATACAAGAAGCTCAAAGCGCCCCGTAGAACCCGAAAAACGGACAAAGATCTCCCCTAAAATCTGCAGCAGACGCTGAAACAAAACCTTCCCCCCAGAGGGAGGGGAAGGCAACAACCACACCATAAAAAACCACCAACATCAAACCAGACCCCACACTCAAGGCCAACAGGTAAACCTACCAAGGAAACCCGAACCCGGGCAAAGGAGAGACAAAAACCAAACCCTGCCCACAACCCGGGCAAAGGCAACCCAAAAATAACAAAAAAGCCCACAACCTGGGCACCGGCACCAACCAACCAAGGGAACAACCCAAGGGAACCATACAACCCACAACCCGGGCACAAGCAACCATACATTGAAAGAGGCAATCACCACGACAAGGATTGAGCACAGGGAACACAGCAACAGCCTGGTTGTCACTCTCGGAAGAGAACAAAACCAGACCACCCTTTGAGAGGGAATCCTCAAGCCAAACCCAACAGCAATCCATGCCACCGCCGGCATAGCATCTTCCGGCGCCCAAACCTGACCATCAGCTCAGTCAATCTCGCCAAGGACAGGAGGGCAATGGCGATCCCTCCCTGAACCCCTCGATCACATAATCCTTCCCGGCGGGAAGGCCCAATACCGGTGGCATATCACCAAACCGGCCCCCATAACAACCCCCGGCAGTCCCAGGCAACCAAACCCCCCAAGGGAGCAACCCAGGGAAACCCCACACCAGCGGCCCCAACAGCAGATCACCTCACCGTCGGCAAAACACCTTTCCGGCTCCCAAAGAAATGACTAACAAAACACTCCACACCAGAAATCGACCCGAGCGGCCAGCCAACCAACACGTCCAAATCCCGACCATGGATAAAAACCATCCTTCCCGGTCGGAAGGCCTCAAACCGTCGGTATCACCACATTGGCGCGCTAACACAAACCCTTCGATCCCCTCTTCGAACAGGATCTGGAACTTGCAGAAGAAATTGTAAAGTCGGTGAAAGCCCATCTCGCACAGTCCGGAATAGGAACTAAACTTGTAGGAGGAAATTATAAAAACGGTAAAAGCCCAGATCTGAACCGTATCTGGACTAGGTCGCTCGTATTCCGGTCTACGGCCATTCCCCAATCCGTACCTGAACTAGGTTGCAAGTACTGCTGACCTTGGCCGAACCCAGATCCGTATTCCGGAGCAAGGCTGCTCATATACGCGGCTTCCGACCGTACCCAGAACCTTATTCCGAACTGCTGTCTGCAACCCAGGCTGTCGTCCATACCCAGATTCGTACTCAACCTACTCCCCACCAAAACACGAAGGTTTCAGCTAATACCCATACTCGCTATCACCACTTCCTCCGAACCCTCCTTGGCCAGGCGGTGGCTAGGTGGTTTCGGCTGATACCCGTTAGAAGTGTGATTTCTGGCCAGATCCGGGATGTTGGTGGAAACTTGATGGAAAGGGTAGACGGTGAAACCTAGTATCGTTGTAGTCATCAGAAAGGCGTTCCAAAAGCTGAGATCCGAGACCGTGGCCGGTACCGTCGCCGACGAAAGAAACATGTTCCCTGTACAGGAACGAAAAATCACTGAAGAGAGGGCATCAGTATCGGGTCCTTTCGTAGTAAGAGAGGGAGATTCTCTTCCATTATTTTTATTTTTCTTATCTCCCTGGTTTGGTCTTGAATTGTTGAAAATTTCTTATTTTGCAAAAAGTTTTTGAGAAAACCAATTCACACCCCCACCCTTCCTCTTGGTTAGATTGCTAAGTCATATTCAACTTTCAAGCTAGCTAACTGAACCTTACTCCACCAAATTTCAAAAAACATGTTTAACTTCAAGTAGCACACACTAATTAACAAAATCTTAACAAAAAGACATATCACAAACAATTTTACATAATCATAGTAGGAAATGATTGTTTGGTTATAAACTAATGCCTTAACATTTTGATGTGAACACACTATATATTATATAATCTAATTTGACAATATGGTGCTTTGCAAAGCACACTCAAATGCCCAATGTATAGCCAACACTGTAGAAACCATCATCCAATAAAGACCTACAAGATAGAAAGAAATGCATAGCTTAGTAAGACTTGATAAACCTTTGTGGAACTCAAATTTCCAGCTTTTCTCAATACATCATTGTTTTAAAAATTACTAATACAAACAATCAAGACCTACAAGATAAAAAGAAAGGCATAGCTTAGTAGAACTTGATAACCTTTTGTGGAACTCAAATTTCCAGCTTTTCTCTATGCATCATTGTTTTAACAATTAATAATACAAACAATTATTGAAATTAAAAATAAATACTCATGAATTACTTCTGGAACATATTTCGAAGGTAATATTATGCTTAGAGAATAATAATACAAGTTTCCCAAAATCTTAAGCCTATACTTTGACTTTTGGGCATGTAAATAACGACATTAGGTTAATCCAAACATGTTTTATTAGGGTTGCTTTCAAAAATTATCAAACAAATATGTAAGATTATTAAAAATAGTTGCATACCGGATCAATAAAATTCGATAAACCCCCTAAAGTCCAATGCTCCATGAATTTCATCACAAATATTCCACAATCATGTTTGACAAAGTGTTGTTAGATCATCATAATCAATATAACCAAATAAAAGTAAATAAAAGTGTAATTAAAATGCTTACCCATTCCTTTGGGAAGGGACATCAAGCATGATGAAACTAAATCTCTGTAAGTCCAAATCTCTTACTCCCATCTTATACCCTAGCAAACATAACATCACCTTACCCTTGAAGAAATTACAAAATACTGTAAAGGATTAGTGTTTGAATGATATTTGCACAAATGAATTATAAATAACATGATGTAGTAGTATGTATAAATTGTAAAACTCGAGAAAATTCGATTTTTCTGAGAGATAGTAAACAAAGAATTTCTAGAGAGTAACTGAATTTTTCAGATCTTGATGAGAAAGACTCACATCAAATCATCTCGCAAAATCTAAATACCACAATAATTTGGTTTAATTTTGAGACACTTAATTTCACATTTTTCGAAAGACTGAACATTTGTTTACACTTCAAGATTTACTGGCGCCTCACGTTGAGCCACATGTCAAGTAAGAGACCAAGTCAAACCCAAGCCCAAGTGGTAGCCACGTGTCACAAACTAAGAGGAGGAAAATCCAAAGTAGATGTATAAATGGATAAGGGTAATCCAAGGAGAACCAATAAGGTAATGACATGTGGCATGAGAGGACATCCCACTTAACCCATCTCTTGACTCCACCTGGACGGGGAGAGGGAAAAGGAGAAAAGAGAGAAAAGAACGAGAGAGCTTTATAGCCAGAAGCCTCACCTTTCAGATTTCCTCAAGGGACCCGACCGATCTAAGCCAGGTCGAAATAGTACGAGTTTTGACAAACTCAAAGAGTAGGGGTTTTTCTCCACTGTTTAGTCTCACAAGAGTCATCCAAATGGTCATGCTGGCCATGCCCGACCGCCAGACATTTCGCCTCCTGCATTGACTCAGACAAATTCGATCGTTTTCGATACCGGACATTGTTTTCTGGGGTAATCACGACACTTCCGTAATTCATTGATTTTGCCTGCGGTGCCGCTTGCGGTTATTGCTAAAGTGGAATAATATGATGGTTAAGCCAGGTAAATTATATGTTAGTATATGCATGCTGAGAGACATTATGAATTGGTATGGAAATGGCATATTGCATCATATGCAATAGGCACCCTTGTAACAATAGTGAATGCATGATATGATTTCCTCGTGCATTACCTCAATAATTATTTATCGGAGTATGCCCACTATAATATATCGAAGGGTTGTCCACAAAATTATTTATCGGAGTATGTCCACTATTTATATCTAAGGGTTGTCCACAAATAAAACAAATATCTTTGTTTTGGGAATGATTTTGAATAATTGGCACAAGCATGAGGGAGTCGGTGAAGACTTGATGCATGGGATTGGGCATGTAGACATTCAAGTAGGGATATACATGATTTACTTGAATGTTTGTTTGGTTCCCATTACATGAGCACTTAGGTGAGGAGTAACCCATGTAGGAGAATTCAACTACTGGGCATTGCTCACCCCATCGTGGGAATAACAATTTCAGGTACTGAAGGTGCACCTGGGGATGGAACGCATCCGAGGACCTAGTGGTGAAGAAAAGGCTAGATTAGGCCTCATTTTGTACTAAGTAAATTTATGGGTAGAAAACCCAGTTTTTGTACTGTGTAAAGAATAAGGAGTTGTAATTAAACTCTTTTTTTTTTGCATAATAAATACATTTTGGCAAGTTTTCCAGGTTCAAATGGCCTTATAGTAATAAGGCTAATTTTTGTTGGTTTTAAGTAGGTAGAACAAAAGGAAAAAGTGCAGATAAATGAAGCCGGGCTATCGTCTATTTCGCCAGTCGCGACATCATAATGGTGTCGCGACAAGAGGTGCGACCTACACACAGGAGTGCTCGCGCATACAATAGAGGACATGGGCGTGGGGCGTGGACAGAAGGGGTTGTCGCACGCACCTAAGGGTTCTCCGTCAGAACAAAGCTCTGCCCTCCTTATGTCATGTACAAGGGCTTTTGTCGCTGGCAGGTTTGTGTGAAATTGGGATTTTGCAGGTTGCGACATATTTTGGTGTCCCGACAAAGGGTGTTAAGGCCATGGGGAAGAAATTGTGTCGCGACATGATTCATGGGTGTCGCGACAATGACGCTTCAAGGTGAGACTGAGCCCCCGTCGACAGAGCGGCCGGTCTAGTGTCACACTAAGCTTTGTGTCGCGACAAGGTCATTTACAGTGGTGGTCGCAATCGAGTGCGCGCCTGGGGCTATGGATGACAGAGTGCCTAGGGCATGGCCCCAACACGCGCACAGACGATCGCCACAGCTGTGCGCAAGACTGCATACAACCATCATGATAAAGGTGACCGTGTTGTGCAATCGCTTTAGGTCACTGCTCACGGCAATCGCTTTAAAAAAGTACAAAAATGAACCCCGGGATTTGGGGTGTCACATAGATCACTTAAGGTTTGTATATATCATTCCATATCAAATTTTGTTATACCCCTATCATTTTTGTTTTCTTACGTCCACCCCACGAATCTAGTAATTTTATTCTGAAGTTACATAAATTGAACACAAAAAGGGTCCAATGGCTCTTGAAAAGCATTGGTAAAAAGACCTAAATCCAAACAACACATGAGTAATGAAATAATTCGCTTTAACTTGATCACATATCTATTGTGTGGTATATCTATTTATGATACCTTGATAAGTTGATCGTATGATATATATATTTCATACAAATGTTGATCAAATTAATTGATGATTGAATCCTTGACTAAATATTTAGGTCCACTTCTTATCACCGTTTCCTTCATAGTAAACAAGTAATTAGGTTAAAGGTGAGAATTAATAATAACCTAGTTATGTCACAACACTAACATAACATCATATGGCAAAAATATTGATGTTTTCTACTCACAACTATGTAAGGGGATATACAAAATTTGGTTCTATTGTTGTCCTCATATCTCAAAAATATGTATGCATCCATCACCTGGTTGGAAGATAAAATAAATAAAACTATTCAGACAGTTATGAATTAACTAATAAAATGTAAACTATGTGAAAAAAAAGTGTATATAAGAGATTATAAATAAGATTTACCTCTATTTTCATCCACCACGCTAAGCAACCAAAATTACAACGTGTAAGGTGTGTCTCATGGATTGAAACAAGTTCTCATTGACGAGGGGAAAATAATTTAAAATTATAATGACCTTCTTCCTTAAGATGCTTCAAGAGTTTCAATTGATCATACAATATTCTCGTTCCTTATCATTATTGAAAACTAATGCAATTGCTTCCTTTAAGGACATTGGTATAGTTTATGGACGAGTTTGTGGTTGTGGTATGAAGGGGGACTTTAGTGACTTTGTCATACTTCTAACTCTATGTGTGCATGCACTCCTATGAGATGGGGGTACAATCATAAGACATACAAAGATCTTATCTCAACATTAATAATACCGTAAAGTCAAGTGAATAATATTTAGTAAAAACATTGCAGATATAAGAATGTATTCACTTTTCAGCGGGAGAATTAAAAATGGTTAGACATTGCAAATTAGGAATGCTATGTGAAGGTCGACGCCAGAGTAATAAACATTGTCAGATGGAAAGAAGATGTACTATGGAAGGCAAAATGGACTGCATGGTTGTCAACCATATCAATGATGATGATGGAACTAGTTAAGCAAATCCAAAATGCATGTGTACCTACTCCCACTTTTGTGAATGTAATTCCTGCATCACCTCGCCTTAGTCATTTCCAATTTACTTATAGTCCTTCTGGAAGCCTCAATGTTGCCATAATTCTATGATTTTAGATAGTGCTATTATTAGTAACCAATCTAAATTTACTTTGAGATGACGTAGGTATGTAAAGTGAATATGTATTTGTATAATTAATGTTTTACATCACTATCTTCTTAGGCTAATTGAAGAGCTTACTTTAGAGATCAAATGCCTTTTAATGACCTCCTTATTGTTGAAAGTGAGAAAATATGTCAATTGAAAGTTATGAAAACAATGTTAATAATGATTATATTCAAATTATTTACCTCTCCAACCAATGAGTCATGTTTCAGAGTTCATCACAAGTCTTCTTAATAAGTCATCGGTCCATGCTCTTGATAGAGGACTATAAGCAGACTCAAGATCAGAGTTTTGACTTTAGCACATAAAACAATTTATATATAGAAGGAACCATATTGCTATATCCCAAATGGTTGGGAGGATATGGCTAATGATTAAAGTAAATTGGTTAAAAATACAACCAGAAAAGCAAGATCACTACATCTAAATGTGGGTGATGGTAAAAACTATGTATTCAATCAACTAGTTCATCCACAATGAACCTAACCCAATTGATGTGGGATTCCTAAAATCATCCCTATGGAGTATGCCAAAGATTTAATTCGTTAAACAAGTGATGTCGAGCTTAGTACTGAAGAGCCGCTATTGCAGTGCGAATGCCTCTTGAACTCTTCTACCAACCTAAAGGTCATGTAGTCTATCTTACACTCATGAATGCCTCAAAAGCATAGTCACTGAATTTGAAGTGACGTAGAATCCTACCATGCGTAGGGGGCACCCAGGCCAAGCCATTAACCATTGTCATGTGACTTCTAATTGATGGCTTGAAGAGAGTTGTAGTTTTCTAAGGCCAATGTCAAAATGCTGAATCAGCCATAAACAAAGATTATGTTGCACTTCTTTGCACTTAAAGATGTCCTCAAAATTTGATGACGCTGAACGGTTTGTTGTTTATCACACGTTTGGCCAAGGTAGACGAAAGAACGAGTTCAGTGGGAACATCCCATCAACAAAGGCCCCCACCTATATGAGAATAATCAAGATAGGGAAAATTAGACTTTTGATGAATGATTACATGAATTGAAATGTAGTTGATGGTAATAAACATGATGAAAAAAATGATGTAAGAATTGAAATATGTATTCATCGGAAAGTTATACGCATACTTCTTTCTGCTGATGCAACATTTTATAACAAAGGTATAAAAACCCGCTATCTTCCAAAGAATACTAATATTAAATCAAATGTGGTGAAACATAAGTGGAAGCAAAAAAGTGTAAAATCCAGAAAGAAGATAATTATACTAGTTGGAAAAGCATTTATCAAATAACAATAATAATACAAAACATGAGTTCAAATACATCAACAATAAAAAAATAATTTCATAATTCAAGCTTACAAAGACAATGTGGATAGATGTAAATGAAAAATGAGTTCCTGGCAGAAAATAGATTTGTAATCACTAAAATATCTAGAATTTTTATAATAATTTTATTACATATTTGGTATGAATTACAAATCGGGGTTTTTTTCTTTATGAAACTGATAAATTGTTAAATGTGAAATAGATTATACAATATATGATTAAATGTTACATGCTAAAATAAGAAATTGATTGAACTTAAAATAACCCAAGTGTAAATAACAAAATTTGGAATTAGTAAATGAGGACCTAAGGGTCAGAATAGAACAATAAATGTTAAAGAATAATAATAAATGAAAGTGAAATGGAATACCAAAAAGGAGAAAATGGAATGGAATTTGGGTGTGTTTTAAACATTATTCTACACTAAATAGAATAAGACCAAACGTGGTCTTAGGGAAGAGCAAGATTTCAGTATTTGTGCCAAAAAATGCTTGAGAGCATGGGAGAAAAGCTAGTTTAAGAAGGAAGAAGTGATTTGGTAGAGATCAACTCCATTTCTGGTTTCCACATCGTACATCTCAGCAAGGTAAGACAGTGCCACTGGCAGCAACCAAACCCTAGATTTCTTTAAATGATGTTTGGGTTAGAAACCCTAATCCATCCATGGCTTGTTTATGGCTGGTTTATAATATATTTTGAGACAGTATCGGGAGGATTCCCCATGATTTACTGGGATTAGAGATTTTGCTAAAACTGCAAAAGCAAACGAAATCAACATATCTGGGCCCTACACCCGCAATGTAGGGAACCCATGTCGCGGCATAGACCTACGCTAAGGCGTGGGACATCTCATGCAGGAGGTCGAGGTGCCAAAATGGCACTCGTACACCATGGCAAAGCCACGCACGAGCTACTATTCACAAAGGCAAACTTGGATTTTGTCCAAAGCTCAGTTTTAAATAACTGATAGCTATGACCTTGCATTAAATGATCAATGTAAATTAATCAGCAATAAACTAAATGAAAAACATCAGACTCACCACCCCATTAATTGTTATGCAGATAAAGGGTAGTTTAATAAAATGTATAAGAAAGCAGTATTTGATTCATTTTAATTGATTTGAGGTAATTATCAGAAATGTTTGTATATAGAAAATTATATGAGTATTGAAAATGAATTGTTTATACAAAATGTTATTAATGATTTGTATTTTTCTGTATAAAGATTTTAATGTCAATAATTGTTAACTGTTAACTGTGACATGGATAGATTTGTATATCAATAAGGGTCAAATTAGCAAGATTTTAAACAAACCAGAATGATGTGGGTCACCCCGATCGTATAGCCCAAATGGAAAGTACCTGGTGAGTGTTCAATGGTGATTTTAATAACCACAAGAATCAACAATAATTTAACTATGTTATAAAACAATGTTTTACACCTACTTCTATAAATATACAATCCAGGTTTGATTCCACATATCCTATATACTAAAAACATAGGTTAAATTCATTAAGGGTATAACTGGAATTAAGATTTTTATGATTGTTGACATATTGGTACGAAAATACGATTACAACTGAAATGAAAAGAGCATGGTGAAATGCATGATTTGGTTATAAATGATTTATTGCATATGAAAGTGTATGTTTGGAATGATTAATGAACCATAAATGATTGTATATGAAATAAGTATATGTATTGTATTGGCATTGTTCATCCAAAAAGATTTGAAAGTTTTTTTAAGTAAAATTTCATGATTTGACTTAAATCGAAAAATGTAAGAATGGAACAGAATCCACGCAAGGAAATGTTTAATGTATTGTTTTTAGTCAAGCTACAAAAATCACTGAACAGAACCTTAAAGGAAAGATCGAGGAGCTACTGAGTCATAAGGACGGCAGAGTATGCTCAACATATGCATTCACTCTCTATTTTTTTGAATGTTGATATTTTGTAAGTTAATCGGCACTAAACATCTATTTTGTAAATCATTTTGAAAATGCTTCGATACGCTTTATAAGAATCTATTTTTACAAATGTAACACGGGTTCACTCTAAAAAAGTCACATATCGGAAAGGGCTTATGAACTTAATTCGCATCTAAATAATACAAGTTTTTAACATCGCTTGACCAAGTCACTCAATAATAAGATAGAAACATAAATTGACTTTTTCAAGTGACAATAATTTTGGGTTGACTAAGACACCATTTCGTGAGAGGGGCTCTCGCTCGGGATAATGCAGCCCACAGGACAGTTGAATGTCAAAATCCACTTACTTGATAAAAAGCAGACCCCTAGAGTTCAAACGTACAAAGATTTTATCAATGTCCAATATCTCACTTTACCAAAACAATTCAGTTTCAGATAAACCTAGTTTTGCGCCAAATAGAACCTAGCCCTAAAACACCATTTTCAAATTAAACTGGCAAAACTCCAAGATCGACCCCAACCAGTCAAGTCAACTGCTGAAGCAATTCAGGCTGCCGGAGACGATTCTGCCACCACCCCTAACACGCACGGCTAGGAGGAAGATCATGTTGCGCCACTTGCTCACAAATTTCACGCTGTCATGTCGGACGCGTCGACACCGGGGCTCACTTAACGCCTGCCGGAGGCCGCCACTATGAGCCTGCTTATCTGCTTCACATTCAGTCTGATCCCATACTCTCCTCTCCCCATTTTTGGACCCTAAACTCATTCCCGTGTCCTTTCACAGATTCTCACCGCCAGAAATATACTACTGTTGTTTACTCACCTTCGATCGCTTCCAATCAACAGCATCTCAACCTTTTCGGATCAGGTATGGTACTTTCTGTTCCCCGGCCCTCTGGGCTTTCCGCTGATATGCCTGTAAATTCCTGGACGCCGCTTTCCATTCTGGGTCATCAGGTAATTACTGAAAAGGTTTTGACTGAAATTAGGCACCAAAATGGTCATCAGAAACTTCAAGATGGATTATGAAATCGATATTTTTATGATTTATCGTAGGCCTCACCTCAAAATAGCCTCCGTAAAAAGCCCCAATATCGGGTAATCGGGTTTGTAGGGCACACTATGATAATTGATCTCTGGGAGTTCAGACTTAGATAGTTTCATAGTTCTCAAAATCATTCTAAGACATTCGGGGCATCCTAATATCTTCGTTTGCTATCGAGCCTAAATGCTATTTTTATTATATTACGTGCACTCAATGAGCTGAGGACGATCCAGTGGAGTAGGACTGAGCATCCGTCAGAGTCCAGAGTGATCATATGTTTAAATGCTTTGTGGTATTATTATGATATAAATGGTGGTAAATTATTTTATATATATATTATTTTGATCTAATGGTTGCTACATAAATATAATTTATCTGTTGTTAAATGTAAGTTATCATCATGAATTTGTCAACATTTTAAATATTTGGAAATTTTATCGAGTTCATGACAAATTTGTGGCATAAAACATTTTGGTACATGGATTGAGGTTTCAAACCACTTGAAAATTTATATTGATTAAGAAATGGATTTTCGAGATTTGTGGAACAGATTATAATACAAGATTGGGAAAGGTATATGTGGAGTAAGGATACTGTTGTTGTTGTAAGTTTATGTACCAAGACGTAGGTCTGATTCAATATTTATATTATAGTAATCAGCTGGTTGATTGTTTGAGGTGTTGGTTTTATCCAACTAAGAGATACATTTCATTTGGCTGAGGTTTGAAGCCACCCGATTTAAGCATATTGTGGTTTGCCTTGTCGTGAGGTTGGTTTCTATCTAAATAAGCATATATTTCACACGTGAGGTCGGGTTTACCCGACGGTTTATTATTATTATTATTACCGCGAACACCCTTCAGATGTCAAATGGAGCGTCCCACTTATTTAATGATATGTTGCATGGTACATTATTGGTTTTCTAGTAAGTTATAACCATTTTAATATTTACGTTATTGTATTTTTCAAGGATTATTTTTGACAACATGATGTTACACATTTTATGTCTAATTTTATGTTGTGAATAAATCAAAGTTATAATTTTCTTTAAATAATAATTCTTGCTAAATTTCGGAAAGTATGAATTTTATACTTAAGGATCGGGGTATAATTGTTTTTGTGAAATGATTTTAAACTAACTTGCAAAGGAGTGACAGGCCTTGAGATATGGGAATTTTCAAAATAAAACATTATTTTCCTTATAAATTATGCTACTAACGAGATCATTATTCACGTTTATTGTTTTAAATCCTACTAGTCCACAGTAGCCTGTGAGAGACCTACCGTGCAGCCATGATCACTCTTCTACTGATACCATAAGATTCTTATCTATTTATCTCAGTTTTATCGAATTTATTTATTTTTCATTTGTATCCCTAAATTCCAAACACTCTTAGAATGCTCTTATCTAGTATTGAACCTATGAGTCTCATTATGTGTATTTCAGGGTTATGACCTACATTAAGATGTGCCTGCCAGTATTAAGTGAGTCAAGCAGGATCTTTATATATATAATTGAGGTATTATATTAATGCAATGTTTATTTTCTTCTAAAGTGTGGGGTCCAACTGACACCCCTAGGGATCAGACATCGGGACTTCACTAAAGTGAACACCCGTGAATCCTGAGTGGCATCCTGTCTGGGTCTGTCACTGTACGCAGCCTGTGTTTCTAAATTCCTCAATGCACATTGTTGTGCAACTCATCCAAGTAAAGGTTTTCAGATACCTTTCCTAACCTTATCCTTGAAATTTATTCTATTTCATTTCTATTCGAAACACCTTCTTCCCGATGGCTACGTAGGTAAAATTTAGGTTCCAAGAGGGCTTCTGGGAATTTAAGATGCACCTACTTATGAGGAGAATCTTGTTTGTACTGCCTCGATCACCGTGAGAGGAGTGGGTTTACTCGGTGTTACCGTGGATTAGGCTCATAGACTCGAGTAAAGGTTTGATGGTCTACTTATCCTATGGTGGTTTTATTCCCGCTGGGATGACACCCAGAAGATTTTTGACGAAGGTATATAGCGGTCTATAGAGTAGACAGTCAGATAGCCGGCTTTCGCTGTGTGTGCAAGGAAGTGGTGGGCGATGAGAGACCAGGGAAACGCCACTGGGGCACGCCAAGACGCTTTTCACACTCCAGTTTCGCACCCCTTCCCTGTACCTCGCCGATAAGAGGCTGGGAGTTTGAGACTTTTCACCGGGTGGTAGCATGACGCTTTCCCGAGTAATGAGCGTAGGTTCAAAGAGCTTACTTCATTTCGCCTTAATCTGGCCGGCGGATGGCAAGTCGCAGGAAGCAGGAGGCTCTCTGGATGATCGAGCCAGCCGATAGCTTCAGCCTCGTGCCTCCGAGATCATTCCACAGACGGGTCGATGAGACACGCCGTTTAGAGGAGGAGATTGCACTCGATATGCCGTATTGCCGCCACCATGTCCGATGGATTTGCCCCTGGCTCCCAATCGTGGATCATCTAAGAGGGGTTTCAGCTCCTCGGATCTTCTGGCACAGAGATCCAAATGGGGATGTGACGCGGGTGCCAAACAGAGTGCTCTAGAGGTGGACATACACTGTGGTTCTCGGATTTCAATCGTTGAGTAGTGGCGTAGCTATCGCGATCTGCAAACAGGCGGCTTTCGCTTCGACCAGGCGTTTATGCAAGATCCAGTGACGATCATGATAATGGTATGCTTTCTCAAAGGCGTGCGCATTAAAACATTTTCAAGAGGGACTACTTATCGAGGATCCTACGCACTAGAGTCTCTGGACCGTGTGCCTGGCCCTGGGCTAGGCAAGGTTTTATGACTGGATACAGACAAGTGCATATACTTCTTGAGTGGTTCCTTTAGCACGGACGCCCCGTACCACGCTGCAGGCAGGGACAGAGGACGTACCACCGCTGGGAGTGTAGTTTATGCTATGATCGTGCAGTGAGGCACTGTGCTACCCCCGACATTATGACAAAAATATCTACTCGTGACATGCACGCGGTACTATCACCCAGGCCATACACTTTGGTCTCACGTGAGTATGTTACACGAGCCTAATGACTCAGCCTCTTCGGGATGTGGATCGGAGATCACACACCCACAAGAGAGTCTTCACGGCCTAGTCGTATTAAGGGTAGCTTGTTTTCTATTGAGGGCCAAGTTATGGGAGCAGATTTGATATTAATAGATCTCAAGGGGTTGGATGACTCTCGATGGATCGTTTGGGTTTCAAACTATGCTTCAATGGATTGTTTCCGCAGGGAGGTGATATTTAGACGACCGGGACTACCAGTAGTAGTCTTCTATGGAGAGCGGAGGCGAGCACCTTTAGGTTTGATTTCTACCATTTCTGCTAGATGTTTACTTCAAAAAGGTTGTAAGGGGTATCTAGCTCATGTAGCTGATACACTCAGAGTAGCTAAGGAGATTAGAGGATGTACCAAAGAAAAGGACTTCTCTCGGATGTGTTTCCCGACGATCTTCCGTGTTTACCTCCGTAACGCAGAAATAAGATTTTCCATTGATTTAGTCCTTGGTACACCCCATTTCTTTACCACCTTGATAGGACGGCAATCCCACGTAGTTGAAAGAGTTGAAGACTCAGCTACAAGAGCTGGTGGATAGAGGATTTATTAGGTTCAATATTTCACCTTGTGAGCGCTTCTGTTATTTCAGGAAGAAGAAGGACGGTACTTCGAGGTCGTGCATAGACTACGTGCAATCGAATACGGTCATCATTAGTAACAAATATCCTTTGGCTCCTGATTGATGATCTATCGATCACCTGTGGTGCAAAAGTGTTTCCAAGATTGACTTGAGGTCAGGTACCATTAGTTAAGGATTAGGGAATCGGACATTCCCAAGATGACATTCGTGATCGAGATATTGGTACAGAGTTTCAGTGATGTTCGACTACCCAGTTCCCAAGCACAGCTCTTTCATGCATTTGATGAATCGAGTCTTCCGTCCATACTTAGATCGGCTTGTCATTGTCTTCATCGACGATATCTTGGTGTACTCGAGAAGCGAGTTGGAGCATAAGAGACATTTGGGTTTGGTGTTGCAGACTTTAAGGCGGTATCAGTTGTATGTCAAGTTCAGCAAATGTGAGTTTTGGTTTAGCAGAGTGGGATTTCTCGGACATGTGGTTTCTGCTGATGGCATTTATGTGGATCCTCATAAAGTAGAAGCAGTGGCAAATTGAAAATCAAACTTAAACTACTGGGTGATGTAAGTGTGGAGTTTCCTAGATTTCACTGGGCATTACTGCAGATTCATAGGCGGTTCTCAAAGATAGCAGGACCACTTCATTGTTTGACTAGGAAAGGAGTTAAGTTTGAGTGGATAGACCAGTGTGAGGAAAGCTTCCAAACACTGAAGGAAAGGTTGACGTCATCTCCTGTTTTGACATTACCAGAGGGCAACGAGGGGTTCGAGGTTTACAGTGATGCTTCACGCCAAGTTTTAGGTTGCGTGTTGATGCAACATAGGAGAGTCAGGAGCATGCCTGTGACTGCTAAAGAAACACGAGCTGAATGATCCTGCTCATGACTTGGAACTTGCTACGGTAATTTTTAAGGCCAAGACTTGAGACATTAATACTGGAGCGATCGTCGATATTTATCGACCATAAGAGCCTTAAATATTTGTTTACCCGTATGAGTTAAACTTAAGGCAAAGGAGGTGGATGGAATTACTTAAGGATTATGATCGAGACTATTGACTACCATCCGTGTAAGGCAAATGTAGTGGCGGATGCCTGAGCAGAAGTTACAGTTTCGGGCTTATATGCGTACAATACAACTCCACGATGGTCGAGTCGCGAGAGTCGTGTCAGTCGAGGATACATGCTTCGGGAGCACTCATAGTTTCAACTACGACCTATACTTGTAGATCGTATTCTCGAGGCACAACTAGAAGATCCCTATTTGATGAGCATGAGAAAGAAAATCGTGGAAGGAGAACAATCGGATTTCGCTATTAGAGACGACTGCATTTTGGCATGGCTCTGTGCTTTCATGCTCCGGAAGAATCGAAGAGTTAAAAAGGCAAATATCGAGGAAGCCCATAGCTTCTGCTTATGCCATAACCTTAGTACTAAGATTATCGTATAATTAAAGGAATATTATTGTGGTTAGGATGAAAAGAGAAGTTGCTTAGTATGTATCCAAGTGTTTGATCCACAACAAGTGAAGGCAGAGAGACAAAAGCCTTCTGGACTTCGCAGCCCTTACCCATTCCAGAATGGAAATGGAGCGACATAATGGATTTTGTATTCAAACCTCCTACGGGGGCCGTGTAGACATGACGACATTCGGGTAGTAGTTGATCAACTCACAAGTCCGCGCATTTCATACCTATTCGTGAAAGTTTTCTCTCGGTTAGCGTAACTTTTATGAATCATATAGCGAAGCCAGATGGGTGCTGTCGATCATCTCTTAATGATCCACGCATTCACTTCGAGGTTTTGAAGGGATTGATGAAGGAACTAGGTGTCAAGTTGAATTTGAGTACCATCACTGTGTACTGATGGACAATCTCGCAGGACTATTCGTAACTTAGAGGATATGCCAGTCATAATTTAATTCAAAGGACATTGAATGAATATCTACCGCGCAGTTCACTTATAACAACAAATGATCACCAAGCATCTAGATGTCACCTTATGAGGTACTGTATGGGAACAATGTCGCACTCCATTATGTTGGAATGAGACTGGCGAAAGGAAATTACTAGGTCCTGAGATTGTACAAACGACAGTGGACAAGGTTAATGTTATACGTGCTGTGTCAGAAAGCAAATCTCAAGATAAAAAGAGCTTATGCGGATAAGCGTAGAAAGGATCTTTGAGTTTGAGGTTGAAGATCGAGTATTCTTGCTCTCCCTGGAAGGGCACGGTACGCTGGGGAAGTGAGGGAAGCTAAGTCCTCGCTACATTGGACCTTTTGAGATTGTTGAGAGGATAGTCCAATGGCTTATGGGACACTTGCTCTGGAGTAGCTTTCGAACCATAATGTCACATCTCCATGCTATGCAAGATATCTGATCCCTCACATGTGTCGAGACACCAGAGACTGAAATGAGGGATGACTTATCCTATGAGGAGCAAATATGATTCCTGGTAGAGAAGAGAAGGAGCTTCAGAACAAGACAATATCCTGAAGTGAAGGTCATTTTGGAGAAACCACCTAGTCGAGGAGGCGATCAGATTTGGAGGACCAAATGCAAAGCTAAGACCCTCATCCTTCCATGAACAGCACGACCTCGTGGACGAAATTTTCTTGCCGGGGTAGGTCAGGAACGAACTGCACTAAATAATACAAGTTTTTAACACGTTTCACCAGCCACCAACAATTAAGACAAGAGCTCCAAGTTGACTTTTCTGCTGATGAATAATTTTGGTTGACTAAGACATCATTCGTGAGGCTCCTTTGTCGATAATGAAGTTCATAGATCTGGTCAACGTCAAAATCCGACTTACGGATAAAAAGTTATGACCCTGGGGAGTTCAAACAGCAGTATTTTATCAGTGTCCAAGGCAGTCCTCAGTTTTTACCCGAAAAAGACCCTAGGCTCTATATAAACCTAGTTTTGCGTGCCAAATAGAACCCTAGCCCCAAAACACTCATTTTCAGCTCCAAAACCCTAGAAAAACTCCCTAAGACCGTGGACCTCGAACTGGGTTGTTTCGACCCGTTTTCAGGCCAATCGGGTTTTGGCCGTGGGAGACGATTCTGGCCACCACCCTTGCACACTCAATCGGCTAGGAGGAAGATCATGCGAAGACCTGCTCGGCCAGTTTGCCGCCAACCCACCGACGTGTCTTGACGGTCGACAACGCGGCGGGCCACGGCCACTCAGGTCACCGGGTTTTCATTTTTCACCATTCCAAGCCCACCCACACCCCTCCCCCATTTTTGGACCCTTCGAACTCATTCCCATGGTCGCTTTTTCGCGCATTCCTCACCGCTTTTGAAAGATACTTAATTTAAATGAAGTTTGGTCGATGGTCGATCGCGTTTCTACCACCACGTGCCAACTTTCGGACCAAGGTAAGGGTACTTCGTGTTCCCGGTCTTCGCTTTCCGCTGATATAAATTTTGTAACTTTTGGACATCATTCGTTAGTTTTCCATTTCGTCATTTAGTACTACCGAAAAGGTTCGACCGAAATCGGGGCACCAATTGGTCAATTATGAAAATCGAAGATGGATTAGTGAAATCTGATATTTTTATGATTTATCGAGGGTTCAATTTCGAAAAATTAGCCTCCCAGTAAAAAGCTCCAATTCTCGGGTATCTGTCCAGAGGGGCACGTATAACTGACCTCGTGGGAGTCCAATTCTGTATAGTTTCATACTAAAAATCATTCTAAGACATCTGGGGCATCCCAATGTCTGCTCTGGCTATCGGGAGCCCAAATGCTATTTTTATTATACGTGCACTCACGCTTAAGCCCTGAGACGATCCCCAGGGAGCAGGACTGAGCATTCAGTCCGTGAGTGATTTATATGCTTTAAATGCTTGGGTATTATTATGATATAAAATGATTGGTAAATTATTTTATATATATATTATTTGACCGAATGGTTGGTTATGCATAAATATAATTATCTGTTTATATAAACAAGTTATCATTTCATGTGAATTTTGTCAACATTTTAAATATTTGGAAATTTTATCAGTTCATGGATAAATTTCCAGGGTATTTAAACATTTTGGTACAAGGATTGAGGCTTAGAAACCACTTGAAAATTTATTGATTTAAGAAATGGATTTTGAGATTTTGTGAAATTATTATAATACAAAGATCGTTGGAAAGGTATATGTGAGCAAGGATACCGTTGTCATTAAGTTATAAGTCGACGTACCAAATAGTACCGCAGGTCCAATTCGTATTTATATTACAAAGGCACTGAGTTTCCATCTGTCGTGAGGTTGGTTTCATCCAATCCTGCTATATATTATTTCCACTACCGCGAGGCCGGGTTTACCCGACTGGCTATTACTGTGGCTTCTGCCACTTGTCGTGGAGGTTGGTTTCATCCAACTAAGCATATTATTTCCACTACTGTGAGGCTCAGTTTACCCGACGGCTTATTATTATTATTATTACCGCGACACCTTTCGATGTCAGGTCGGAGGTGTCCTACGTTTATGAAGGATATAAGGTATGGTACATTGTCGTTTATGAGTGTTTATAACCATTTCAATATTTATGGTTATCAGATTTTCATGATTATTTTTATGACATGATGTTTATATTTTATGCTCAATTTTTATGTTGTGAATAAATTCAGGTTATAATTTTCTTAATACTTTGCTAAATTTCGAAAGCATGAATTTCATATCATTTGACTTAGGTATAAGTTTTGGTTTTTGTGAAATGATTTTAAACTGGGAACCTTGTAAAGGAGTGGATGTGAGGCCTGAGAGAAGGAATTGCAAAATAAACATTTTCCTTATAAATTATGTCACTCACTCGAGATTTATTGACTTCACGTATTGTTTTAAATTTTGCTTTCCTGTGTCCAAGCAAATATTGAGACCTACCTCGCGCCACTTCTACATCACCTCTTCTCGGCGGATAGTCGCAAAGATTCTATCTTATCTATCCTGCCTTTACTGGGCTTATTTATTTTTCATTTGTATCCCTAAATTCAAGAACACTCTTAGAATGCTCTCGATCTAAGATGGAACCTGTATGAGTCTTTATTATGTGTATTTGTGGTTACACTACGCAAGATAGGTCGGTTAAGTGGATATGAGTCAGTCAGGGATCTTTATATATATAATCAGGTACTATATTAATGCATGTGTTTACTTTCTTTCTTAATGTAGGGTTCCACGGATATTCCTGTGGATCAGATGCTGACTTCACTGAAGGGACCACCCGGGAATCCTTGAGGTATCCGTCAAGTTCGTCATTTTATGCCAACTGAAATGTAACACTTCCGCACGTTTTTGATAAAGTGATATAGTGGTAACAGAGCATCCCGAATCCGGTTCGAACCCGCCAATCGAGTCAGACCAAAAAAGGGGTGCTATAGGATTAGCACACTTTGACCTATTGTGTCCAACTCTATTGCATCGAGAGCAATGAATGTGCTCTCTTACGAGAATCAGGACTCCAATGCGACGTTGTCGAGGTCTTCGTGAGGTCATTTCAATCGATAAGGGAGGCAGTATATGAATGGTCTTCTCCATCTTGCAAACTTCCATCAGCAGAAAGTTTAGGCATGTTATGCATCGCCAATGGTTAAATTGACCTGAATAAATCAAATTATGAGTTGAGACATGGAAACATGTGTCTACATATTCATAAACATCTTGTTTTGACACTCGTATAATTGCACAAGCATAAGCACATGGCAATCCAGACATTTTCCATGACATGCAAGAACAAGACAATTGTCATGTCGACAACCAAAAACCTCCTTTACTGAACACCCTATATGTACTTCCACGTGGCATACGTATATCGATCCAGACCTCATAATATTCGCCACATTCTTATAATTCAACTAAACTCTTCAACTTTTCAGTGTGAATAATGTGGTTAGTTAACATCCCAACAAGCTTATCCATGTGGTTCAACAATAATGAATATATAGTTTGATGGCGCTCCTTTCTCAACCATGAGTTGAAGGACTCTACAATGTTGGTGATCATTTTATCCCACTGTTTTTTAGGGAACTTAGACATCGCCCAATGTTCAAGGTTGTTTTTGGTATCCCATTTTCCTAAGTCCTCATTGGATCGAGCAAGTTTCTCAAATGCATCATTGTAGTCCCGCCTCCCGATAGAAGGATTGGTGGATGTGTATATAAAATTATGTTAAAAATATAAAAAGGGTGCTTATTCCGCGCAAGTATACGTCACAAGTAATATACCTAAGTACGATATCGATCCACGTGGAAACGTGATAAGTATACAAAATTATAATACTCTCTATCCAAACTAACAATTGTGATAGTAAACAAAATTTAAACTAAATTAATGAAATTTCTAAATCTAACTAATGAAGATCGCAACTAAGGGATACCAAGATATTTATAAATCTTGGTGGTACTTGCACCTGACAATCCTCTTAGATCTAAGTCAAAATTCTACTCTATTGTTTCATGAAAATGCTTCCCAAGGCGACTCTTGTCTAATTTAATTATAAGCCTCTCTCAAGGTCAAATAACCTACCAACTAACACTAGGTCTTTCGCTTTTCGGCTCAACCCCAAGCATTGGGGAGATGCTTTAAGATCCAGTGTTCCATACAGCCTCCCACTACCGATAATTTCTACACTTTACCAGTTGAATTAAAGTTGATTCATCTATGTCTAGTTCTTTACTTCCTTCTCAGATCTTGCAAAGAACCACTCACCACATTGAGATTAGCAAGAAATCAATATGTAAATAGAACCAAGTATGAATCAATGTGAGGCGCATTCACAAGAAACACATTAAAATGAAACATCGACAACAGATATAAAACTCATGTTCAATATACAACCAAACCCTGTATCTACGAATTTAAAGCATGATAGAGGTTTGATACATCATAAACTTAGGATAAAACATGAGAAAAGAGGAGAAGAAACTTATAATGATCAAATGATGTGAGTCTCATTCTTCCACAAATCTCATGATCTTCTCCCAAATCTTCAAAACAACTTAACCTCCTCCGTCCCAAAGTGTGGACAAAAACTCGATAGGTGTATTTTGTGATGTATATAAAATTACGTTAAAATATAAAAAGGCGCTATTCCGTCGCAAGTATACACTTGTCAAGTAATAAAGTAAAATTTGGCACGGGATATCGATCCACAGGAAAATGGGATGCTATACAAAATTATAATACTTCTTAATATCCAAACTAACACCAGATAGTAAAACAAAATTTAAAACTAAACTAATGAAATTTCTAAATCTAACTAATGAAGATCGTAACTAAGGGATCAAGATGATAAATTCCTAGGGTACTTGGTGCACCTGACAATCCTCTTAGATCTAAGTCAAAATTCTACTCAATTGTTTCATGAAAATGCTTTCCAAGGCGACTCTTGTCTAATTTAATTATAAGCCTCTCTCGAGGTCGAATAACCTACCAACTAACATGTCACACCCTGATTTCCACGATGTGATTTATTTTATTTTACCATATATTTTTTTTTTCATCATGAGTCCCTAACATAGGACTCTTTCAAAATCCAACACTTTCAGATAAAAGGGCTACCCTAGCTCTACACACCACATATATATATCAACCCTCGTATTTCAAAACCTCGAGTCCGTAACCCACTCGAGTAATCGCCTAAACGTACTAAACTCAACCTGTGTCTCAAAACATATATATACATACATCTCGCACTGAGCAGTCCCTCAATGAACCTAAGACTATTCACTTACACTTGATCAAAATAATATTTACACAAAAATCCCAAAACTTTCTGGCCAAAGTGTCCCAAACTAATAGCCACAAGCCAAATATACAATGACCCATGATCGATATGAACTGGCCCAAAATATACGCAGAACCTCCCACACAACACTGATGTTCCTCAAAATGTATGCCAACCACCAGCATGCTAAGGCTGACGCACAATTCCCCAACCTCCAAAACCCTGCAAGTCAAACTTCTCAAGTCGTGCGGTACCGGTCCCGCACTGCATCTAAGGCGGAGGAATAATCGGTGAGTCTCGACAACTCAAGAGTGAATCCCAACAAGCCATGCTTATAAAAACATTTCAAAATACAAATAATTCAACACATCCGAAACATGAGCATTTTCAATTAATAGTCATGTGGAAACAAATGGATGCAATACTACCACCATCTCGAATCTCCTCATCGCCGACTCTTTCGGGCTTTCACCCGTGGATCACCCGATCATCCCGAACAAATGGCAAATTGTCGGGACTTACTACCCGTGGATATGCCCACATCCCGTATAACCACAAATTGTCGGGACTTACCACCCGTGGATATGCCCACATCCCGTATATCCGTGACCTTCGGGACTATACAACCTGTGGACTAGTCATAGTCCCGTGTCCACTACATCAATCCGGACTCTCACACAGTCCCATACCCATGTCATGCTTTAAAACAATTTCACAAATCATTCACCCACATGGATATTTAAAAACATCATGCACCAATTAATTCAAAGAATTCCATAGATATAAAAAATATACACATTTATATATATCATTAGAAAATCACACAGTTCAAGCATGGAACGGTATTGCACTTCACAAACCATGGTATAAGCAGAGAAGGTTACAAGATCCTACCTTCCGGATTCAAAATCCAGCCCCCAAGGAAGTCAAAACCGAGGCTACTCCAAAGGATCCGTACTACTGTGTCATAAGATTTTTACCAAACAATCCCAAGTTACATAAAATTACCAATTTGTTTATTACTACTTCACCACTCGAATCACACATATTCTTATACCTACAAACATAAATCCTGATCCTTCAAGAGCACTCTCTTTACACTTACTAATATCAACATTTAACACCCCTTATTGGGGTGGTAACACAAATATACCACAACACTTGCACTTGTTTCACTTTTTATCTCAAGACCCCTTTTTTTATTTTTTTTTCTTAACTACCATTTTGACCACATACATCGTTTTTTGTTCACTATGGTCTTCGAATTTAAGTTCTCCTATTCTCTTAGCTTTCCATAGCCTCTAAATCAGGTCATTCGACCTCTAATCAAGAGTTATGGTTTTACACTGACCTCCCGAGACCATTTCCTGTGGGACGTAATCGTGGTCCCCACTTCACCCTTACTCGACTAAATTATGGGAACAAATGAGTTTACAATTTTGGCCACACTTTCATGAAGTTACGCCTCTATGCTAATTTGAGAGGATTTTGAATCACCTCCATTTGGATCGATTATAATCAATTTATGACTCAAAAAACAGAACTGCTTCCGTAACATGGGATGTAAGGGTATCCGACTTCAACCTGTCCATGGGTCCGTCAAGACTTAAAACTTCATTACTAGACATTCAAAGGGCTAGGTTTCGACTTCTCTCCAACTAGAATCATTCAGCCGAGTTCTTTAGGCCAACTTATGGCCAAAACATCAAGCCATGGGGTCAAGGAAAGCCGGACAAAGACCTCCTCGACACACACACACACATGCCATCTTCTCACAAACCGGTTTTTTTTTTTTTTTTTTTACAATCTGTAGTAGTTCCACCAAACACACCTTTCATCAAATCTGTGTGGTTAGGATGTAATCCCAACAAAAACCCTAGAATATAACCAAAGTCCATAAGAAATACAACTAAGGCCTCAAAGATCATGTTTACATACCTTAGTGAACTTTTTCCACCAAAAACAAAGCTTTCCTTCAAGCCTTTTCTCCTCCTTTTTTTTTTTTTTTTTGGATAGTTAAGAATTTATTACCAAAAAGGGCAATGCCCCAAACGAACAATACACCGAGCCAAAAGGCTACCCGAAAAAGAAAAAACGGACAACACCTCCCCTAAAAACCTAGGAAAAGGGCATCAGCCCGATACAGGATCCCCACATACAGGGCAAGAACCAACAAACCACGCAACAACCAACCCCACAAACAGGGCAACAAGCAATACGACCAGCATACGTCGCATCGATAAACATAAGCCCACAACCTGAGCACAGGGAAACCAAAATAAAATCCATGCGACTTAAAATGCAGGATACAACTAACACTCAAACCAAAACAAACCCCACAAATAGGGTAATCAAGAATCGAACGAGAAATAGGACCACCCGAGCGATTAGTCAATATACATAATATGTGTGGCGATATGGTATTCAACACTACTAGTATTAGCCGACTTGCCAACATGTTTCGAAGCCAAGGACAACGACAATGACAAATAGTCCAATCCCCCATGATCGGGAAAAAACCATCCCTGGGACGTGGGAGGAGACAACAAAGAACGCTACACCCGAGGCACCCAACATCCGACCCCGCATGTGCCACCATGAAACACACCACGTAAGGTTTCTGCAAGGGACTAAAACTTTGTATTTGGCTTGCTTGAGCTATCCTTTTCACCAAAATCCTCTCACATCGTGGGCAAATGCAACCAAATATCACAAAAGATAATAGTCAACAACCATGGCAAAGGCACCAAACACCCAAGGGAAACCCCATGGGAACCAAACAACCCATACTGCGTACCAGCCAACCAAGCAAATTTAAGGATGCAAAACTCCACGCCAAGGATAAACAAGGAGATACCCCGAAGGACAAGCCATCCCACCCATCGAGAATCGGCACATCGGAACACAAAGAACATTTTGATGTCACCCACAAGATGGATACTAAAAAACCCAAACCTTAACCATAATCGGGTGGGAACCCACTTGTCAAAATGCAGCAAAGATTCTATACAACCTACTAATACCGTCAGATATCACCACCCGCGCCAAACAAACCCCTAATTTCAAGGTGTTCAAGTCAACTTCCTCTGAAGTATTCTGGACCCCAGAAGCAAAATTTGATCCCTTTATTCAACAATGTGGCCCTCGAGTGACTACACCACCATGCACAACACTTATCACCATTGTGCTATACTAATCTGGACAAATTCACCTAAAGGCATTCTACGGCGATCAAGACCGGCCGACTGATTCGCACCGGTTAGAGCCCAAATCTGCTCAAAATGGCTTGAAATCCAACCCTCAAAACCTTTCTGCACACCAATCTGAAACGAACGGATCAGTAGTTCATACTCACCGTCCGTAGCCTTACCCGAATACCCCATCGACGGCGCCTTCTGAGCATCAAACCTCCTGGTAGTCTCCGTCGACAGCGCCGACACCTTACCTCCGATCCGGTCGCCATCTCTACTCCGATCAACTGATACCTGTGTTCAAACCCATTTTTAGATAATTGAAAATCCGTGACGATCGCACGGTTTCCATGGTCGCCGGACGCCGCCAAGAACAAGGTACACCCTAATGAATGGACTCCACGCCTTAGCGACCATTCGCCTGGGGATCCGATGCACGCGACTCCGACCCACTTAAGATGTTCTCAACTGAATCTGAACTCGAGATCAGATCTAGAAACCCCGTCGTTGGCGTCGTCATCGACTGAAAAACGAGATCCGGGACCCATGATTTGGGAATCCCGAAACCCGGTAAGAAGCTCCCACCTGGAGCTGAACTCGTGACGTAGAAACCCGCGTAGACCGACCGGCCGAAAGGATGGAGGATAATCTCCACTAACCCACGGCCGAGGCAAGAGGATGCCGACCGACCCTCACCCTCAGTCTGACAAGGAGTTCCCGACGTAATCGCGCCTGGTAGTCGGGAAAGCGAAACTAATTCCTCAAGAAACTAAGCAAGGTGGATAATACGAAAAGTTGCTTCCACCGTAAAAGGAACCTCAAACTAAACTAAGCACTGACAAGGAACCTGAAAACTATGGTCACTTGAAAAGGAAATCAAACTACAATACGGGTATCGATTAAGAACCCCTTTTCTCCTCCTTCTTCTCTGCAAATTCTTCCTCTAACTCTCTCTCTCACTTTCTAAATTTTAATTTTCCACTTCCTAGCAAAGAAGTTGGTCTAAAGATCCAAAACCAAGAGAAATTGGTTTGCTCGGCACATGGTGTCATGCACTTGCCATGTGTCAAGATCTCCTACCATGCATATATGAGGTGTCATGCCCTCATGATGCCACATAGCTCACAAGGATATACCTTCAACCTTCCACCAACAAGTTCGTCATGGTCCTTCAACAATAAGGATACTTAATTACAAACCCTAACAAAACCACTAAACTTACCTAATTGCATAATCGACCCACACATGCCATAAAAATGCAATCTAACACACTTTGCTAATCCTCTAATTAAACCAACCATTAAGATGGCTAATCTTAATCACAATTTAAAATATCATAAAGAAGTCAGATTACTTCAAAAATCCTTACTAATATAACAAAACATATACCGTGTAAGCCAAGCATAACACTAGGTCTTTTTGTTTCTACAACCCTAAGCATTAGAGATGCTTTAAGATCCAAAAGTCTCACACGCCTCCTACTCACCGATAATTTCTACACTACCAGTTAATTAGCCGATTCATCTATGTCTAGTCTTTACTCCTTCTCGTATCTTGCAAAGAACCACCATCACATTAAGATTAGCCAAAACTAATATAAAATAGAACCAAGTATGAATCAATAGAGGTGCATTCACAAGAAACACACAGAAAACTAAACATTAACAAATAGATATAAAACTCATGTTCAATATACAACCAAACCCCAGATCTACGAATTTAAAGCATGATAGGTTTGATATCATAAACTTAGGATAAAACATGAGAAAAGAGGGAGAAGAAACTATACCGATCAAATGATGGTGAGTCCCCGGATTTTCTTCCACAAATCTCATGATCTTCTCCCAAATCTCAAAAACAGCCCAACCTCCTCCTCGTCCCAGCGCTGACAAAATCCCTCCGAGCCCTAGCCGCCTCCCTCTCTTCTTTCGGGTTTGAGCTTGGTAAAACCTCCATTATGGGCTCAAAATGGGCTAGTAAATCCACCCAAAACCGACTCGAACGCCGCGACATCGCGCGCCACAACGTCGCGACGCCCGATGCTCGGTTTCTCGCGAACGTCACGACGCTGGTCTCAACGCCGCGACGTTGTCGCAGTCCCCGTTGGCCCAACTGTAGTTAATTCATAAATTTGTCATACACAAACTCCGACTGGGTGATCTTGGTACCAAGTGAAAAGCTTTAAGTGTAGAATCCATCCATATATGGATTGATATAATATGAGCCATATGATATCTGAAAACCGCAAATACTGTAGCCTCTCCTGCTGAAGGTGCTGCAATGTTTGCTGATTTTCTTCAAGTTTTGGAACTTGCATAACTTCTTTGTTTGAACTCCAATTTTGGTGTTCTTGGTATCCCTTGAAAGCTCTTGAAGTGTAGAATTCATCCATATATGGCTTGGATGCAATAGGAGTCATATGATGTCTAAAACATCAAAATTCAGTAGCCTCTCCTCGTTGCTTCAGAAGGCTTTTTCCACTAATTTGCACAATTCCACCAAATCGATGACCGATCATAAGTGTGGAACTTTTGTGGAGCATTAGGGCAATTTATTTAACATAAAATACTAGAAAAACTAACTAAAGTATTAGGATAAATGAGTATTTAAGATACTATCACCTCCAATCTAGCTAGCAATGCTATCCATAAGCTACCAAGCATCTTCCTTCCCCTTTCTAATGTTTTGCCTATTAAAATAGCTAGTGAAGTTTTCCTTCAAGTGGCGGTAACACTATGCATGGTTTTCTCTCCCAAACACCTCTAAAACATTGTGCAATATCCCTTGATGTCTATATGAAATAATCACAACTTCTTTTTACCATCCAATCGATGCTTTATTTTCTCCAAGAACTAATACTAATCTTTATAATTTCGTAACTAAACAACACACTAAGGTCTGTGAGGGAAACATTCCATCATCTACATCATATGCAATGGCTGGTAAAAAAGCTCCCTTATATGGGCCACTAAGGTGACAAGAATCAATAGCCAGCATTGGTCAACACCCTTGAACAAAATCTTGTATTGAAAATGCAAGTGCGATAAACAACTGACTAATGTGACCATCAGTGGAAGTATATTTAGCGATATTAACTCGGATTGATCTCCTCACCCTATTGCACAACCAATGCAAAAACATATAGAAGTCACGAGGTGTAACACTTCAAAATACCCTAACGCTTTATAACATGTTCGTGGTAAGATAAATTAAATTATATTTTTCCTGCATTTAAACTATTAAAACGGAAAACGATAAAACCCGAAAATTTTACGGCTTCAACAAATTTGGTAAAAATGTCAAATGAAGACCTAAGGGTCATAAATGAGGAGTGTAAATGTTAAAATGAAAATGAAATGAAATGAAGTGAAAATAAAAGTTAAAATGAGAAAAATGGGAAAATAGGAATTTATGTGCTAGCCAAACATGGCATTACACATGACATGAGAATCGACCAAAGTGGTCTATGGAATGCCCATTTGGGCATCTGTGCTTTTTGAGAGGTTAGTGGGAGAAGGAGTTGTGTCTGGGAGAAGAAGGTATTGTGTGTTTTCAATTCCTTGGTCTATCTTTGTTCAACCAAGAAGCAGAGAAGATTTGAAGAGAGTTAAGGTAAGAAACTAACTCCTACTCCCTTGATGATTTTGATTTGGGGAAAACACTAACTTTATGTAAAAGATTTGATTGTCAGAGGATCAATTTTGGAGTTGTTTTGGGTTAGGATTGGTTTCAAGCACTTTTGTACAAATAAACGATAAAGTTTCAAAGGAGTTGTCAGAAAATTTTTTCAAAAACCCTCGTTTTTTGTTTTTGATATAAGGTTACAATCATCCAAATTGAGGATTCCACTGGTAAAAACCATAAGACTAGAGAAAAAAATGTATAGAAGGAACCATAAGCAAATTGTAGCTCTAAGGCTCCCTAATATGGGCTTAAAGGTGAGTTTAGGGTAGTTGATGGCTATGCTCTTTTAGGTGTAGTCAGGGTGTTCTTAGCCAGAGTCGAAGCCACCATCCAAATTGAGTGATTCAAAATTGTGGGTAAACTATACTTATAGGGGAATAATTTATGTGAAGGAAGTGTATGCAATTTGAAACCCCAAAGTGCCCAAATCCTAAAGTGGAGCTATGAAAAGAACAATCAGACATAAGTTTTGTAAATTAGAGTAGTCTCGATGTAAAATGCATAATTTATTTGTTGATCCAAATTGGATGATTCATATTGGATAAGAAACCTAGAACCATAGTTTCAAATGATAGATAACTATTACCAATTTATGGAGTAAGACCTAAAATTGAGAATAAGAGGTAACCAAGGAGTTGGGGCATATGCTCCACTCATTAATAAAATGTCGTGAACTTGAGTTTGGGGTGATCAAATGAGATGATTCAAATTTAAAAACTGAAAATATATCATAGAGCTATCATTTTCTTTGAAGGGAAGCATGATCCTCAAATATGCCCTGTGTGTTCCTAAAATTTTTCAAGTGAATGTGACAGACATCAACCCTAACCAAACTTTAATGCACAATCAAGCTGGTTGTTCTTTGATAGTGACATATTTGGGAGGGATTAGGGGTTAGTGACGAAGAAGCTTGACCCAAGAAAGGGATTTCGAGAATAGGAATCAAAGAGCGACAACCTTGGCTTTGTTTCACGCCTTGTTTCGATTTTCAGGTTTGCTGACAAAATAAATCTAAAAGGTTTTATATGAATATGCATGTGTGTCTGCTTGCCAGTAAATAATTGGTTTGCTCTCCACTTTCTATATTTCTAAATGTTTGAAAGGATTATGAAATAAGTATCATTGAAATGAATTATATAATTGCATATTGATTTGTTTTAAATTGATTTGATAAACTCATTAGAAATGAATTGCACATAAAAAATTGCATGAGTATTGGAAACCAGGTATTTGGATAGAAATGTATATACACTATTGTAAATTGCTATGAATAATTTGAGCGCCCTTAATAGAATGTTAACCCTTAAATTCGAGTTAAGGATAAATTGGTATACCAATAAAAGTTAAAAGTTAAATGAGCAATACTGCGCCGAATGTAATGATGTGTTATCCGATCAGAACAAATGAGACAAGATCTGAAAACACAAATGGATTTTAATACAACCAATTAGCAGCCCAATGATCATACCAGGTTATAAAATTTTTTATACCGACCAGAGCTCAGCGGGACCGTGTTTGATTCTGCTATCCTATGCACCAAAAAGCATAAGTTAAATTCATTAAGTGGAAAAATGAAAAGAAAATTATGTGAAATGCATATTTTGCTCAATGATTTATTGCATATAAATCGCATAGATTGAAATGACCACGAATTGTAATTTGAATGTATAGCAAATGAAAAATATACATATATGTATCAGACCGCATCGGGTCATCAAAATTATACAAAGGCATCATCGAGAAACGATTTACTTAAATTTAAATGAAGAGATAACTGTATAGAATCACTAGGCATGAAAATGCTTAGCGCGTTGTTTTATCATCACGTAGGTACCAGTGAATAAAATGTCATGCAAGGTTGGGAATCGTGATGCATGATCTAGAAGTTTTCTGGGTCAAAATATGGGTTCGGGGTAGTTTTCAGGGCCAAAACAGGTTATGGACGAGTTTATACATTTTCTAAGTTAGGGAATGTGTATTTGTGGTATATAAGGGAAAATGGTATTTAGGAATGTTTGTAGTATGGAACAAGATATGGAAAGCCTGGGTAGAAGGAAAATCGTTATGGTGTTAAAGAGAAGATGAGATGGTGAGGAGTAGTTTCAGACAAGAGTGGTTACTTGCACCCGTTAATGAACCATCAACACAAGATAGATGACTCGGGAGTGAAGGCACCACAATCAACTATGGCTGTCAATGATAAGCTGACAAAGACTTCGCCACCAAGGAATCCACCAGTATGAGAAGCCACGAACTGGTCTCCCAAGGGAATCCACCTACAGATAAGAGAACAAAGAGAGAACTCTTAAAAAGAGAAATCAAAATATTATTAAACTTGGAACTCCGCCTTAAAAGACTACATTAGGGGTATATATAGTCTCATACTTTCTAAATCAAAAAGCAACTTACTTTAACTAAGAGAAGAAACTTTCTAAATTACAAAAAGCAACTCCTAAAAAGAAAACTTTCTAAAATAAATAAAGCAAATCTTCCTAAAAGGGATAGAATAAAATATCGAGCAAATCTTTCTACAAGAAAATAATAGCAGACCATAAAACAAATCCTCCAGAAGATCCTGCGGCAAATCTTTCTAAAATCAATATGCATGCTCCACATCGTGGCTCATTCAAGCCGACCACGTTTTTTTTCGCTTCCAAGGCCTAAATGAGGTCCAAAAAGGAGTTTTCACATGTATTCAATGCTTCGACCTCCCAATCCAATTCTTCAATACTTGGGCTGAATTCTAAATGTTCATGTTTACAAGCCTCATCTGCCAAAAAGGATCAGTAGTTGATTTAGAGTCAACATCATACTCCACGAGTTTAAGTAAAGCTCCAACCATGCATCCATAAAATATATTTACAATTTTGTACAAACTTTCTTTGATTTTGTTTTTGTAAATTTTTGGTATTAGAAAACGGCTTATAAGGTCGTAATGTTTAAAGGGTGCTAAATGGACTAAATGGGCATGTAATGCCATATTTAATGGAAAATGTGTATTGAAAAACAAAATGACGTGGGGCCCTTAAGTTGAATTAGTATATACAAATATATTTTCATAAAGATAAATATCATTTACAAAATAAGATTGAAAAATGTTTACTGACAAAAGAAAAAGAATTGATTCGAAAAGAGGACCGTCTCATCCTACTGGCCTTTGGGTTGGGTACGAGGCATGCTGAGTCATCACATTTTAAGGTATCGTGAGCCTAGTTTAGGCGCTCTGGCAAAATGATTTTGAAATTTTTGTAAATGATTTGAAATTGTTTATGACATGCATTACATTCAGATATAAAGGTGCCGTGACTGATAATGCGATTCGTTTGGCCTTAATGTAAGCATGAAAGTTCAGCTCCCAATAGTGTTTCGCTGAATAGAGTCTATGTGAGATCGTCCATTAGAATACGAGTATGAGTTTCCGTGAGATTCGACACCGAGTCATTACTTGTAGAGCTCATGTGATATCGGGATGGATCAAGTTGTCCCGACACCAAGTGATAGTTGATTATAGAATGAAAAGAGTGACCTTAAGGACACCGAGTGGCGAGAAAGTGACTTTTATCGGCCGAGAGGCTCTAATCACCTCTAATGTGATATTCGCTTACTACTGCTAGTTATGTCTCAAGGTGAAGCCTACTGACATAATGATTTGATATAAGTGGCAGAGCCTAGCGACGACATCCCTACAATTAGTGATTATCCGACGTGAGCTCAAGGAGTTGTAAAGGATTGTTCTGCCAGAGAGAGATCGAAGTTCGCAATCGACGTTGTTCAAAGGTGCCACCAGTACATCCCACGCAACAGATCGAATGGCTCCTATGGAGTTAAAAGAATTGAAGCTTCGCATAAGAATTGTTGGGAGAAAGGATTATTCACCGGTATCACCATGGGGAGCTCCCAATGCCTTTTGTTAAAAAGAAAAGATAATTTTTCTGCTGTTTAAGATTATAGGCAACTCGAACAAATGACAAAGTGGAAGAATAAACATTCATACCTGGGATTACGACTTGCTCAATTAATCGAAAGGTGCAAGTGTCTTTTCAAGATCACTGTTGTATCTAGGTACATCAATTAAGGATTAAGAATGCGGATGTGCATAAGACTGCTTATAATAATAATATGGACATTATGAGTCTAATGTCGTTTGAGTCGAATAAATGCTCCAAACATCTTTCATGGACTTAATGAATCGTGTTTTCCAACCGTATGTGGGATTGGGCCATCGTGGTGTTTATAGATGACATCATCAGGGTATTCAGCGATCTTAAAGATCATGATACACACCTTCGAGTAGTGCTAGAAACCCGAGAAAGAGTATTATATACAAACCAGAAATGCGACTTTGTCAGAGAGTGTCCTTTCGATACATTGTATCGAAGAAGGAATTCGAGCAGATCCAAGAAGATGTAGGTGATTATCAATGGAAACAATCAAAATGCACTATGGAAGTATGTAGTTTCGGGATCAAGGTGTTACTATAGAAGGTCTGCTTAAGGGGTTTTCCATGACTACGACCCCGATGACAAATACTGTTCCACAATGTGAGATTCAGTGGAGTGAGAAGTGTCAAGTTTAGTTTTAAATGGAAGTACTCAACCCAGGCACCTGCCTACTCATAAACTCAGACCTAATTTAAAGAATAATATTTTTAAAGGATGCTTCATTGTTTTGAAGTACAGGTCTCCATGGAAGAGAGCAAAGCGGTAGTTTATGCTTGGCAAGGCCAAGTCATATTGAAAAGAACTACCCTAAGGCATGATTTAGAATCGACGTCATTATGTTTCATTGAAAATTGGTGAGACACTATCTTTGGCGGAGAAAAGTGTTTCATATACATCCATCACAAAAGTCTAAGTATTGGTTACTCCAAAAGAGAGCTTAACTTAAGAAAACATGATGGATGGAATTGATCAAGGATTATGCATTGTGTGATCGATCATCATCCCTGAAGCCAATGTAGTAGTAGATTTCTTTGAGTAGAAATTCAATACAAACGCTTGAGCGCTGAACGCTCATTCATTATCAAACGACGCAATGGTGCAATTTGATAGCAAAAACCGAATTTGTTAAATCGAAATGTGGCATAAAAAAGAAATGATGAGAAAATTGGCAAAGAATCGTAAATCGGAATAGAGTGGGGAAAGAAACTAAGTTTACAGCGAAAGAGGATGATTCTTTTCAGGATTATCGAGATCAATAGGTAAATTCCAATGATGACAATTGAAGAAATCCATTCTCAAGAGGCACACATGATCTTTTGCTATACACCCTTAGCACAAAGATGTATCTGATTTAAAGACTTCAGCACAGGGTCCCAATGAAAAGAGAGATGTTTCTTAATTTGTGACAAGTGTATGGTGTGTCAGCAGTGTCAAACATCGTTCCTTCGTAACAGCATACCATCGTAGATACCCAATGAAACAGACCGAATCACGATTTTATGTCGAAGTTACTAGTGATGGTGAAGAAAGCATGATTCAGCTTGGGGTCATGGTAGACCGATTAACTAAGTCGCCACTTTATTTGAAACCGACTATTCACTGACAAGACGTGAAAATATTTAGATAAAGTAAATAATACAATGATTCAGAATGATCGACATCATTTTAGATAGAGATCTGAGGTTTACCTCAAGATTTTGGAGAAAATTGCAAGAGGATTTAGGCACTTGACTAAATTTCAACACAACCTCCCACCCACAGACGAATGGACAATCGGAAAGTGTGATCCAAGTGTTGGAAGATATGCTAAGTTGTGTGATCAACTATGAGGGTAGTTGGGATAGACACATCCCTCTAGTCGGTACTCACAGGTAGCACACAGCTTTCCCAATGAGTATTGAATGGCGCCTTTACGAGCCCCTACGAAGAAAACAAACACCATCAGGTCGGACTCGAAAGGCGAGAAGAAGATAATCGGGCCTTGATTTGATTCAAGAAACAGAGAAAAGTAAAAATGAGCAGAGAAGGATCAGCGGCCACTGATAGACAAAAATCCTACGACATGAGAAGAAATGATATTCAATATGAGATCTACGGTATACTTTTGAGTACGCCTCAGCAGCGTAATGACGGGGAAAAGGGCAAGTTGAGTCCTAAGTTCATCAGCCATATGAAGTGATTGGAAAGTGGGTCCAATAAAGATACAAATTGGCTTCTTACATCTAGAGTCGAAAACACCATAATGTTTTCTATATGTCAATGCTAAGAGGCAGTCAAACCCATCACATGCAGCTCTTCGCAGACAATTGAGCTTTAGACCTGATGTACAAAGAAAGCTTCAGAGAGATCTCGGCTCTCGAGAAGTCAAAGAATCATACAAGCTTAATTCCATTAGTCAAAGTAAGTCATACAAACCACAAGACCAAGGGAAGCCACGTGGGAAAGCGAAGAAGCTGGCGGACAACAATACCTCAATCGTTCAACATCGAAAAAGTAAATTCGAGACGAAATTCTTAAGGAGGGAAAATTGTAACGCCCGAAATAATTCTAACGCTTTATAACATGTTCATGGTAAAATAATAAATTACGCTTCCGCAAGATTAAATGACTAAAAACAAAAATGATAAAACCCGAAATTTTACAAGAGCCAAATAAATTTGGTAAAATGTCAGAGGACCTAAGGTCATAAATGAGGAGTAAATGTTAAATGAAAATGAAATGAAATGAAGTGAAAATGGAAGTGAAATGAAGAGTTAAAAATGAGAAAAATGGGAAAATAGGAATTTATGTGCTAGCCAAACATGGCATTACACATGACATGAGAATAAAGACCAAAGTGGTATATGGAATGCCCATTTAGGAATTCACGATTTTGAGAGGAGCAAGGGGAGAAGGAGCTAGGGCTTGGGAGAAGAAGGCATTTTTGGTGTGTTTCTCTCAATTCTTGGTCTATCTTTGTTCAAGCAAGAAGGAATAGAAGATTTGAAGAGAGCAAAGGTAAGAAACCTAACCCTAACTCCCTCTTTGATGATTTCGGATTTAGGGAAAAATCCTAACCTTATGTAAAGGTGATTTTGATTGGTTGTAGATCAATTTTGGAGTTGTTTTAGGTTAAGTTTCAAAGCTCTTTTGGGTTAGGATTGGTTTTGAGGAATTTTTGTATAAAGTAAATGATGAAGTTTCAAAGGAGTTGTCATGATAAAATTTTCAAAACCCTGCTTTTGTTTTTGGATATAAGTTGGGTTATAATCATCCAAATTGAGTGATTCCACTGGTAAAACCATAAGAGCTAGAGATACAAATTTATAGAAGGAACTAGGAAAATCAGGAGTTTCAAGGCTCCCAAATACGGGCTTAAAGGTGAGTTTCAAGCAAATCGATGGGTATGCTTTGTTTTGGGTGTAGTTTGTGGTGTTAATGTGAAGTTGAGTTTCACTCATCCAAAATTTGGGTAAACTATACTTAGGGAGTAATTTAATTAAAGTAATTGTATGCACGAACCCAAAGTGCCTAGAAACTGGCCAAAGGGAGCCATGTGAAAGAACAACTGACATGTTTTGCAAATTAGAGTAGTCTAGATGTAAAATGCAATAACTTGAGTTTTGTTGATCCAAATTGGACAATTAGAGAAGAAACGATAGAACCATAGCTTCAAATGAGTAGAAGGAACCATTACCAATTTATGGAGTTAAGACCCCTGAAATCGAGAATAACAGTAGGTAAGCGAGTGAATTGGCACATCGAATTGGCTGGGCATTAAAATGCCGTAACTTGAGTTTGGGTGATCCAAATGAGATGATTCAAATTACTACTGAAAATAGACTAATAGAGCTATCATTTTCTTAAAGGAAGCATGAGCCAAATATGGCTCATATGTCCCCAAAAAATTTTGCAAGTGAAGGTGAAGGTGTATTGGGTAGTCATCAACCCTAACCAAAAATCCTAGAATGTACAACTGATTTTTTTTTCTTGGGTTGTTCTTTGATAGTGACATATTTGGGAGGGATTAGGAGTTGGTGAAGAGGAAGTTTTACCCAAGAACGGGATTCCGAGAATAGGAATCGAAGAGCGACAACCTTTTTGGATTTGTTCTTCACGCTTCCTTCCTTGTTTCGGTTTTGTGTTTTGTTTGACAAAATAAATCTAAAAGGTTTTATATGAATATGCATGTGTGCTCCATTTAAGCCATAAATGAATTGGTTTGTTCTCCACTTCTCTCTCTCTCTATTTTTAAAATGTTTGAAGGATTATGAAATAAGTGGATTTATCGATTACGAATTGCGATAAATCGAGATATTGATTTGTTTTAAATTGATTTGATAAAACTGCTTTGAAATGAATTGCACATAAAAAATTCATGAGTATTGAAATCAAGTATTTGATATAAATGTATATACACTATTGTAAATTGCTATGAATGATTTGAGCGCCTTAATAGAATGTTAACTCCTTAACTGAAGTTCAGATAGATCGTATACCAATATGTCAATGAGCAAGATCACAATAACATAACGATGTGTCACCTCAATCCAGCTCAGCAAGACACAATATCTATGAGTGTTCATGAAAATGATTTTATCAACCAGTTAGCATTATAATGGGACCGTGATTGCGGTTATAAAACCTTTATATCTACTTTCACCCAATCCAGACCGCGGTCGGTGATTCGCTATGCTTTGCAATCGGAAGCATATGTTAAATTCATTTGTAAAAAGGCATGATTTGTGTTTGAATGATTTATTGCATATGAAACTACATGATTGAAATGACCAATGAATTGTAATTTGAATGTATACGAAATGAAAATATACATATATGTATTGTACCGCATTGGTCATTGAAAAAATTATACAAAGGCATCGGGATGAAAACGCATGATTTACTTAAACTCGAAATGAAGAAAGAACTCGTATAGAACCACTAAGCATGAAAAATTCTTAGCGCGTCGTTTTATCATCGCAAGCAGTACCGAGGAACAGTACGAAGCAAAAGACCAAATGATTTGTGAGTCAACTAAAGGCCTCACTGAGTCAAGTAAAGTCTCGACCATGCATTCATGAAATATATTTGACACTTTTCAGACAAACTCATTTTGTTTTGAAATATTTTGGTATTGAAAAACTAGCTTATAATGTCATAAGGTGGTAATGGGACCAAATGGGCATGTAATGCCACATTTAATGGAAATGTATCGGGAAACAAAATGATTGTAGCTCTGTTGAATTATTATATACAAATATATTTTCATAAAGATAAATATCATTTACAAAGAGAGCATTGGAAATGTGTTTTACCGACAAAAGAAAAGTAACATTCGAAATGACCTGCCCCTGATCCTGCCTTCAAATTCCTCCAAAGCCTGCACTAAGTAAGTCATCACATGGAGCTCCATAAATGCGCTCCTTAGCCTTCTTTAATGTGCCAAGTTTCTATTATATGTTATTTCAACTCCATGATCATGAGAAAATCCTTTTACATATTTGGCAAAGAAGATAACTGAGTTGTCCCAAATACATCATCAAATAACAATCTGCGGCCCCTCTTTGAATTTACCTCTCACCTTAGATGAACATCGACCAGGTTATAAGGATTTTATTAACACCTGAATCGTGTCATCCTCGTTAAAGGCTTCATTCCCAATAACAACATGAGCTTGTTATCATCCATAGAAAATTGTCAATTGATGACTTCAATCGATATGCTTAGGTGAGTTTTTCATGTATTTGTACTTGAATCTCCACCTAAAGACATATGGATATTGTATAAACGAAACTCTTCAACATTTTAAAAAGCCCGCCTCTAATATCACATCACGAAATCGATCTAACTTCACTAGGTATATTCGCCACACATCAGATGAAAACCTCTTAACTGTGTCATCACATCATAACTTACATCACTATTGGATGCTCATGAGGAAGATAGCACTAGTGGCATGCTTCCGCATTGTATAGATAAGAGGGAATCAAATTAATTCATAATAAAGTAATTCTAAAAAAATTAGAATGTTCCTCTAAATTTTCCTTACCTATTTTCCAATTGAGTATTCGGCATATTTTCCTCAACGCCCTCAGCACAAGATGATTCTACCATGTAAACCTCAAGAAATCATCATTGTAAGATATCACATTATTCAAATCGCTTGGTGATCTTCCAAATCTTGGATGACTTTGGGAATGAACTTGAGGATATAGTGCATCTTAGTGGTGTTAAAGGAAATGTCAAATTTCTCTAATATTCTACTTGTGAATTCTTCAAATGACATTCCCTTATGTACACGTATACCTTTGCTTCGATCACCAATGTATTCCAATTGGCCATCGTTTTGTTGCACAAGTTTACCTCCCACATAAATGTAACAATAAATTTGCATTGTACCATCCATCAACCCATTTCATATATAGAATATAACTCTAATTATCAACAAACTTTTATTCAAGATAATAAACATTGGTTCAAATCTTTCTCGCTACAAATAGCAAATGTGTGAAATAATAAAGACTAATTTTGAACTAACATTCTTAACTTCTCATTCCAATGAACAAAAATATTTTAAGTGGATAAAATCTCTACCTTTCCCATCAACATTCATACATCATGTTAAATAATTACTTATTCTCTACAATTTTCAAAGTAGTGTAGTAACACCAATACAAAAACAACAATTCAGCCCAATGGCTCCTAATGAAAAACATTCAAGCAACTAAGCATGCAAAGGTAAATGAGATCTCTCATACAAGACATTTGAGGAGATAAAAAATTTTTTGTAAGTATTCAAGAAAATTCCAATAGCCAAGCATTCTAAACCAAATTCAATAAAGAGATAAAAAAAAATAGATATAGTGCATTTTAAATTTTTATAGTTGCAACATTGAATGGATTAAAATGTTTTATGTATAACTATGGAAGTTTCATACACCATCTTTTTCTTTAGTAAATACAAAGGTAAAGTCACCAAAGCCGACCTCCTTCATTATATTGACTTCCTTATATCCATCACTTTCCCCGAATCTCCTTTTTTGGTATTTTCCTGAACACCAATGTGCTTAAATGGAGGACAAGGAACAAAGGAGATAAGACAAAACTATGGAGAACAACTAAATGATGAAAAAGAAGCTGGGACTATTTTCCATACTCAATGAAACTCTAACGATCCTTCACAAAAATCCCACATTCATCACCCTCACCTTCCTCACTTCTCTTCCTTTTTTTCCTCCTTACTAGCATATGAAATTTTCTTTTGGCAAACCATCATCGAAACAACCAAATCTCGACCATAATATTCCAATGGTGTGTTATGTTCCGTTGCTACTAATGGTCTGTCTGCATGCTTTTATCTCAAGTGGATGTCTTTCCTGGTTTATTTCTATGACTGTAAATAGCGATTTTGAAATTTCAGACAACATTCAAGGAGATAAAAAAATTTTTGATGAGCATTAAAGGAGATAGAAAATTCCAGCAGCTAAGCATTATGAACCAAATTCAATAAAGAGGAAAAAAAATAAACAAAGCATTTGAAATTTTTATAGCTGCATCATTGAATGGATTAAAATGTTTTATGTATAACAATGGAAGTTTCATACATCTTTTTCTTTAGTAAATACAAAGGTAAATCATGAATAATGCAATAGAGAAAGTGGGGAGAAATACCAAGAATCTAGAGCCAATGGTGTACAATCACCTAACACGTCAGAAAACTTGTACAAACCAATCAAAATCCACTCCAATAATCCTACAACATGTTAGAAATCCTGGCTATTAACTACTAATTAGATCAATCGGCTTCATAATAACCCAATTGAAGAAAGCAAAAATATAGGTCTTGGGGGATAGATCAAACCCTAGAAAGTCGAACTGGGAACATAAGAAGAATCTCATATCAAAGAAGATCGAGGGAGACGAAGGCGATACGTGGTGCTATGGGCTTGCCCAAAGCCCTTCTAGCTGAATGTGCATCCACAGGCCATATAATTGGCTACCTGTCAACTAGCCTGCAAACTCGATTTAAGAGTCGAAACCTAGATATCCTCCCCTAGTCGGGAAAGAGTCGACATACTCTGCACGTCATCTCTCCCTGGTTGAAGACTTTATTCAACAAATGTTGCCGGATGGACTCCCCCGAATAGAATATGCACCCTTCCATGAATCATCATGACGAGGTCACCCGGGGTAAACAAGCGCTCTCGGGATCCTCCATTCGGGAAACATATCTATTTAAAAGGAAGAACTAGTCTCTACGCGCGAGATGCGCACCACCTTCCCCTTTTGATTTGGGAGGAAATCACCCACTTTCCACGAAAAGCGGATCTACTTCCTCTCTGATAAAAGAAGGTCATCACACACAATAAGGTATGAGGAAAAAACTAGCATGTGTTGTTCCTTTAATTTTTAAAGACAAGCCGGGCCTCGACTTGTTGCCTGAGAAATCCAGAGTCCCCTCAATAATCACGCTTTTCTTGCTTGTTTCAGGTTGTCAGAGATATCAGACAGTTCCAATGATCCAAGGACTCTAAGACTGAAGACTACAATCACGCCGTCCCTGGAACGCCAGAAATCTCGCAGGGTGATACGCGAGAGCTTGGGTTCATCCTCTCCCAAGTGATCTCCCTTTACCTGAAATTTTGGTAGTTACCGTTCATCTTACCGAACTGTCGAAGTGTATCGCCATGACTAGCAACCCAGCGAACCAACCCGTTGAAGATCAGTTTCTCTGCTGGCGTCAGGAGATGGAGGCGAAGCAAGAGGAGCAAGCCAAACAGATGGCCAAATTACGTGAACATGTGAACCGTTTACAGCAAGAGATCGAATGCTTATGGACCCGTTTGGAGACCAACCGGCCAGAAACCCACAGAAGCTTCCCCAAACACCCCAACCCGGACGACAAGGGCAAAGAGCACGCCCTACTCCGAATTAAGGGCGGATCCACCGTAGATGACAAGTTATCTTTAAATAGCTCTCCACTCCCACCCTGCAACAAATAAAGCCGTTAGAAAGAGACCACGTCGCTCATTCTAGCCGCTATCGCAGCACGCGCCACCGAATGCGAAGAGAGGCCACTATGACAAACCCCATTCGAGTTGCCACCGAGCATATGCCTACCCAGTCAAGGTGTGGCCCCCATTTTCTACTCACGCAGTGCAATCTGCCGGTGACCTCGCCCGCACGCGAAGATCGCATCACTCGGCCTGGGACCGTACGCACATGCTATCTTCCCCTCACAACATATTTTCGATTACAGCCTCGCGATTCTATATCGCCGCTTTCCATGTGTACGACGGCCTCCGGATCCGTATGATCATATGTTGCACTTTAACCAGGCCATGATCCTTAACGCTGGGAACAATCGACTTCTATGTAAGGTATTCCCGACTAGCCTGAAAGGTCCCGCTCTGGCCTGGTTCCACAAGTTTCCAAAAGGATCTCTAAACTCATTCAGAATTACGGGCACGCCACTCTCAAGATCCGTGCCTGCTCGATAGAAAGGAAACATTAGCTCGCTCCAATCCATCTTCAAGCGGGACGATGAATCCATCCGGGATTTCACCCAGAAATTTGGACAAGCTGTCCAACAAATTGATGTTTATAGTATGGATGAGGTCTTACAGAACTTCCGAAGAAGCTTTGGGCTGACTACCCCTTTCTTCTAGTCCCTTTCCCTTAATCCACCAGCAACCATGGAAGAACTGTATCAGCGGGCAGACAAATACTCCACTCTGGAGGAGAATATCCAGGCCGCCTCACAAATAGTGATGATAACCGCCCAAAGCAACAAACCTGTCACAAAGAGCCACCCCAAACATAAAGGAAGTCAAAGCAAGGGTCAAAGGCGCCCCTAAGAACAGTCAGAAAAGAAAAGGGAACCTCCCCAATTCACCCCCCTCAACATCTCCTATGACCGACTGCTTCCCCTTATCAGAGACCACCCCTATTTTAAATGGCCCCCGCCTATGATGATGAATCCGCAATCTTCAATGCAATCGGCTCCTCTCGAGGTGCTACTACCACGAGACCACGCCACGAACAAATCATCACAAGGCCCGAAGTTCTTGCAGAAAGATTAACCGACCGCATCTAAGGTTCATTCGTGAGCCACCGCTGAATCGAGATCTAATCTCGCAACCACGGGGGCTATCATACTTACCGAGCATCCATCGTAATCCCGACCTACCATCAACTTTCAGGCTGAGGCCCACGTGATGATTCAACACCGGCCTAAGAGGCAAGAGACGAAAAATGCTAATGAGCCACTTAGTCGAGCCCGAGCGAACACCATCGGGCATTCCCAGAGCAAGACAATGTTCAGCCGATCGATGGCCCATATCCTTCCTCCTTATAAACTCGCAATTCCGGTCATCACTCCCATTATGACGACTTATACTTACCTTGTGTATTAACACCTGATGTGCAAATAAACCCTTGTTGATTCTAAGTAACACAAACTGAAAGTCACAGATCTCCATTTTTTAACCATGAGAGTCCCACTCAACATCTCAGCTTCGCTTAGCAGAGTTTTATTTGGATTCAACGGGGCCACCACATTAACAATGGGTGATATTGCCTTCCGGGCTGGCATCCAACTGCAATCACTCTGCGAATGAAGATTTTGGTCCATATAATGTTATCGTAGGCCGGACCTAGCTACATACCATGAAAGCAGTCTCCTCACCTTACCACCAATATATCAGTTATCTCATCACATCTCAATAGACACCTTCGTGGTGTTCTCAATTAGCTACTCATCAAGTGCTATCACGGGCTCACGAGCAGCCGCACCGATAGCTCGCCCTCCGAAACTCAACTCTCATCAGAGCAATTAAGGCCGGCTGTCCGGGCCACTTTAGAAGACAAGGATCAATTGGCAGTAGATCCCCTGGAATCCATGCTCATAGATGGCCCGGACAGAGGCACCTACGTTAGTTCCCTCCTGACCAAAGAAGAAAGGGCCTAGTTGCAAGAAGTATTAAAACCTAACGCCGACGTGTTCGCCTGGACCCACTTCGACACGCATGTGGATAAGCCCCGTGAAACTTTTCCCACAAGTCAATTGCCCTCCCATCCGCTGCACTGCTGGATCAGAGAGTACGACGCTCCACCCGGGCTGCCATCAAATCATCCAAGCCAAAGTAGATAACCTATCAAGGTCAGCGACCATAGAAGTCAACAATTCGGAATGGCTTGCTAACGTAGTGGTAGTTCAAGAAAGCGCGCGGAGAGTACGCTGTGAGACTATATGGATCTTGACCCACGCGCTGGCCCCAAGGATACCTTCCCATTACCTTGGGATAGACGATGATTGACAGATCGCCTGACATGTTGTTATCGCTTTCTGATGCATTCTTCGGGTTACCATCGTATCCCATGTACCCGCCTTATGCAGAGAAAACATCTTTTATCACCCTCACCCACTCTTCTATTCAACGTGATGCCATCTGGTTAAAGAGAACGTCGTACACCCACCGTAGACTAGTAACTAAGATGTTCTACACTACTGGAAAAACTATGAAGTATATATGATGATATGTCGATAAAGTCTATGAGAATGATCACGCTACCTACGGTAACTAAGTATTCGACCTCTCAAGACCTATGGTATGAAACTCAACCCCGCAGTCGTGCATTCTGTGGCCGCTGTGTCGTCTCTCGATTCATGATGACTCAAAGAGGATTGAGGCCAACCCTCCCAACTCAAAGCCATTCTAGAGTCTCCACCCAAAGCTCTAAGAGGTAACGACCGACGGGCCATTAACTACCTCAGTGATTTATTTCTCTGTTTACTGACCGCTTAAAGCCATTTTTCGCCACCCTTGCTGAAGCACCCGCCTGATGGACTCAAGAATGTGGATTGGCCTTTATTCAAATCAAGAAAGATGAATAACCCCGATTCGTAAGTCCCACACCGTGAAACCTTCGCCTATTCGCGCCTCGTAAATGCTACGTTGCCGCATTGTTCAAAGAGAATGAAAACGGAAAACCGAGGCTTGTGTTCTTCGTCAGCAAATCTTTAGCCGATGCAGAGACCAGGTATAGTCATCTTGAGCAGGCCGCCTTAGCCCTCCTGGATAGCGCTCCAAGAAGCTTTTGGCCTATTTCCAGCGATCCCATTAATGCATTAACCGACCTCCCTCGAAGCACCATACAAGCCCGACGACGGGGAAGATCGTTCACCAGCAATCGAACTAAGCGAAAGACGACATCTCGATACAAGCCAATGCTTTCAAAAGTGGATAAAGCCGCATTTCATACCAGAACTCCCCTAGTCTAAACATGCCCCGATCGCTTCTGGATGAAGTGACACTTGCACATTAAAAGGAGCGCCTAGACAAACCTGTGGGCGAGTATCGACATGCTAAAATTTGCATCCGGGATAAGATTGGTTAGCAATCCATTGATTTAATGCCTCTAACAATGAATCAGAGTACGAGGCCATCCTAGCCGGGCTCGAACTAGCAGCCACCTTGTCTACCGGCAAGGTCCTAGTCCAAAGTGATTCCTAGTTGGTGGTCGAAGTTAATGAAGAATTCGAATCCCGAGACCCCCAAATGGTGAAATATGTATCCCAGAACAAATATTGAAAGAAATTTTCTCCTGGCCCTGAAGTCAGCTTATTATTCCCAAAGACTCTAACTAAAGCGGGCATGCTTTCGCTTCGCGGGCCGCTTCCCTACCAATCATTGAAATTATATTTTTGCCTATCTACTATCAACCAATTTCTTCAATTGCATCCCCGCAAGTAAATCAGGTGGATAAGAATCCCCCTTCATGGATCGACCCCATCTCGCTATATCTAAGCACAGGCCAGCTCCCCTGGTGAGAGAGATAAGGCCACAAACTTCAAGTCCGGTCCGCTAGATTTTCCTTAGTTGATGGGCAACTATTCAAATGATCCCAAAGTGTTCCATATCCGAAATGCCCGACAACTGAAAGCAGACACATGCGGTTAGCGTTAACTCCGCATTATGAATATGCTGAATCATCCTCGCGCAGGATCACGACCGGCCCATACTCAAGGGTACTATTGGCCAACCATGAGGGCTAATGCCGCCACTTATACTAGAAAATGCGATCGCTACCAACGACTTGCTCCCTTCTTGAAATCGCATGTGTAAGATCTGATCTCTATCTCGAGCCCCTACTTTTCGTCAGCCTTCTGGGATCGATATACGGATACCAACGCCCAACCCAAAAAAAAACTATTATTAAAGGGCCACTAACTATTTCGAAATGGATTGAGGTCAAGCATTCCCCTCGATCAAAGATAGAGATGTCACCCGCCTTTATCTAGGAAAAAATATCAGATGCCTGCTCAAAGATCCCTGCATCAATCAGAACCGATAACAAGCCCTAATTTGACAGTCGGGTCTATCGAAACTTATGTTAGGAATTGAAGATAAAAAATCTATACTCCACCCTGCGGTATCCATAAAGAAATGGTTTAAGGCAGGCCTCAAAACAAACCCCGCTGACAAATTTCGCAAACTGGGCTGGATTCAGCTTACTTCGCAAACGGGCGGATGAACTCCTTGGGGTACTCTGGGCTTACCGGACTACTGCCCGCAAACCAACTGGGATATCCCCATTCGCAATCACTTATGGGATGGAAGCTATAATCCCCAGATAAATTGGTATGCCTACCATCCAGACAAACATCCCCGAACAAGGGAATGCAGATTTAATGATCAAGGATCTTGACACAGTCGATGAATTATGAGAATCACAGCGAACCGCATAGCGTCCTACCAAATAGCTGACATGCATCTTTATAAAGACGTAGTCAAGCCTCGAACGTTCCAACTAGGGGACCTGGTCCTAAGAAAAGTATTCGAAAATATAGCTGACCCGACTGTAGGAAAGTTCCAACCCAACTAGGAAGGACCATATCTTATAACACGAGTCGGTGAATCCAAGGCTTACGCCTTAGACAAACTTGATGGAACCCCTATATCTAGAATGTGGAACGCTACACATCTTAAGAGGTATTATCAATAAAGAATGATTCAATATCAAACACATATGTCGTCCATTTTTCTCCTCTTATAGGGTCAACCTAAAGCCCGGATGGCACAGGAAATGACCTCGTCCCATTTCAATTTCTGATAAACATCTAACCGGGTTAACTAAAACCCGAATGGGCGAGGAATGACTTGTCCTACTTAGGTGTAGATAATAACATCTAACTGTCAACCTAAAGTCTTGAGGCGAGGGAAATGATCCGGGTCCTACCAATTTAGATAAACATCTAATTTGTCAACCTAGTTCCTGACTCAAGACAGAAATTACCCGTCCAAATTCTAATTTAGATAACACTAACTAGTCAAACTAAAGCCCGGATGGCGCAGGAAATAACCTGTCCGGCCTAGTTTAGATAACATCTAACTAGTCAACCTAAAGCCTGGATGGCGCAGAAAATGACCTATCCGGCCCAATATAGTCAATATCTTGCTGGTCTACTTAAGAAACCGGATGACGCAGTATGGTGAGACCTATCTGGTCCATTATCTAATTCGCAGTTGCACCCCGGATAATATCACTTAACTCAGCATAAAATCCCAGGCGGGTATTGCAGAATAAGATATCCCGTCCGATCGGGACGATTATAACCCAGTCGAGAGGAAGTATTTTACCCAAAAAGCACAAAATAAAATGCCTTTCAGAATGTCAAGATACAAAAACATAAAATAAAAATGTCTCAGAAAGAAAGCACGCCGAGCAAGAGGGTGATAATTTCAGCCTAGCCCTTGCTACAACATCGGGTTCCTTTATCTCGACCAAATGGGGACCGCGAACATCTACTCGCCTTAGTGTACCGAGATCCTCGTCGACAACCTTTCTCTCAAAAGTCTCAACAAGCTCAACCGCTGAAAATTGCATGAAGAACTCGGGGGCATCGAGATCACAAAAATTTAGAGTCGAGGAGTCGACGTTGTCCTCGACATCCCGACGGGGATCGTGGTTCACCCCACATATGTCGCGGCGCGAAATGCACCCGCAACATACTCAGAAGCCGAAGATCACGCCACCGCCGGCATCAAATCTCCACCTCCATCGCCATCTTCGCGTAAGTCTTCCCCCAGTCAGAAAATCGCTCGTAACCTCCAACCCATCAATGTAGACAATCGCTCATCCGTCAAACTCTATTCTTCATCCGCCTATCTAACGAGCTCCTCACAGCCGGGACATATTTATTAAATGGCCACGCCTAATCCGCCTCAAATGAGCATCCCTGCAGTACTAAGGCATCCCGAACGCCAGCCAGCTCGGCTTCTACCTATGCCCAAGCACTATTCATGGCATCAATCTCTAACCGAGCCATAGCCGCTTCATGCCTGGCAATAAGCCCCTTTCTCGTTTTCAAAATGACACCCTTTCCATAACCTCTTTCGCTTCCAACTCCTGCTCTGAAGAGTTTCAGCTTCCCTTCAAAGAGGCATCTAAGACCTCCTTAATCGTAAAGCCTCGACTGACAAAGCCGAAGCCCTCCGTCCCGCCTGAGTTTAAAGTCAAGGATGTCAAGGGCCATGTTTCGTATGGCACGATCATCATGAGGAAATATGTTAAGAACGTCAATACTGTGATTCGATGCTAAGTATACAAGGGCTCACTATCTACCGCCTCGCCAGATTTACCGATATACTTGAGAGGTCAGCATCTATATCCCATCCTCACCATCTCGTCGGGAGGTCTTCGTTAAGGCTAGCGTATCAGCCACGTATATCTTCACCACACCATTAGCCCCGGGCGGCCACCGACATCCGGAGTATCACCGAATACAAACTGTTTAGACGGCCAGCCGCGAATTCGCCCCGGTTAAAAGGCATCCAACGGCGCACAACGCGCGAACGCCTTCCACCGGTGTCGACATACCTCCTCCTTCGGGAGTCGGCCGCGGAGTTGTGTAGAGGGAATTGCTATTATCCCGCCGAAGCTTTCGTCTCTTCACCCGGCACGTAAATCCCAACCGCCTTGGCCATTCCAACTCAAAGTAGAGGAACGACCGTCAAGCTGTGGTTGCGTTAGAGCTGGCCTCCCAGACGCCGTCCCCTATGTCCAGTGATCATTGATCCCGTCTCCGAGCAAACCAGAATACACCGTCATTTTCCGAACTACCACTACCGCAGTCGACTGACCACAGCCCGATCGGGAGCGCTCGCTCCTCACGCGGATTCGCTCTCTTCCGCTTCCCCGGCGCATAACTGGCCATAACCCCGCCATCTCCTTCCTCTCTTTTTCTACCCGGGGTCGGGTCGGATTCAAGACTAACCCGCGGGATAAAGCCTCACTCGCGTCAGCGTTAACCCGCCGCTTACCTCTTTAACCTTTAGTACTCGAGGGGCAGACTTTCCTCCCCTGCTAGGTAAAGGTAGGCATTCAAGTGGACCACCCCCATTACTACGTCTAAGCGATGGTTGATTTAACCCAGAACCCCCACTATTGGGAGGCGTATCACTGACGGACCTAAGCCAATTAATCTCCGATTCGCTATTTCACCTCCGCACCTCCGATGTTGATGCGCCATTGATATGCTGGTTTTCACAGTTGGCATCAGCATTAACAAATGTTCCCGAAAACGACTTCTAAAGGTCAGAGGCGCTGGATCATAGGAGGTCAGAAGAGCCCGTCGCGCCCTAACGCCGCCTAAGTTCTTTAAAGTCATGAGAACATTATAATGATGCTCTTGCCTAAACCTCCAACGTCAAATCTTTCAAGCCCGCTTCTCCAATCTAATTCCACCAGCCTTCCTCTGCACCCATAATCTATAATCAGTTACATGTAAAAACTCACACACATACACATCAGCAAACCAAACCCATTACTAGTACACACCTAAAAAAGATTATGACCGGTTAACCCTAAAAGGAAGCTTAGGGAAACCCGGGGTCTCATCCTGGGCGTCTCCCTTACTAAAAGCGCACCTTCGCCGTCGAAGCACCGAGTCCGCTGATAAGTTGCAATCGCAAGATTCTGTGACCGACATGTACAATCGCCACCCCGACCCACCTTTAAGGTATAGATAAAACAAATTTCTAATTCGAAAGGTCAAGTTGGTATAAAAATTTAGCACGCTATAACCTAAGCACATCCCATAGTATCAATGGATAAGGGCCTGAGGTGTCAGTAAAATGTAGAACTCGCTTAATGAGGGCGGTGCACCAAGAAACGGCCCTACCGCGAAGTTACTCTCGTGCAAAAACACGACATTGCGGTTCTCCACCCCATAAGGACTTGTCTAGCTTTTCATCAACCTTGCTAATGTTATCTGGGGATCCTAGTAGGTTCTCAACCTCCATTGTCAAGGATGAGACGATGTTGTCAAGTAGAACGTAACCACGTGCAAAGCCCCCGTCATGACCTTCGCCCGACCGTGTTTCTTCCTCACCCCTCTCACATTCTACAAGGCATCATATGGATGAGAACTAGTATCAGCCCAAGCCACATATCAAACGAGTTAAAAAACTAAAAACCATCAAACTTGGGCGAGAACCGCCCGGGTTTAATGGGTTCTGGACCTACCCTCACCTCAAACCTTCCCACTGTCGGAAAAAGGCCATTAATGGAAATTCAACATATCTACAAGGGAAATAGTAATTACTTAAAGCTGAATCGAGTAAGCTGCCTGTGAAGAACGACTAAAGAACGCAAAGTCATGCGCATATCCGTTAAGATTTCGAACCGGTGAAGGAGTGTAAACCCGAGAATGATAAGAGGTTATACCTAAAAACCCAATGATAGCCCCTACATACCAATCGCCAGATCTTACAGCGCATAAATGCTATTATCAATTCCCCTCACTCCTCAATCGCGGTTCGCGACGTCCGTCTCAGGCACTCCACGATAGCAACATGGGCCCGACAGCGCTCCGTTATTCTAACCCGTTGGGCCCCCACCCAAAGTCGTTCCACTCTCCGGGATCAACGAATTTGCCCCTACCTTATGATAGAAAATAAAGCACATAAACATTGAGATAGAACAAAGTACATAAATGTCAAAGAAGTACGATTTATCGATCGGCGCTTAAACCAGATCCATCATTACATTCATGTTCTTACAAGTTACAAACTAAGCTTACCGTATTAAAACGACTACATAGTTCGTCGAATCAACACAGCAGAGGCCAAAGAAGTTACAGTAGCAAATAAAGAGGAAGAAGAAGCAGTAGCAAAATCGCTACAAAAATAAAAAATAAAAAATATATATATAAGGAAAGATGGAAAGGGGGCTCAAGAAGGATAACATCAAAAGCCCCGTCGATTCAAGTGTGGTGTCCTTTGACGCAGAGGACTCCATTCGAAGCCTTGTAACCACCTCCAGTGCTACCAGACCTGGAGAATCTATTCCGACTCCACTCAAACCATGCAATCTTTGATCTGCTTCATGCTTAGAAAGCATGTTCAAATGACCTATTGCAATCATCCTTCAGTCTACAGTCCACCAAGTCTGATTCTCAACAACATCTAACCATCCTTCTCTGTTGAAAAAACGTGGATAACCAGAGGCACAACGGACTCGCCACCCTCCTACTTTATAGAAACCCTCCACTTCTAGGTTATCCGCTATCCTGCTAATCCACATCTAATGCACATCCAAAAAGTTAGAAAATTCACGTTGAACATACCCGCATCGATCGCTTCATCGCTCCCCATGCTATGTCGTCAATCGCGCTTTCCTTTTTTTCCCCGAGGAGGATCGCTCTCCCCAAGAGGGAAAAAACGGGCATCAGGTGCTACGGGCTTCGCCCAGCTCCGCAAATGGCAACAAAAAGTTCGCCGATAAAAGCGTTATAATCGTAATCGCCTAGCCGAACCGGCCTCCGTAAACCCGGGATGGCGAGCCTAAACCCAGATATCCTCCCCAATGCAGAAAAGTCGGACATACTCAAAGACGTCATCTCCCGGTTGAAGACTTTATTCAACAAATGTTGCCGGATGGACTCCCCTCGAATAGAATATGCACCCTTCCATGAATCATCATGACGAGGTCACCCGGGGTAAACAAGCGCTCTCTGGATCCTCCATTCAGAAACATCTATTTAAAGGAAGAACTAATCAGACGCAAGAGATGCGAGCCACCTCCCCTTTCCGATTAAAGAGGAAATCACCCACTTTCCACGGTAAAAGTTTTGATCTACTCTCTCCGATAAAAAGGAGGTCATCACACACAATAAGGTAAGGAGGAAAAAACTAGCATAAAGGTTCCTAATTTTTAGAGACAAGTGGACCTGACTTAAGAGCTGGAGAAATCCACTGAGCCCCCACTAACTGCCGTTTTTTCTCTTGTTTATTTTGCAGTTGTCAGATAGTTGTATGTCTGACGATCCAAAGGACTCAAGATTCCTGAGACTACAAAGGCGAGGGGATCGCACGTTAGCATCGTCAGATTCTCAAGTCAGAAGGTTGCAGAGATAAAGGCGAGGGGATCGCGCGGGAAGGCATCGCTCATATACATAAATCAAACCGTTTACGAACTGAGAAATCGTTTAGCCATCTGATAATCCAAAGAGATGGCAAGCTTTTCCCCGGGTTATGGAGAAGAGAGTAATGATTTGAAAGCAATAATAAGAGGGCCAAGAGCTGAGACGAGAGGCGATCGCCAGGTTCGCATTGGTCGAACGAGATCAATCGGCATGACCTGTCACGCCCGAAACCCACCCTTGGGCATGATCACAATTCACACACCTCAAGACTTCAAATAATGTTCAAGTGTGAAACGACACTAACCTTCCTTGTAACTAGATTTTTGTCGAATTACCAACACATGTTCAAAGTAAATGCGCAACTTTCTAAATTCATAATTCTCCAAATTCAAAATTTCATGCCAACAAAAAATTACTTCTAAATATCCAAATCTCACCATGCACGCCATATGCTGTTCAATATAACAATATTGAGATCTCCCAAATCCAACTTTGTACTAATATAAAAACGAATGTTATCATCCAAGTGACTTTCTCAATTAACTTTCAAAACCCAACATTTCACGTGAACAAGAACTTATTAGTTCAACATGATCCAACATAAAGTTCTAATCAAATTCTAATGATGACGAATCCCCAACCTAGCCATCACTCCTCACGTAAACTAAAAGTACCAAAATATGTCAACGACCCGAGCAGCTAGAGCCAATAAGAAATACTAATAAAGTTTCATGGATCAAAAAGTTGCCAATCATATAACAAATAGGGGATGTTTTTCATCAAAACTTTTGATTCAAAAATAAGTTTGAACATTAACAAAATTTACTTCAAAACATTCTCACATCCATCTCAAATCAGTTTCATATCAAATGGGATCCAAACAATTTCATATCAAATTTCGATTCCAACACTTTCATATCAAATCCAAAATCAAATACATTTCAAATATATTTTTCTTTGGTCATCAAATATCAAATGGTGCCCACTGGCGCTGACTTTCAAATGGGTGGATAGCCGCAAATCGCTTTTAAGGTGGACTAACCAAACACTACTAGCAATTAGTAACCTCTAACCAAAACCCCAAGAGGTCGGGTTTCAAATCAATACATTCACCACCAAGGAATGTAAAGGTCAACTATTCCGCTGACAAAATGGTCAAAGGGCCAACTATTATTCCCGTTGACAGGGCCGAACTAACCAAAGTCAAATATTTTATTCAAAAGTTCAAATTACAAAACATCAAATCTTCACATTTTCTTTCGTAAACAAAACAAATCTCAAAAGTACAATCATACAAAACTACATTTTGATCCATGGATAATCAAATAAATAAAGAAGTAAAACTTTTCATAAACCAAGATTATATATAATTCGGGCTTAAAACAATTTTCATCCTCAAATGAAGTAAAACAAACAATTTTCTTTTAAAGATGCATTAATATCTCTTACCTCAAAGAAGTACTCAAAAGCTTTTGAAAGAACTAATCCAATAATTTCAATTCTGTACCGAAATATTTCTCCTAAAATAACAAGAAAGAAACTATCATCATTACTATTTTATTCTTTAAAACTTCCTAATTTGATATTCTTAATAAAATATTCACTTCCGCTAAAAATACATATATCTTTAAATATTTATCAAATACATATATTTATAAAAAATTAGCCTTTCAAATTTATCTTATTTGTTTATTATTATTTTCTTTTCAAAATTATACTCAAATATTTGTTTTTCTTTTTCTAAAATAAATCTTGAATATCTAACATTATTCCTTTTTTTTTCAAGCCTCCGTCATGAATCGAATTTTCCAGATTTCTTATACCTAAGTTTTCAAGACTTATTTTATAACAAGAACTTTTTGGTTTTTTTACCACATTCCCCTTTTGTTTTTTCACTTATACCAATCAAAATCATGCAAATATATCATTTTGACTTTCAACTTACTTGCCATATACTACTGTTCATCTCTACAATTCCCACTTATGTTTTTTTTTTTTTCTTTTACTTTTTCATTCTCATACTCAAAGTAATTCAGTATGACACCACCAATCCTTATTTTATTTTACTTCTAAAGAACGAAAGTGTAATATAAATCTGCCTTCTTCAGGGTTGATCTAAACTGAAAGAAAATTAAAGAATCTACATCAAAGAAATCTAGAAAAATAAAATAAGGAAGATCTTACCTAGAGAACTTTGTTCTTCAAACCCTAGATCCGAAAGTCGTACGTCCTCTGGAATTCTCTCAGCCAAAAAGAAATTCAAAGAAGAATAGAAAGGATTTTCTTTTCTTACTCCAATTTATACCTAAGGTATCTATTAGGAAAATTACCTTTTTACCCATCTTTCATTAAATTAATTAATTAATTACTAATTGAATTATCATTATTATTTTCATAACGCTTCGTTTATGTGTCTATTATTATTGTTTCTTTCGTCATCATGTCTGTGTCAATCTCATTATTATTATCCTCCCTAACTTATACCTATACAAATTCCTGGGTGTTACAGTGACAGAAACGATGGCTATCGCTATGGAGAAATATGGTTTATATTTCTAGTGTAGTTTAGGCAATTTTCAAAATTGTATATCCTTGTCTTAATTTGTAATGGTTTTATGTCCATAGGCTATGTGGACTCTTTAATAAATAAAAGTTCGTATGACCTTGAAGCATAATTCCCCCTTATTTTTTCTTGTTGGCTTTTTGTGACTTTATATATAAAAAAATTCTAGAAACAAGATAGTGGTTGGTAAATATTTAGGTATATTATAAATTCAATCATGCTGATTATGATTAACCAAAAATCGATATATAGTTAATTGTAAAAATGGTTAATCAAATATTTGGTTAACCTCGTTGATATAGTTGTGCTTTTATTTATATAAACCAAGGAACAAATTTCGGCTTTTCGGCCGAATATCGCTAAAATATCGAAATCGATATTTCAACCAAATTTCGTTGAAATTTCGAGACTTTATCTCAAGCGCATGTGCCGGAATTTCAAAAACATCTATGAAATATCGGCAAATACTCAGAAATATAGGTAAATATTGGTAAAATATTGGTACGACTATTTTGACTTTAAAAATTTCTATAAATACCCCTAAAATCATACAATCTCTTTACAAACTCATTCATACACATCCAATCTCCATTTAACTCTCAAATTATTTTTTCTTTGTGATTTATCTCAATATTTTGAAATTCTTATTATGAATATTATCTTCC